>JARBWK010000009.1:87288831-87728831 GCA_030556195.1 Anolis apletophallus
AAGATATATATTGTATGATATATGTGTGTTCCGAGTCGATTATGAATTGACTTATAATATATTGTGTACTTTCATATGACACGTTGTTCTTTGTGTGTTGTTGTTAGCTATTTTCTACAGCATATAACGTGTACAATAGTGCATGCTTCCAAAAAGCATCCGGTGCCACGTGTCCCTGACATTCACACTTTAAGAAAATTGACTGTACCTAGGATCACTATTCCAAAAAGTAACTTTCAAGCTCTACTTATTCCTGTGAGAATGAATGAATGAATGAATGAATGAATCTTTATTGGTCTCTCAATAAAGATTCATTCATTCATTCATTCATTCATTCTCACAGGAATAAGTAGAGCTTGAAAGTTACTTTTTGGATCACAAGCCCCAAAATCCCACACTCTAAATATTTCAGTTAATTCATATTTTAAATTATTGCAAGCCACCTTGGGTCCTATGTAGGTTATAAAAGGAATGCATGGAAAGATTCTAGCCAGAGTTAAATACTTTTAAATACTGTTAATATTAGTGGGGACAAAACAATTTAGGAGTCCCAGCTAGAACATATCCACTGAACCCAAAGTAATTCAGATAAAATCCATGATTCAGCAAAAATGTTCCAGCTGAGATGAACAAATGGATTTAGATTTTTTGTTAGGTCATGTTCTTTGTGACTAATGGACAGGATGTGTGGGAGAACACAAACTCTTTGCTCTCAACAGTAGTTTTCATCATAGTGATCGGTAAAGACAGAGGTGCTCTCTTTGGAAACTTGAATAAGGATGATATCACAGGTGTCATGTATCAGTAGGATGTTTTTCTTTTTCTTTTTGGTTTGAACCTCTTTCAGAAACGCTTTTAATTAAATTTGCATGGTGAACTTTTTAATGGGACTTTTTGTGTTTTATAACATGAACTCCCAGGGATATAGCCTCAGCAAATATGCATGCAATTGTTGACTCATATTTATTTAATGTCAAATTTAGTAAGAGCTTCCTTTCCCTCTTCACTTGAAATATGCATTAGGGAACATTTTTTTCAACTTTTGGTATTCATGTAACAACATTCACATCCAAAAAAATACCAAAAGTATGTTATGAAATAATTCTTTAACACACTAATTGAAGCACATTTATTTTTTAACAAAACAAATCAATATTTCTATTTTGCTTTTTTTTCTGAAAGGAAGCCCAAAGTAATCAACAAGAACACAAATATAAAAAGGGGATCCTTTGTGGTGTTAGAGGTTGTCAACCTGTGAGTCCCTAGGTGTTTTGGCCTACTACTACTCTCAGAAATCCCAGCCAGTTTATCAGCTGTGAGGATTTCTGGGAGTTGAAGGCCAAAACATCTGGGGACTCACAGGTTGAGAACCACTGGACTCCAACACATCTTCACTAGGTTTCTCACATCTCGAGTCGAGTACCCTGTGAATGAGAAGCCAACTCAACTCCATGACCTCTTTTATTGAGTCAATCCATCTGTAAGGTGGTCTTTATTTCAGTTTTTCTAAGCTCGGCAGTCTTTTCTGAAGAATTGTGTTCTCATGTGAAATGCTTAAAGTACAATAGTCTTTATTTGCTCATTTTGGCTTCTAGTGGAATTGAATCTTAATTTGCTCTTTGTCCAGTTATTTGTCATTTCGAAGCCCATCGAACAGTCTACTTATCTGGTTGTAAAAGAGGTCATGGTGCTTAAAAACAACAGGCAATATATGAATGTATGATAGTGGCTTTCCAGCACTTCATTACAATTCATAGTGATAACATTCCAGTTTTTTATTGTTATTTTCCTCACTCAAAATATTTTCTTCATACCATTTAGAATGTACTTAATAATAGCAAACAAAGTGATGATACTATTTGGAAATAAGTCTTTGAGCAACCCACTATTGACCAGGCAGCCACAGTCCTAATTAAATTAGATAAGAGAAGTCCATGGGGTCTGTACATCATTGTTAATTGAATTTATAAACAAGGGATGCTTAAACGAAGTTGCAATGATCAGTTCTAATCTATTCCTCAAGCTGAAAGGCGGATTTATTTGTCTCTCGGGACTAAGCTAGCCACGACTTAATAGATACAAGAACCTCTTCACTCTATAACATATAAAGTAATTGTTATTTACTACGTCTGACAAAGGATGCTAAATCAAGCCCTGCTTGTGCTTCCTATTTGTGTGGCGTTATATAGAAATTCCTTTTATTTCTGTTAATCAACATCAATGTCAATGTGCTGCAAAATATATCTCCCTCTCTATTTTCAGGAGGTTAATCAATAAAGCCCTGGTGGCACAGTGGACTAAACTGCTGAGCTGGTGAACTTGTTGACCAAAAGGTTGGCAGTTTGAATCCCGGGAGTGGGGTAAACTCTCACTGTTAGCCCTAGTTTCTGCCAATCAAAAGTTTGAGTCTGGATTGCATTAGCCCCAGCTCACCTGCCCACCTAGCAGGTCAAAAGCAGAAATGCAACTAGATAAAATATGTGCCGCTTTTAGTGGGGAGGTAATAAAGGTACTCTTAAGGACATCCAATGGATGAAAGCTCCTCGGCATGGAAGATGGAATGACAACATCCCCCGCTTTCACGTGGTTGGAGTCAAACATGGCCTCCAAGATGCCAGAAAAAAAGATAGGAAAAAGTGCCTTTACCTCTGTTTGTGTTGCTTGTTCTTGTTAATTGTATAATTGGCATTGAATGTTTGCCATTTGTGTATTCTCTCTGAGTTCCCTTTGGGTGAGAAGGGCAGGATATACTGTAAATGCTGTAAATAAATAAATAAATAAATACATAAATAAATACACTTCCTGAAAACATCAGAGAAATCAATAAATGTTTTCAATGAAATAAAAACGAGTACCGTGTTAAAAATAAGAACATACTCCCTGCCTCTATTAATCAATGAGCATCAATCTACTACTTAAAGCAAAGAACTTCACAAAATCTTGACATTCCTGAAAAGCATGCTGTACTCAATTCATCTAGCCTCTTCTTTGTCACATTTTCTCAGTTTATGATTCAGATACTGAACTAATAGGTCTTCCATTGATAACTAGGTATAGCATGCTGATGGGGAGGAGTGAGCATGCTCAATGTCCAAGACTGTAACTATAGTGGTGGTGGGTAAAATGAAGACATTTCCCCTCCAATATGTCTTCTGTCCCGCCAAATGAAATTTCTAGCCTTGCGGTGAGTGGGACATAAAAAACTGTTCATGTCTAGAACTCTCACATTTGCTGTGCTTTTATTTGCTTAGTAACCTTGGCTGTCCTCCTTTCTTCCAATCCCTAAATTGTGTTTCTAAATAATGAAATGAAGTTTCAAATTACAGGGATGTTGAATATTTGTGGGCTGAGCAAATATCTCATGTTGGGCAGAATTATAATGGGTATGTGTGGGCGGGGAAGGAGGGTGGTGCCCTCATTTTCCCCACCACAGCTATATTTCTACTAATATCCCCGCTCCTGATATTTTGACAATCTACTGGCTCCATTTCTGACAGCTCCTTGGTCAGTAAGTTGTCTCTGGCTTTTCAAAGGGAGGCCTATATATGAAGGAAACTCCTGGTGTCAAGGTCCCAACTGAGATGTTCCAATATTAACACAATACAAATCTTCCCAATTACCATGCAGATAAACATTAATGTCACATAGGGCTTCCATGTCCAGGCCTGATTATTTGGAAGTTGCTCACATGACTTCTTTGTGAAAAAGTGACATAAACAAAAACTTAGCACCATCAACAAAGGTGTGCCAGTCCCAGTTTATTATGTACTGCTCCTCTGACATCCTATTTGTGATCTTCAGCTGCTAGAAAACCCAATGAAGTACAAGGCTTGTCATGTCATGTGGTTTGAGGCTATGTATTAATTTCCCTTGACACCTACAGGCATGATGAAGTTTAATGATAGATAGCATGTTCCACAACCACAAGGTGTTAAGTTCAGTCCTTAGTGGCATCCATAGAAAGCCCTAACTAGCAGGCAGAACGAACAATGGCAGGGTACGTTTACCAATGGGGTGATTCTATGAGCATACCTTGAAATGCTATGGTTAAGAGGAATGAACACAATGACATGTTGAAGCCATCCATGACTGAGCAGTGGTAGGACAATTCACTGGGATTACTGCACAGTTACAAATAGCTTTAGAATATTTGTTCTTCTTAAAAGTAACTTTCTTCTTAAAATTAACTTTATAAATTCTGTATGGATGACAACTCAGGATATCCATATTATATGGCTACAGGTGCCATGGTAAACTATTACACAAATGCAATATTTTCTGTATCAAAAATATAATATAGGTAAAGAGGACAACACAATTCACATTTCAGAACCAAATGCACATACTAGTGTCTGTAATAGACGGGGTAAGTTTTGCATGACAGTTTCAAACCTTGAACAATCAATTACCGGACAATCCGGATTATATTGAGCCAGTCCAAAGTCACGCAAATAAAGTCTGCAAAGGGTCCCAAAATGTTCAAAGAATGATGAGAAGACGATAATAGTCCCCAATTCCAGCAGGCATAATCCAAAAGCGATAGGACAATAAGGAGATCCGTATACTCCAATGTTGTAAGTGTTAGCCAGGGGCCAACGGGCTGGCGATGCCAAGAAATGTCGGGCTGCTTGTTCTCCGTTTCGCTCCCGGACGGAGCTTTATCAAGGCCTCCAAAGGTTCACGCAGCCCATGCTCTATTTCTTTACAGGTGCCATGGGCCATTCTTTAAGGATGGCCATTCATGCCTATACAATACATTATTTTCTGGTTGCATGAATATATATCTAGATTCTGCAACTCAAATATAAAAAATGTGGCAATGTGCTTTCTTTGTTTAATTATATGAGTCATTCCCCAAGAAACATGTAATTGTTCCTTTAAAGATGTCACAATCTGTTTATAGACAGAGATTAAAATCTATTCTTTTCAAGAACACCTATTCTTTAATCATAGCTCATATATTTTTTTGAATTGAGAACTCTTTTCACTCCTCTATCTGAAATGAGATGCTATCAATCAGAAAAGATAAGACAAAAAGAATAATAAATATGTTTAGTACCTATTGTTGCATATTACATCAAGATCTGAGCATTCAAAAGGTGCTTTTTTTTAAAAAAAGTCAAAATTCAGCCATAAGTTAGAGCAAATTCTCACAATTATAAATATTTCTGATTAAAGCCTGAACTCTTCTGACAGTTATACTGAATACATACCATAAGGTCCGACAATGGAAGCATTTCTGGAATCCAATGATCCAGGGTTCCCAAACTTTTTTGGCTTACCGCCCCTTTCCAGAAAAAAAATATTACTCAGCGCCCCCCCTAGAAATTAATTTTTTTTTAAATAGCAATTAAACAGATACACACACACACACACAGTGGTTCTCAACCTTTCTAATGGCGTGACCCCTAAAGAAGGTTCCTCATGTTGTGGTGACCCCCAACCATTTTTTGTTGCTACTTCATAAATAATTTTTCTACCCTTATGAATTCTAATTCAAATATCTAATATGCAGAATGTATTTTTATTGTTACAAATTGAACATAATTAAAGCATAGTGATTAATCGCAAAAACAATATGTTTGGAGGAGTATGGACAACGGATGATGGGATTTGCAGTACCTTCAACCAATCAGCTCTGACTTCCACAGACCACTGAGATCCCCTACAAATTACAGTCCTGGAACAAACTTGGCACACAGAACTCCCATGACCAACACAAAATACTGGAGAGGCTTGGGGAAAATAGACCTTGGCATTTGGGAGTTGCTGGGATATATAGTTCCCTGCCATCAAAAAGCATTCTGAACTCATGCAACCTTGGAATTGATTCAAATTTGGCATAGAGAACTCCCATGACCAACACAAAATATTGGATCCTAGCAGGCAATCGAGGCTGCGCCATGTGACCTGGCCTCGTGTAGAGACTCCCGCCCAGCTCCCAGATCCTGCAGCATGGCAGCCAGTGGGAGCCAGGTGATGGTGGCTGCGCCACGCAGACTACCGTCACAGGGAGCCTCTCGCCCGGTTTCCACTTCCTGTGGTCTAGCAGGCAGTGGGAGCCAGATGATCGAGGGTGTGCCACATGGCCTAGCCTAGTGGGGAATGTCTCACCTGGCATCGTGCCATTTTGAGGAAGCGAAGGGGGTGGGCCAAATGGACAATTGACCCCTCTTGGGATCATGATCCCCAGGTTGAGAATCGCTGCACTACAGCAACCCAGTGATTTCAGCCATTCTTTCACCACCCCCTTACAGTGATTCATTGCCCCCCAAGTGCACCTGTGGCCATCACTGCCCCCCTGGATTGCTCCAGCTCCCCCCAGGGGGCAGTAGCACCCACTTTGGAAATGACGGATTTAGGCCTTTGAAAATGGCAAAGATCCACAGCTTGATCTGCTTGCTGGACATAATCCTCCATATCTTGAAAAAATATAAATCAGGGCATTTAATATTAGAAGTGACCAATGCTAATTATTTTTAATGTTACAAACATCATTTTTCATCATGAATGCATGGAATAATTATGGCATTCATAACTGTAGCAGCAGAAAGCAGTCTTGAATTGACCACCTAAGTTCAAGAATTATGGTACATAATTGCATTATCTATTTTGCTTTGCATTTTTTCAGACCTTGCAGTTTGCCCTGACTTCCCCCACCAGTTCTCATGTATTATTTCAGTTCTTTGCTGAAAGTCATGCTGTGATTGTACATGAATCTTATGTTCCAGTGTTACATTTCTTATGCAAGGAGGCCATGTATTTGAACAGAGAGGCTTTGTGTGTGTTGGGGAGGGGATGAACAGCAGTCAGTACAGTCAGCAAATTTTATTTACCGTGAAAACCTTTTACCTGCCAGTGTAGAGCAGTTCACAATATATATTTTGCATATATCTCTAATATAATGTCACAAAGAGTACGGCAGCAGTTTGATAAAATATGACACAGTAAATGCTCTAGATCCATGGGATCCAGACTTGCAATTTCTAGCAATCACATATTGTTGCACATCATACTAGTGATCATATTATTGAATAGCTGTGATATGAAAACAGACATGCTGAAGCATGCACATTTATATAATTACCATTTAATTATGTTTTGATCCTTCACACTTTTTAAATATCCACAACTGGTTCTGGAGCCAAAGCAATAAAAATACAGCAAGCTCAATGTATAGTCAACATTACAAAAATCCACCAAGTGTCTGTTGAAATAAAGCATCTTCAACAATCTGAAAGGTATCACTGAACAGATAGGGCAGCCAGACTTATTTGAAATTGAGCCCTAAAAATGGGCTACTATAGACCCATAATGTTTATATATACACCTGAAAAAAGTAGTGGCCCAATCAAATCTTCGATGTTGAACATGGAGTAGACAAATTCCTTTGTGAGGATCTATGTACATTTACTAAGTTGGACTGAGTAGGCATTTATTTTATTTGTGTTAGTTGAAATAACTGATTTTATAAGGCTGTGAAGCTAGAGAATTGTACAATCTGATCACAACCATTTCCTATTTGTGTAGCCATTAATGATATTAATTGGTGATATGTTGGTGACAGTGTCCTGGTTAAAAGCATTGGTATCTGCTAGCATAGCAAGACACCCAGCCAAATAAACTGCCTGCTTAAAAGACAAAGAAATATCATTTTTATTAGGGTTCCCCCCTTTTAATCCATTAAATGTAATGCAGAAGAAACAACTAGCATGGCTTGGGATTTTATACTATTTTGATTGAGTAAAAATCTAATGAATCAAAAGTCTTCCTTTGGTAATGCTTACAGACCTCAGAAATACTTTGAGATGAGGAGATCATTATGTTGTCCAGATGCCCGATCACCATCTCCCAAAGCAGTTACTATACTCCAAACTCAAAAACAGGAAACACAATGTTGCCAACCTCAAAAACTGTGGCATAGACAGACACCAAGAACTGGGAAGCCCTGGCTGGCCCTTGAGCACTCTAACTGGAGGTCAGCTGTGACCAGCAGTGCTGCAAAATACAAAAAGTCACAAATGGAGGGTGAATAGGAGACATGTGCCAAGAGGAAGGCGCTTTAAGCCAACCCTGACTGGGACCATCTTCCACCTGAAACTGATGTCCTCACTGCAGTATAATACATCCACAGCCACATATGGACCCACTACCAAGACACTACACCACGAGGGATCATCTAAGTAAGCAAAGTAAGTGAGATCCTCAAAATAAGAGCAGTTTGTACATGAACCAAACCTGGGACTTCTAATAATTTTATAACTATCTGGATGCCATCTTAATTCTAATAATTGATTCCAGGGGTTCTATAATAGTCATACTAGAAAACAACTTATTGAAATCAACAGCATTTATATTGATTATGTCTACCTGAGGGTCATTAATTTCAATGAGTCAACTCTAAATACGATCTATTCTCTATTCAGCTAAAGGTTTGTTTTATTTAAAAATCACAAAATGAATCAACATTGAAAAAAATCAAAACCATTTAATTCATGTAAAACATCTGATACTGGGAGCAGTGTGAGCTCCCACTGTCAGCCCCAGCTTCTGCCAACCTAGCAGTTTGAAAATATGCAAATGTGAGTAGATCAATAGGTACCGCTCTGGCGGTAAGGTAACGGCGCTCCATGCAGTCGTGCCAGCAACATGACCTTGGAGGTGTCTATGGACAACCTTAGAAATGACAAACTTAGAAATGGAGATGAGCACCAACCCCCAGACTCGGACGTGACTGGACTTACTGTCAGGGGAAAACCTTTACCTTTAATACTTCCACCAAATGAGAGGAAACTTGAACTATTTAAACCTGAAGTGAACTACTTTTCA
This sequence comes from Anolis apletophallus, assembly GCA_030556195.1. Classification (NCBI taxonomy): domain Eukaryota; kingdom Metazoa; phylum Chordata; class Lepidosauria; order Squamata; family Anolidae; genus Anolis; species Anolis apletophallus. The sequence goes on from JARBWK010000009.1 coordinate 87,297,661, forward strand.
AAAGAAATTAACTTTTTCATACTGTAAATGTAATGGAGTCTTAGTTTCTTCTGTTTGATCTATGAAAAGTCTTTTCAGTCTATTTTTCATTTACTTAAGTGTTTTGTAGGAGAGCATTAGTGTGAAAAGTGCTGAGCAATTTGATATTAATTTGATTTGGACTGCATTGCTATAATTATGGTCAAGGTGGGGCTGAACATTAGATGGTTATCTGTTACCATGCAGATGAAATTTGAGTGAATCTCCCAAGTAAAATGTGCCAGACGAACATGCTGGCCTAGATCCAAGAGACAGAGGCCTCACAGTTTGCCTCTTCTACACTAAACAGTTGATTAGCGAAAAAGGAAAGGTCTTTCAAGCAAGCCAAGACAGAGTATAAGTGTTGACAAGCACAGAAATAGTTATATGAGTTCTATTAAAGTGGATTCTAAAGAAAAAACCAATTGAATTTTTTTTAAAGTCTGGAAACCATTTATTTATTTTTTTAGCAAGAAAAAATAATCATGTAAAAATCTATGTTTGTAATTATTGGTCATTTTTTGGGAATAATAATAATTTTATTTCTTACCCACCTCTTCTCAAGGCAGGTTGCAAAACAATTAAAACACATAAACATCGTTAAAAACATCACAGATACACATATTAAAACATATTTCTATAAAATACATATTAAAACAGAGATTAAACTTGGATCTGTAATGGTAGAATAATTTTTCCCTTTCTTACTTTTCATCATAGTCAGCACAAATGTACGTGTGTAGGCAGTCTCCAAGTTATGAACAAGTTATGTTTTTAAGTTGAATTTGCATGAAAGTCAGAACAAGTACATTTTAAGTGTATCTGTTATTGTTTTGTTATTGTGTGTTATTGGGCTTGGCCCCAGGTAAGCCACCCCGAGTCCCCTTGGGGAGTTGGGTGCGGGTTAAAAATGAAGTTAATAAATAAATAAATCTCCAGCCACACACACACACATGTATATTAACTTTAGCTAAGGGAAGGGTTGGCACCCCTGTGGTGCTTGTTTTGCTGTCTGTGCCCCTGTTCAAAAAATTCCACCTCACTTTCTGTCCCTGTGTGAATTGGATTTTGAAAAATTTGACTTGTTGTGGAAACAAGGATAGTGAGAAAACTTCAGTGGCGACTCCTTTTCCCCGTGGGTATTCCTCCAGGAATGATTTCCCCTTCCAAGGGGCATATTTCTCTCACTTCCTGTTGTCTCAACCTTGGTTCTTAAATATGAGTAATTTGTAAGTTCGGTATTTGTAAGTCGGGGACTGCCTATATATACAAAGCCCTACAGTATTTTTCTTTTCCTTTCTTTATTTTTGAAAGTATATTGTTTTGATTATAAATTAAATTTTTATTAAAATTATTATTATTGGTTTATAGGGATGGAAAAAATAGTCAGTAGGATTTTCCTCAGTTTTTGAGATTAAAACTTTTTTCACAGCTGTATCTTGAGCGTGGTCTACTCCATGAGGTTACAACTGAACGAATATCGTTTTTTACAAAAAGGTATGTAGAAAAATTGCTGCATGCACTTTAGTGCACATCTCTCCTCACATATACATTTTTGTACAGAGTTATGGCCAAATGCAAAATCTTGAAAGCAATTATTCCTGCTCTTAAGTACATGAATAAACGATTTTCCTTAATAAATGCATTTCTAAACTCACCTTTCATTAATACACACAGTTTCTGTATATTTTTCATTAGAATATGGTTTTGGGAAACATAAATAAAATAATATACTCTAGTTTCTTAGTCTTATTTCTAATATCTTAATGTTGAGATTTATGATTATTTGATCAGAATACAACCTGATGGAGACTCCATATTTCTTTTTGTACCATAAATCATTCTGAACCAGTGATGAGTTTTTAAAATTCTTCCCATAAAAATGAATGCAATTGTTATAGTAATTTAGTGCAGTTTATAATTTACTTCAGCTGAATCATTTACTATCACAGTTTCCAACCCCCGTGCATTTCCTGGCTGCTTTCCCTCTTCTCTCTCAGTCCTAAACAAGGTCATCAGTTTTGATTGTAGGATGGTAAAATGTACTTATTTGTCCATGGAAACTTCTAGTGAAAACAACAACTAATTTTCCACTTGAACAGCAGCCAGTTTTGAACAGATTTCTATTGCTATAAACCAAAATGAGTTTGTACTGCTGGACTAAAGGCAAAAGAGGCTGTGATGTCCCTAAGCCATCTGAAGTTTACTTCTTTCTGGCACACAAAATCGATTGTAGCTTCTCTCAATCTGATGTCTTCCAAATATGTGGGGCTATAGCTCCACTTAGCTCCAAGATTTCCCTAGATAGCATGACCATTGGCCTTGATGTCTGAGAAATAATGGGAGTTGTTATAGTCCAACATATCTGAACTCTACCAGACTGTGACAAACTTGTGTATTGCCTCCACATTTCTTTTTATGATAGTCATGCAGTCTTGGACCCCATTCAAGGAACATAAAACAGATAGGAAAGTTTGTTCTATTGTCAGATATGGATATATGAGCACAGTTTGATATACATTCTTTCCCCTGTTACCATGGGAAGATTTCTCTGTGAGTGTGATTTAACAATTCAAACACTTTCAGTTTAAGACTACCAGACTGTCTTACCTCTACTCCGATAGAATTATTGTCTTCATTACTCAGTGCATTGTTCTGACTCTCCATGTTCTCAATCCATTTTACCTCTCATATATTTGAGCCAAAATGTGTTGGATCTAAAATCTTCATTGTGGGCATGGAATACACTTCCACTTACAGAAGACCTTTTTCCACCTCTCCATGAGATGGATCTGTGAACTAGTGGGGCAGAGAGAAGAATCAGCCCACAAATATGGAAAAATGGGCAGGCTCATATATGGATATAATGTCTGTTAGATAGCCTGGACTTAAGCTACACACTTAGGGAATTATACTGAGTGTTTTGTGCTAGGAAAAAGAATGCGGCTAACAGAATTGTAACAAAGAAGGTTTATATTTCCTATAGCCATCCCCAGTTAACAATTTCCTATTACTACAACCACCACACTATTTATGTGGCACCTGTTTTTATATATTTTAAAACGTGCTATATTCAGCATTACAAAATTGGTTTCCATTAGCACAAGTGGTCTTTTTTGTTTCTTCATCCCTCAGCTTTTCTATACATGCCCAAGATTTGTTGGATAGGGTTCCTGAACCCACTGGGAGAACAGAAGGAGTTCGGGGAGTAGGGGAAATTGGGGATATGATTGATGCCAAGTAGCAACTAAAATAAAACTAATGGAAATGAAGACAATCTTATGTTTTCCATTTTCTAAATGCTGTTTAATCATCTTTCTGCCTTATGGAATTCATTTCTGTGACTATTTCAAGTGTCTCTGCCCTTTCTTGCTCTTTGGTGAATTAGGCAAGTTTCACTATTAAGTGAAGAAGTGTAATAGATGCTCATTAAAAGCAGTGCTAAAGTAATTAGTATACTTTAAAAAAACATGGGCACAGAACACATGGATCTAATTTAGTTTACTATGGAGATAGTTTGCTGTCTTTTCCCCTTATGTCTTTGTAGATTTCAGCAGCTACTGTGAACATATAATCTTCCCTTATATTTTTCCAGCAAGTGTCACCCATATCATTTCTGTTTACAATTGAGTGGGTTTCTATCTTGAAATGTTTTCAGTCTCTATTACTGCTAAAAGATTTCTTTAGCAAGCCTGATGGAAAGTAGGACATTGTTTCCTGAACTAAATTAAGGAAGAATGAGAAAGAGAAGTGTGTGTGTGTGTGTATGACTGGATAAATGATAGAGAGCCATTCCAAATGACTTGGCTATTTAAGATTCCACAGGATAATGTTGATGCCCATTATGTACCTATAGAAATGAACTTTTTAACTACAAGACTGAAACTCTAAGCAATGCTAGTAAGTAATATTCTATTTCGACACCATCAGACGCCAATATTGCTATCTGGAATTGATTCAGAGTATTTTACTGGATCTAAATGGTTATATAATGCTATTTGAATTTGGGTTATACTGTCAGTATAGACCCATATTCAAACTCCATTACATGGCAGTATAGATCCAGCATTCTTCAGGAATGTTGTAAAACTTAAATAGAGGTAGTCAATTGCATTTTAATCTGATGCTTTATTGTGTGTTTTATCGAGTGTTCTATTTTAATGTGTTTTATTGTACTTTTTATTTGCTGTGAGCCGCCCTGAGCCTGCCGGGAGTGGCGGCCTAGAAGCCCAGGAAATAAATAAATAAAATAAATAAAAGCTGATCGAAACTCTACTCATTTCAATACATTTGGTTCTGGTCAGGGATCAAGAATCATAGACAGATGACAAGAGTTCAGACTTAGAATAAATAAAAGAGTATCTCTTCCTCATTAGAATACTGGTATTTATACTAATAGAGTGTTATGAGCCATATAGAGCAAGAATGATTACACTGGGTGTTCATAATAAGAAATGTGGCTCCATTAATTTGGGTAAATAAACCCATAAATTTGCCTTCTATTGGAGTGCACCATTAACAATTTTGCTGCTTATTGTGATTCCATGGTTCTACACTAAAGGCATGTTTTTTCTTTGTTTGCTGAGATGGTGCTATGATTTGTAGTGCATTTTTTTTCTCTTTTCTAATTTTATTTTTTGGCATTGTAGTACCCTGATGCACTATAGAACTATGACCCTTTTAAAGAAAAAGTGGAAATTAGAAGGAAGGAATAATTTCAATTATGTCCTGTAAGGAAAAAAAAACTTCATTGAGTGATATCAAAAAGATAGACTGGAACAACAGAAATATTTTTTCAACAGCTCCCAGAATTCCCCAGCCAGTATTAGACTTGTGCGTTCAGGGCTTACCTTGATTCATTTCATGTTTGGCTTTCAGTGGGGGCCCTGATCCGTTTTCGTCTGAACTTCCTGAAACTGAGAGGTCAGATATTTATTTTCTGTTTTTGTTTTATTTATATTGGGGGGGGGGGATGACTTCACCCATAGGCCCAAAACACCCGGGCCTACAAGTGCAGGCTTTGGTCCTACATACCCAGGCCTGGCAGGGTCTGCAGCAAAGTGCCGAGTAAAGAGTGCTCCTTACTTGGCACTTGGCTGCAGGCCCTGCCAGGCCCAGGTGCATAGGCCCAAAGCCTGCATTTGCAGGCCTGGGCACTTTGGGCCTATGGGTGCAGGTTTCCCAGCCTCTGCGCCCAGGCCTGGCAAGGCCTGCAGCTGAGCACCGAGTAAGTAGAACTCCTTAATTAGCACTTGGCTGCAGGCCCTGCCAGGCTCCACACAAGCCCGTCTGCCTTTCATATCAATTGCATTTTCATTTCTGGAGGGGCCTTTCCATTTTGTGCCATCTGAATGGACTGAACAAAATGGAAACACGAATGAAATGAATGGGACAAATTTTGGGCCCATGACTAGTCAGCATTGTGTTCCCTACCTCAGAAATTCAAATTAAAAAAAACTTATTTCTCTCATGATTCGCATCGTACTTTTTCAAAATAGCATAGCTCTTCACTCTTGAAAATTGGAAGCACCGCACTCATCAGGAGGAAAAACAGAAAGGCAAATGTTTGCGAAGGCAAAGCAACCTGTGGCCACTCATGCAGCCTGCTTCCTTTGCTATACAGATTGCCTTTCATTCCTGTCCCTGTTTGAAGAAATTAATTTTGTGATTTCTATTCATTCCACCTCCTAATTATGCATATGAAACTGCTTTCCACACAGAATGACTAAATTGAAGACTTTACTTTGAAGAAAAGCCTTGGTGAAAAATATTTGATCTAATATTTGTGCTGAATCGTTAGATGGTAAGTGAGCAGAAAGACAATGGTTGAAGGTAAAATGTTATGGAAAAACGTTTTTGGGAAGTGTTTTATATATTTCTGATGTTTCAAACACTTGCTTGCAGGTAAGAGACAATGCTTCCCCCCCCCTTTAATATCTTTTTATGCTCTTGGTACACCATTCTTATAATTGATGCCACAAAATGAGAGATGTTTCTCCAAAAAAACACAGCCTTTTATCTTCTGGAGAAAAACCCTGGAGTTCTCATGGCAAACCAATGAAAGCCATTTGACCAAAACAAATAAGCAATCTACCCTCCAAAACATAGGTTTACATATAAACATACATATAAATAACAAAGCACACCAAATACGGCCATTCCCTGAGTTACAAACATCTGACTTGCAAATGACTCATAGTTAAGAATGGGGGTGAGACAAGTGAGAGAAATATACTTGAAGGAAGGAAAATTTACTCCCAAAAGAGTTATCATGGGGAAAGGTGTCTCCACATATATGACTGGAGTTACACTTCAAAATGTGTCTGTTCCGACTTCCATACAAATTCAACTTAAGAACAAACCTATAGAACCTATCTTTTTTTGTAACTTGGGAACTACCTGTACCTAATTCTGATTATGAATGCAAGATATACAGTAGGTGATGTTTTGGTGGTGGATCCTGCTTAATAATCATGGTAACAATTTAATGATATGATCCAAATTAGCCATTTAAGGTTAGATGAGGATTTTCCATAGGCTCCATCCATCTTGTGTGCTTCTATTATTCAAATATTATCAGTCAAACAAAGCATCCACTACAGTTGTAATAGGCTATTCAAAACCTGGAAAAGTAATTCTCCCTGCATTCAGTACATGAAATCCATCCACAAGAACCTAGGCTGTCTATTTTTTTTGTTGATAGGCAAAGCTATATTTATTTAGACCAGTTTTTTCATTGAACAATTATGGCGGAAATATATTTAAATAAAGGGTGCTATATTTCCCCCCTCATTGCTTATGTTTGAAATACTATTTAATATTAAAATTTCCATGATTGTTGTCGTGTTCCATGAAGACCCTCACTGTTTACCCCTAGTTAAGCCTTTTTTAGTTAGAGGGATTAATATTTTACGTACAGTTTCTAGGGGGTCAGTCTAGACATCCTCTTTGCATTTCGAAGCCTCCGTTGCCCTGACCCTTTAATAATCCCCTCAGGGGCAGAGCCTCAGGCAAGGCACTTCTGGTTCTTGGAAGAGTCAGCCTTTTGTGATTTGAAGGTGAAGAGAGAGGAAGGCTGGAAGATCTACAAATAGCACGCCCAGTGGGAGCTGTATTAGCTGTATTCCAGTCCACTGGGAGCTGTATTCAAGTCCAGTCAGAGTTAAATATTGAGACCATCTTGGAAATGGTTGCACACCATACAAGAAATAGACAAGAAGAAATAAAGATTCAAGAGCCTCAGTTCAGCTAGAGTTCAAAAGGTAAAAGAGTTCAAAAGGTAAAAGAGTCTTTCAAAAGGAACTCCTGCTGTAGCAATTAGGCAGGGAAGGTTGGTTCAAAGGCAAAGAGTCTTTAAAAGGATCCCTGCCATAGCAATAAGGCAGGGGTGTTTGGTCTAAAAGCAAAGAGTCCAATAACTGCAATAATCCTTCAGGATCCAAAAGCAAAGCATTCAAAAGCTAGAAATGACTTTCAGGATTCAAAGCAAAGAGTTCAATAGCTGGCAAGGCCTTTCAGGAATCACACCCAAGGCTTCGGCGATGAACTGGAACAAGAATCTAGTCAGCCCGGAGCAGGCTGACCGGCAAGGCTTGCAAAGGCCGGCAGGCCTTACTTGCAGGATCTTCTCCCAAGTGCGATGTTGGTACAAGACAAAGGCTTGGTCTCTGCACAGGGCAATTATACTATTTCAAAGTTGTGTCGCACGTCAACATCTAAGATTGATGGCCTCCTGGGTGTTTTGTGAACTCAGTCCTCTAGGAATGCAATGCTCGTTATCAAGAAACATCTGGGGTGAGAGGAGTCGACTTCTTGGCTCCTTCAGCCCACTTTTGGTATCAGGGAGTTTAGGATGGTACGGTCTTGTGTAGCAACCCAGTTCCCTTTCGTGCCTGGGGGGCAGGGGGCAGCACCGGGGGTCCCACTTGCATTAGGGCCAGCTGCAGCTGATGAGGACATGGAGGAAGGGGCTGATGAGTTAGCTGGGCCTTCCTCTCCCACAGAGAGCTTGGCCTGGGATAATGAATGGCCTGACGGCTATGATAGCTGGGAAGTTCAGGCTGACCCTGAGAGTGATGATTCCGATCATTATGAGAAACCAGGTGGTTACGGGTCGCAGGAAAGGATCAGGGAAACAGTGGAGGATGAGCCCATGGAAGCTGAAAGGGAGTTCGGCTCTCATGAAGATAGCAACCCAGGTGCTGGGAGGCGGAGCTTTGATAGGAGATGGAGCATTGAGTCCAGCAGGAGGGATTGGCACCGTAGCCTAGAGCGCCAGAGAAGCGCTAGATCCCGTAGCACAGATTGGCGCAGAAGCCTAGAACGTCGGGGGCCTCGCCAAGGGGATTAAGTATAGGATCTGTGGGAAAGGATCCTCAGTAGCTCGGCCACTTCTGTTCTAAGGGGAGTGAAGCGAACGAAGTTCCACGGAGCCAAGTTGCCGGCTCGAGCCTTGCCAAGAAGTTCTTGGGATTGTTTATGAACTTTGCCTTGTTCCTTGCCACGGACCAAGTCCTTGATCCGCATTGTTTTTGCGGAGCTTTAGCCACGTTTGCCTTTGGATTTTACTTACGGACTCTTTACCTTTTTGATTGAACTTTTAATACTCTTATGGACAATTTACCTTTTCACCTGTTTTTTTATTATTCAATAAATAGTTAGCTGATTACCGTCTCTGTGTGTGTGATTAAGGGGCTGGGCCGAGACCCTGCATCGTGACAGTTGGCAGAGCTACTCCACGAACCCCTTTTTCACACCATGGGACGTGGAAGGCGCCGGCGGAGACAAGTCGGCGAGATGGCTCAGCTAACCGCCGCTCAAATTCAAGAATTACAGCAGGAGGTGGTGGATTTGTGGGCCCGGGCAGGCCGACATCCCTCCCTGACCGTTCCGTGCCGGTTTGGCGGCAACCCGGCCCAGGTCAACGTCATCATTGGACAATGTGAAATGTACATGGACCTTCGGGCTGCGGAGTTCGCCAGCGAAAGAGCCAAGGTGGGCTTTGTTTACACCCTGCTGGAAGGAACCGCAGCAGCCTGGGCCACGACTCAGCTGAAGGCGCAATCCTCCCAAGTGGCTACTGTGAGGGCGTTCCTGGATGCTATCAAGACGACTTGGGGAGACCCAGTGAACGCGGAGCTGGCGGAGAGGGAGCTGGATCGTTTGTCCATGAAAGACATGCCTCTGTCCCAGTACATTTCCCGGTTCAGAGTGCTGGCTGCCCAAGTGGAATGGAACCCCGCTGCACTACGCTATCAGTACATGAAAGGCTTGTCGCCAGAGATGCAGCAGGAGATCCTGCGAGGGGCCACTCGGCCTGCCGACCTGGAAGAGGCGATTACCCTAAGCATTCGTGTGGAGGCTGGATTGCAGACCAGAAGACGGTGGGACAAGGGGTCCGGAGAGCGGCCAGCCGGTCGCAAGGAGATGGGGGCCAGCCATCCCCTGTTCCGGCCCTTTACACCGGCTCCTCAGCCGTTAGATGAACCAGAACCCATGCAGCTGGGGCATGTGAGGCCGAAGGTGGATGCTGCCGAGAAAGCCCGGCGCCAGCGGCTAACCTTGTGCTGGTACTGAGGGGGATCCGGCCATTTTTCCAAGGAATGTGCCCAGAAGCCGCGCGGCAAGACTCCCCGGGCCTCTGCCGCCTTCGAGGAGCCCCAGGAGGCTGAAGAGGCTATCCAGACGACGGGGGAAGGGGCCGGCCAAGTTTAAATGGGTTCGCTAACTCGGTCGCAGTCGCTAACCTTTCCCCAGAACCCCAGACTGGACAGTTGTTCTTAGTGATGGTCGCCCTCTGGTCGCAGGAGAAGGGGCCGATGATGGTGCAGGCCATGATCGACTCAGGGGCCACCAACAGCTTCATCGACGCAGACTATGCCAAGTCTGCCGGATTACAGTTTCATGATCTCAAAGAGCCTAAGGGCGTACAAACCACCGACGGAAGACAACTAAAAGCCGGGGCCGTGACACAATACACTGCCCCTACCAAGATGTGGACAAGCTCTTACAAAGAGGACATTTCTTTCCTTGTAACTAAGTTGTCAGATTTCCCGGTAATCTTGGGAATCGTTTGGCTGACTCTTCACGATCCGCAGATCTCCTGGGCCAGAAGGCAGTTGCAGTTTTCCTCTGAACATTGCCAGGGACATTGCATGACGGCCCGGGCTTGCCAGGCTCAAGAGGTGGAACAAGCAGCTACTTTGCCCAAAAAGTATGCGGGTTTTTGGGATGTTTTCAGCGAGAAGGAGGCGGAACGCTTGCCTCCCCACCGACCTTACGATTGTGCCATTGAGCTGGAGCCCGGAGCCCCCATCCCGCGTGGAAGACTCTACCCTCTCTCAGAACCCGAGCAAAAGGCTCTCCGGGAGTTTTTGGATGAGAATCTGCGTAAGGGTTCATCCGCCTTCCCAGTCCCCGGCCGGGGCGCCAATCCTGTTTGTCAAGAAGAAATCTGGGGAGTTGCGGCTCTGTAATGACTATCGAGAGCTCAATAAGATCACGATTCGAACCGCTACCCCTGCCATTGATCATGGAGCTGTTGGAGCGGATGAGGGAGCTAAAGTTTTCACCAAATTGGACCTGAGGGGTGCTTACAATCTGGTGCGTATTCGTCAGGGCGACGAATGGAAGACCGCTTTCCAGACCAAATGGGGAAGTTTCGAATACAGAGTTATGAGATTCGGGTTGTGTAATGCTCCCGCCTGCTTTCAACACTTCATGAATGACATCTTTTGAGACCTGTTAGATCGTTATCTGGCAGTGTATTTGGATGACCTGTTGACCTTTTCGCCCGACCAGGCGACCCACGACCGCCATGTGAAAGAGGTGCTACCACGGTCTCTATGCCAAGTTGGAGAAATGCGGATTTGATCTACGCGAGGTGGATTTCCTGGGCTACCGTGATCTCTCCCACAGGCATCGCCATGGACGATACCAAGGTCCAAGCTGTGGCAGACTGGAAGGCCCCTGCCAGCAAAAAGGACATTCAGAGATTCCTGGGCTTTGCCAACTACTACAGGAAGTTCATCCCGGACTTTTCCAAGTGGGCCGACCCCATCACGCAGTGTTTGCGAGGAAAGGTGCCGTTCCGGTGGACATCGGAGGCGGACACGGGGTTCCGGAAGTTGAAGCAGCTGTTCACCATGCAGCCGCTTCTACAGCATCCTAACCCTCGCACCCCTTTCATTGTACAAGTGGATGCATCGGATGTAGCAGTGGGAGCGATCCTGCTACAACCGCAGGGGACAGACTTATTGCCCTGTGCTTACTATTCCCGGCAGCTGACGGCGCCGGAAAGGAACTATACCATCTGGGAGAAGGAGCTCCTTGCCATTAAGGTAGCTTTTGAAGTTTGGCGACATCTGCTTGAAGGGGCCCAATTTCCGGTGGAAGTTCACACCGACCACCGGAACTTGGAGCACTTGAAGACTCAGCGCAAATTGAACCAGAGGCAGCAGAGATGGTCTTTGTTCTTTGAGAGATTCAATTTTCGCATCCACTATGTGACCCCCAAGCAGACCAAACAAGCTGATGCGCTGTCTCGAAAGCCAGAATATGTCCGAGGAGGAGAAGGGCTTTCCGAGACGCGGCTGCTGAAAGCGGAGAACTTTGCCGCCACTGGCGCAGCCACTGCGCCACCCCCGGTGGTCAACCCAGACCCGGGGGACAAGAGAACTCTGAGTGACCGTATTCAAGCTCAACAAAAGGGAGACCCTTGGGTTCAAGAGCAGCTAACCAAGGGGGTGCAATCCCCTTTCCAAGTAAAGAACGGCTTGCTATACCGCCATGACTGTGCATATGTTTCCCCCGGGCCCGAGAGAGAGGATATTCTCAGACTCTGCCATGATAGCCGGGCCGCAGGACACTTTGGACTGTTCAAGACTTTACAGTTGGTGCTGCGTGACTTCTGGTGGCCCAAGGTGCGGAGGGACGTGGAGGCTTACGTCAGCACTTGCCCTGTCTGCCAGCGGGCTAAGAAGCAAGGGGGCAAGCCGGCCGGTTTGCTCCAACCGCTCCTGACCCCTTCTGCACCATGGAAGATGATTTCAGCCGATTTCATCACTGACTTGCCAAAGTCCAAGGGGTTCACCACGATCCTGGTCGTGGTGGACTGTCTCACCAAGATGAGTCACTTCATTCCATGTGTAGGGGTACCTACTGCTAAAGAGACTGCTGATATGTTTGTGCAACATGTGTTTCGTTTGCATGGACTTCCACAGAGTTTGGTGACGGATCGAGGCACCCAATTCACTTCCCAGTTCTGGCGGGCGGTTCAGAAGTTGCTGGGGATTGAAGCACGGATGTCTATGGCTCATCACCCCCAGACCGACGGGCCAACCGAAAGGGTTAACGCCACGTTGGAACAGTATCTGCGGTGCTATGTAAACTATCAGCAAAACAATTGGGCGTCATTGTTGTCTTTGGCGGAGTTTGCTTACAACAATGCGACGCAAGAATCTATCAAAGAGACTCCTTTCTTTGCCAACTATGGACATCACCTTGGGTTCTATCCTCCTGTAGACCAGTCCGGAGATGTGCCAGCGGCAGAAGATTGGCTACAGGAGCTCACTGCGATGCAAGAGATGCTGCGCACTCAATTGGACCAGGCTAAAGCGGATTACAAGCGGATGGCGGATCGGCGGCGCCAAGAGGGTCCAGAGATCCAAGTAGGAGACAAAGTTTAGCTGTCTACCAAGAATTTGCCTATTCAGAGACCTAGTCGCAAACTGGATGCGAGATTTTTGGGTCCCTACAAGGTGTTGGAGAGTGTGGGGCCTGTTGCCTTCAAACTACAGCTTCTGGCGGACATGAAGATCCATCCTGTGTTTCACCGTTCCTTGCTGAGACCGGTGAAGGGGGTGCGGCCTGATGTGACGCAGCCGCCACCCCCTCCTGTGATGCGGGATGGGGAGGAGGAGTTTGAGGTCCAGGACATCCTGGATGCTCGCATCAGATACCGGAAGCTGGAGTATTTGATTGACTGGAAGGGTTTTGGACCGGAAGAGCGTTCTTGGACACCGGCACGAGACGTCCACGCCCCGGACATTGTTACCCGCGTTCACCGCAAGTATCCCAACAAGCCCAAGCCTCGAGGGAGGCCTCGGAGGGGCCCTGAGGGGGGGGATAGTGTAGCAACCCAGTTCCCTTTCGTGCCTGGGGGGCAGCACGGGGGTCCCACTTGCATTAGGGCCAGCTGCAGCTGATGAGGACATGGAGGAAGGGGCTGATGAGTTAGCTGGGCCTTCCTCTCCCACAGAGAGCTTGGCCTGGGATAATGAATGGCCTGACGGCTATGATAGCTGGGAAGTTCAGGCTGACCCTGAGAGTGATGATTCCGATCATTATGAGAAACCAGGTGGTTACGGGTCGCAGGAAAGGATCAGGGAAACAGTGGAGGATGAGCCCATGGAAGCTGAAAGGGAGTTCGGCTCTCATGAAGATAGCGACCCAGGTGCTGGGAGGCGGAGCTTTGATAGGAGACGGAGCATTGAGTCCAGCAGGAGGGATTGGCACCGTAGCCTAGAGTGCCAGAGAAGCGCTAGATCCTGTAGCACAGATTGGCACAGAAGCCTAGAGCGTCGGGGGCCTCGCCAAGGGGATTAAGTATAGGATCCGTGGGAAAGGATCCTCAGTAGCTCGGCCACTTCTGTTCTAAGGGAGTGAAGCGAGCGAAGTTCCACGGAGCCAAGTTGCCAGCTCGAGCCTTGCCAAGAAGTTCTTGGGATTATTTATGAACTTTGCCTTGTTCCTTGCCACGGACCAAGTCCTTGATCCGCATTGTTTTTGCGGCGCTTTAGCCACGTCTTCCTTTGGATTTTACTTACGGACTCTTTACCTTTTTGATTGAACTTTTGATAGTCTTATGGACAATTTACCTTTTCACCTGTTTTTTATTATTCAATAAATAGTTAGCTGATTACCGTCTCTGTGTGTGTGATTAAGGGGCTGGGCCAAGACCCTGCATCGTGACACCTTGTAACCCATGTTGTTCTTACATCTCTGGTCCTTCTCACAAGGATGGCATGAGAGGCCCACGCAGGGGTTGACAGCTAAGCAAGTTAATTTGGAAGATGCACTCTGGTCTCCTTGACTGAAACTCTGCTTAAGCAAAAGCAATGCCTGAGGCCTCTGGTTACAACTGTACTCAAGCCAAAGAGATGCCTGAGGCCTTTGAGGTGTGACAGGAGGAGAGAAAGTCTAAAATTCTTGTAGCTTAATAAATTCATGTTTGATTCAACTATATAGTCTCTGATCTGTTCCCTGGGCAATAAATTCACCTTCCAAATAGTTAAGATAGCATGGGGGCAGAAAAATTGTAATTCTTCTTTAGAAAACCAGTGTGCTATAGTATTATTTATTTATTTATTTATTTGTATTTACACCTCGTCTCTTCTCTACCCCAAAAGGGGTACTCAGGACTGCTTACATAGGCAGTAATTCAATGCTGTTACATAAAAGTTAAAACAATAATCATAAACATAACCATTAAACATTAAAATACATGAAATACATAGTACAAAATCATTAAAACAGTATAAAATATTAATTATCAATAAAACCGTATCCTCGTATAAACATCCTTATCAGTCCAGTGCTGCTTTATGTCTGTTGACCGAAGGCCTGGTCCCACAACCATGATTTTACTTTCTTCCTGAAAGTCAGGATGGGGATGGGGTCAATCGTATCTTGCTTGGAAGCGCGTTCCAAATGCGGGGGGGGGGGCATCGCCGAGAAGCCCCTATTCCTCATCCCCACCAGACGAATTTGGGATATTGGCGGGAGTGAGAGTAGAACCTCCCCGGATGATCTTAGGTTACGAGGTGGGACGTAGAGGCAGATCCATTCGGACAAGTAAGCTGTGCCAGAATCATATAGTAACTGCGTGCTGAATTCTGGGAGACCAAAATTTGAATCCCAAGTCATCATGTGAAACCTATTGGGAGACCTCATTCCTTCAACCTCAGTGGATGGCAGTGAACAACCTTGTCATAGCAAACCTTACAAGAAAATTGCATGACAGTGTGACCTTAGGGTCAATATAAGTCTGAACCGGCTTGCAGGCACATAGTGCTTACAATTGCTCTTTAATATTACAAATGGTTTGTGCATATATTCTAGTTTACCTTTGCTATAACCTGCTTTGATTTTTGCATTGGGAGAAAGGTGGGTTAACAACAAATCAGTAATATGAATTGAACAAATTCGTTATTTGTTGTTCCATATGGTATGTACATATTGGACCATAAGTGCTTTTGGGCAAGCTGATGTGCCATGCTGCCTTATCTGATATTTTTGGAAGGAATGTGTTAAATACACAAAAGACTTCATTAAAATGAGGAAAACAACCCCCAATCCATTTTGATATCTATGTGTTGGAGAGTATATTTTGAAATTAAAACTGAAATGGAAAGATGCTTAGCACCTCACCAATCTTGGATTTGCCTATATATGTCTCCTTGAATGTAAAACAGAAGGTGGTCTAAACTATTACTACAAACATTCTGTTTAGTGATATTATCTAATTATCCTCCTCAACATACTGAAAGCAAAAAACTTTTCCATGCCATATTTCTTCCTAGGAGCAGTTGCTAACATAGACCCATAAATGCACAGCCAGACTATATAACATTCTGGGCTATGCTACATGGCAGCTGGCAGATCCGCATCAAACACCAGTCATCATAAAACCTAACTGAAATCAAATCATACAAATATTAAATAATTTATTTCTTCACTAATGAAAATGCATGAATTATTTATATGTTATCTTGTGGCGGCCTACAGAGCTGCAAATAAATATTGTCAGAAAATAATCAGCATACACACCACTGGCAAATATTATCCCATCATTTCTGTCCATGTCACTCAAAAAGACTATTTGTTGACAATAATTATATAAATGGCAGTGATTTGCTGATGATGACTAACAAATGCACAGCAGGGCCATGTTTCTAGAAAGAACAATAGCTCTTCTCTCAGTGTGGAAGATACGTTGCTTTCAGCATTTTGTCTGTCTAGTGAATCACTAAAACTTAAAACAGTGACCTCCTATGATTTTCTTTTCTTATGTATAACCAGGCTAGGCCCCTTCTACACTGCCATATAAAATCCAGATTATCTGTTTTGACCTGGATTATCTGGTAGTGTAGACTCATATAATCCAGTTCAAAGGAGATAATTTAAATTATCTACTTTTATCTATCTCTTAAGGGTCTGATTCCTGTGTTCCACTCACGGACTGGACTGGAGGTGCCAGTTGAAGAGTAGCTGCCACTGAATATACAGGTTTCTGGCAATGCATCTGGTGACCCTGGAGATGAAGGATGCTCCATTGTCTGAAAAATAGCTGGGGGAAGACCAAAACATGGTATGATGTCCTTTAAGAAGGTGTCAGTGACCTCTTTGGCCTGGCAAGTATAGCAGGTGAGGCCTCAGGCCACCCACTGTAACAGTCCATGTAGACTAGGAGGTAGCAGTATCTCTTGGGCAGTTCTGCAAAGTCCACCTGCCAGACCTGGCCTGGTCCGATGCTGGAGGGGTTGTGTCCTAGCTCTGGCTGCTTGGTAATCTTGGGATTGTTCCTCTGGTACAAGATACACCTCTTAGCTGCCCAAATGGATTGCTGGGCCAAGAAAAGATGGCTGAGCATGGCATCGTGGTCCGAATGAGTGCTGTTGTGAAGGTGCTGGGCAACTTCTCGCATCAGGGGTTGGTGAGCAGAACCCATCCTTAGCTGTATTTCCACCAACCTTCCACCAGGTTCTGGGGGTAAGGAAATCAAGGAGGTCTTCCTTGGGGCAGGGAATGGGAAAAAGAGGAGTTTTGGATGGCGGTAGAGTGGTTCCTCTAGCTGCACTCAGCTGGTCACCTCCTGGCTGCGCTGCCCTAGCCAGAGTGAAGCACCCCTGCAAGGCATGAGCTGGGCCTTCAGAACCCTCCCCACTTCCCTTTCCAATTTCATGCACATTGTCATGAAACAGACAGCATATACAAGCTCACCCCATTTGCTATGTACATGACAGTAGGCTTGGAGGGCCAAGATGGTCTCTGTATCCGCACTGCCATTTACTGGCCATGAAGCGCCATTGACCAAAGGCCGAAGAGGCCATGTTTTGTTGCACAATTTTACTACTTTGGCTGGATGTAATGGTTTCCCTGCCAATTCATTCCAATTTTTCAAGATTTTTCAAGAATGTTGCTACATCAAAGCAACATTCACCATAACATTTATTTCTCTCGGCATTACTTCGCGAACGAAGATTCAGGAAGGACTCATCCCACGCTTTTTACAAGCGCGTTGATGACTAAAAAGGCCAATCTGAGATAGGCAAGTTCGGTTGCAGAAAGCGCAACAGAAAGTCTCCTTGGGTAATGTTTTTCCAAGTTGCAGTTCTTTCTGCGTTGTCGTTTCTCTTCGAGACCCATTCGGCGTGTCTTCTCGAAAGAGGCCGCAGCATTGTGGATAGTGCTTCTCCATGTCTCCCGATGTGAGGCCAGGGTGGACCATTGTTGGTGATCAATCTGGCCAAGCCTGAGATGTTGTTTCAGGAGTCCTTATATCTCTTTTGGGGCGCCTCTCTTGCGCTGACCCGTGGCGAGTTCACCGTAGAGTAGTATCTTTGGGAGGCGGTGGTCCTCCATCCTAGAGACGTGCCCTGCCCAGCGCAGCTGTGTTTCTCATAGCATGGCCTCAATGCTGGTGATCCCTGCTTGCTCAAGGACAGCAACATTCGTCACATAGTCGGTCCAGTGTATATTTAGGATTGTGCGAAGACAGCGCTGATGAAAGCGCTCGAGGAGTCGTAGGTGTTGGCGATAGGTGACCCATGTTTCAGACCCATAGAGGAGAATGGACAGTATGATAGCTCTGTACACACTGATTTTGGTGCTTTGTCTCAGGTGCTTGTTGCTCCAGACTCTTTTGTGAAGCCTTCCGAATGCACTATATGCCTTTGATAATCTGTGATCTATCTCTTTGTCAATCTTGGCGTCTGAAGAGATGATGCTTCCCAGGTAGGTGAACTGCTGAACGGACTTAAGCACAGATGTGCCTATGCTGACGTGAGGATGGTGGTGTTCTTCCTGTGGTGCGGGCTGGTAGAGGACTTCTGTTTTCTTCAGGCTGACTTCCAGCCCAAACAGCTCTGCAGCTGTTGCAAAGCAGGATGTGAGGCGCTGCAGGGCTGCTTCTGAATGGGCGACAAGGGCAGCATCGTCAGCAAAAAGTAGCTCACGGACTAGATAGTTTAGAGTCTTAGTGCGAGCCCTCAGGCGGCTTAAGTTGAACAAGCTACCATCAGTACGATAGCGTATATATATGCCGTCTTCTTCTTGTAGGTCTGCCATAGCCCTTTGGAGCATCATGCTGAAGAAGATTGTAAATAGGGTTGGTGCAAGAACACAACCTTGTTTCACTCCATTAGTTATGAGAAAGGGCTCCGAGAGAGCATCGCCATATCTGACTTGACCGTGCTGGCCCTCATGTAACAGGACAATCATTTTGAGGAACTTGGGGGGACATCCTAGACGTTCAGGATCTGCCACAGACCTTTTCTGCTCACAGTGTCGAAGGCTTTGGTGAGTCGACAAATGTGACATAGAGTCCTTTGTTCTGCTCTCTACATTTCTCTTGCAGTTGTCTAAGGGCAAAAACCATATCTGTGGTGCTCCTATTTGCTCTGAAGCCGCATTGGCTTTCAGGGAGAAGTTCTTCTGCAATAGCCGGAACTAATCTGTTCAGGAGTATCCTTGCAAGGATTTTTCCAGCAATGGAGAGCAGTGTTATACCTCGATAGTTTGAGCAATCGGTTTTGTTCCCTTTTTCTTATACAGGGTGATGATAACTGCATCTCGGAGATCTGATGGCAGTTCACCTTTTTCCCAGCAACTCACAAGGAGCTCGTGGAATTTAGCATGCAGTACATGACCTCCCTGTTTCCAAGCTTCAGGTGGGATTCCATCGATCCCGGCTGCCTTGCCATTTTCAACTGCTGTATGGCCTCAATGGTCTCTTCCAGAGTGGGAGCTGTGTCCAGTTCATTTTCATTGGTTGTTGTATCATGTGTTGGATAGCTGAACCTTGGACTACTCGGCTGGCATTAAAGAGACCCTGAAAATGTTCAGCCCATCGGTTCAGGATGGAGGTTTTATCAGTAATTAGTGTTTGACCATCTGTACTGTATAAGGGGCTTTGGACCTGATAAGTAGGTCCAAACACTGCTTTGAGCTTCATAAAAACCTCTGTGATCACCGAGATCTGCACAGCGTTGTGTCTTTTCTGATAAATCAATCCACCACTTGTTCTGGATGTCTCTGAGTTTTTGTTGGAGTTTACTACATGCGAGACGAAAGGCTGCTTTTCTTACATGGCAAGATGGCTGGGCGAGGAATGCCTGGTGAGTGGTTCTCTTCTTTGCCAACAGCTCCTGGATCTCTTGGTTGTTTTCATCAAACCAGTCTTGGTTTTCTTAAGGGGGAGAATCCTAGGGATTCTTCAGCAGACTGCAGGATACTGTTTTTGATGTGTTGCCAGAGCGCTGTAGGAGAAGAATCTGTAGGGTGGACTTCAAGTTTTGCTTGCAGATTTACCTGGAAGTTGTCTCTCACAACAGCCTGTTGAAGACTGTTGACTTGGAGTCTCCTCTTTAAGATGCCACCCCTCTTAGGTTTGAGCTTAAGGTGTAGATTTAGTTTACATCTTACAAGGCGATGGTCTGTTTGACATTCTGCACTGGGCATCACTCGAGTATGACGGACATCACGAATGTTTCTCTGGCGCACTAAAACATAGTCAATGAGGTGCCACTGCTTGGATCGGGGATGCATCCAGGTGGTCTTCAAGCTATCTTTCTGCTGAAAGATGGTGTTTGTAATAGTCAGCTGCTGTTCTGCACAAAACTCTAGCAGAAGGCGCCCATTATCATTACAGTTTCCAACACCGTGCTTGCCTAATACACCTTTCCAGGCTTCAAAGTTTTTCCTACTCTGGCATTGAAATCACCAAGGATAATGATTTTATCTTCTGCAGGGACCTTTTGTATGAGGTGGCGTAGGTCTGAGTAGAATTTGTCTTTCTCCACAGGGTCAGCTTGCATAGTTGGGGCATATATACTGAAGAGAACAGCATGTGGGAGGCGTAAGGAGATAATGCGATCAGAGTGACCTGTCGGCAACGTCTCGAGTTTAGAGGCGATGGAGTTTTTAATCATAAAGCCTACTCCTGAAAGATGTTTCTCAGTTTTGGGTTTGCCAGACCAGTAGAGTGTGTAGCCGGCACCGTGTTCTTTAAGGCTGCCTTCCTCATGGAGACGAACTTCACTAAGAGCAGCGATGTCAATGTTAAGCCGTGATAGTTCATGGGCTATTAGAGCAGAACGACGCTCAGGACGTCCACTATCTGCAGAATCTTGCATGGTTCTGATGTTCCAGCATGCAAGTGTCAGTCTATTTGCACCTTTGCAGGCAGGTGTTGGCCTTTGTTTCTTTGTCTTTGTTCGACCGCATCGGAAGATGCCCGTTGGCCGCGGCTAGCCAACCAGGTAGATGGGGATGAGCTTTCGTTAGGCCACCTTTTCTAGGCCCCTCTCCATACGGAGCAAGCAGTGCTCTCCTTAAAAAAAAGGCTGCTTGGTCGTTCAGGATGCTGCCGAACAAGACTGTCATCTCCGGGTCAGTCTCGGCGACCAAAGTCCTGAACCGCCTGCATGCAGGGTTGGGTCTGCGGCTTCCAGTGCATCTTTACACCTACCGTTTCGTCCCTCGCCTATCGCTACAGGGCTTTTTCGGAAGTTGGATGTGTCCTTCGAGCCTGTGCAATGGATTTTTCTGGTGGAGCGCAGCGTGCACAGAACTGGCCTCACCCTTTAAACCAAAGGTTCATCTGCCAGGGCCTAGCAAGCTTGGACGGTGGCAGCGAGGTCCTCAGGTCGTAGGTTTGGTTCGAGTTTCCTTCTCTTAGATGGTTGACCTTACAGGGTTAGACGAGCACCATCTGCCCGGGTTTGAAATCAGAGTTTTCCTTCTCTTAGGATGGATGCCAAAAGGCTAGAGAGCCCATCCTGCCCTTTGACGCTCTTTGTCAGACCCTTCGGTTGTGACCTGTCTGGTATGGGAGGCCCTACCGCCGGCTATTATGCCACCGCCAGCATAGCTCACAACTTCACTAGAATGCGCAAGCCTCTCCCCCACTGCAAGGGGGCGCCAATGGAGAGGATACAAGGTATCCTGACTTTGGATACCTCAATTCAAAAATCCCTTATTTCTAGAATTGCAGTGATTAGAAGGAGTCTATTAAGTTCTCCATTCTGATCAATATTTCTATTAAAGAGTGACTTTCAATATAAGTAGCTCTTGACATTTATTCTGTGGTTATCCGATTGCACAATAGAACTTTGCTTTGTAAGATCTTGAACATCTTGATTACTCTTCACATTCAACTGAAGAGAAATTTTCTATTCTATTTCATAAAAGCTGTGCAGAGAAAACAAGGAAACCCCATTCTGGAGCCAAGGTCTATTTCAGTTATATTATGGACTGCCAAAGTGGACAAATATATGTTCTAATAGTTGTTTCAATTGTTTTGTAAATCACTATAAGAAAGTAAAACATATTCATGATGAGTAGATAGAAGATTAGCATGACAAATTTGAGAACTCAATGGAGTAAATGTTGAATGATGAGGTAATTCCCTTCTGTCCTAAATTTAACAACTAGTTGTTAATCTACCCCTATTTTCTCTATTTTACATCTTGCTTCATATTCTAGTAACATAATTCAGGGCTGTCCAACAGGCGGCCCGGGGGCCGTACGGGGCCCCTGAGCCCCTTCCCTGTGGCCCCCTAACCCCCTGCAAGACATCAGTTTTTATTTTTCAATTTTTTTTGAAAAACAAAATTTCCAAAAAATTTCGATCTCGGGGGGTGGCAGCGTGAGGAGGGGCGGGGCCGACGTGAATGAGGAGGAGGCGGAGGGAAGCCACATCAGAAGCCCTAGGGGTGGGACTTCCCCCCGCCTGTTCCTCGCTCGCGCAGGGCCGCTCGCGGGCTTGCACTCCAGGGCGGGATCGGCGAGCCGCCCTCCGCCGTGTCCCTAGCTCTTGCAGCGGCCACACCTGAAGGAAGGTAAACTGGCGCACATGCCCGGTATCTTGTGTGACCCGCCCCCTTTTGGCGGCGCTGGGTGATGTCAGGTGTGGCGCCTGATGTCACCTCGCCGAAAAGGGGCGGGCCACGCAGGACGCTGGGCATGCATGCCAGGGCGGGAGCGGCCCCGCCCCCGCGAGCGACCACACCCCCGCTGCGGCCATGCCCTCCACGGCGGCCCCCAAGGTGATCAGCCACCTGAATTCCTGCCCTTGGGCCCGAAGAAGTTGGACAGCCCTGACATAATTCATAGGGTCAGGCTGGAAAATGATACCCATGTTTTAAATTCCTCATTTTCTCCAGTATACTTGCTACCAAAGGAATAGCAATGCAGTGTCTGATTGATGAAAGGACTTAGTGGTTCAAGTTCAAGAGGGTAAAGTCAAACCAGAAAGTTTCACTCTGTGTGACCCATTTGTACACTAATTCCCCTGTGAAAGCAAACGAGACTCTAATTTTCTTTTGAGCCTCTCTGCAGCTCATTCAAATCGGTTTACTAATCCATCCAGCTGAAACAATTAAGAAACACGTAAAGCACCTAATGGAGTCCCCTTTCATTGCTCATTAAAGTGTAATTTATGCAAACAAAACTCAGTGCCATCAGATATTCTAAAAAGAAAGGGGTGGGAGAAAAGAAATGACTCTTTCCAGTATCATAATAAATTGTATCATTAGAAATTCAATTGCTACTCAAGACTACAATTCATTAATTCAATTTCTACATGGAAAATTGATCACATAAGTAAGAGAAGAATGTCTCTAGAGATATCACCTATTTTTTGCCCTTTCAGGTCTCTGTACCATTATTTGGAAAAACTTTTCTATCCATTTGAAGTATTGAGTCATGCTGCACCTTCTCTTCCAACAGGGCAACTGACTCGAAATTGGTGCAGGTATAGTCCCACGGATGATCAGGCAAGAAAGCCAACATGGCACAGATTTTACAGGATACCACCCATGTTTGTCCTGGCTTTCCCCTTGAAATCTGTATACCTTTATAAAACGGAATGTTTGTGTGTATGTGTGTATGTGTGTATGCGGAGGGCGGAAGGGCGGATATGTGGCAGCTATTTGCATAAAGTCCTTTGATTGGACAGCCTCGCCACTCCAAAATTCTAAGGCACCAGACAGAGGGCATTGCTAGCCACTGATTAGCCAGCATCCCAGAATCCAGGCCTCTACATTCAAACAACAGGATTTCTTCCCACTGAGGGGAAAAAAGCCAGCATCCCAGAATCCAGGCCTCTACATTCAAACAACAGGATTGCTTCCCACTGAGGGGAAAAAGCCAGCAACCCAGAATCCAGGCCTCTACATTCAAACAACAGGATTTCTTCCCACTGAGGGGAAAAAGCCAGCATCCCAGAATCCAGGCCTCTACATTCAAACAACAGGATTTCTTCCCACTGAGGGGAAAAAAGCCAGCATCCCAGAATCCAGGCCTCTACATTCAAACAACAGGATTTCTTCCCACTAAGGGGAAAAAAGCCAGCATCCCAGAATCCAGGCCTCTACATTCAAACAACAGGATTTCTTCCCACTGAGGGGAAAAAAGCCAGCATCCCAGAATCCAGGCCTCTACATTCAAACAACAGGATTGCTTCCCACTGAGGAGAAAAAAGCCAGAAACCCAGAATCCAGGCCTCTACATTCAAACAACAGGATTTCTTCCCACTGAGGGGAAAAAAGCCAGCATCCCAGAATCCAGGCCTCTACATTCAAACAACAGGATTGCTTCCCACTGAGGGGGAAAAAGCCAGCAACCCAGAATCCAGGCCTCTACATTCAAACAACAGGATTTCTTCCCACTGAGGGGAAAAAGCCAGCATCCCAGAATCCAGGCCTCTACATTCAAACAACAGGATTTCTTCCCACTGAGGGAAAAAAGCCAGCAACCCAGAATCCAGGCCTCTACATTCAAACAACAGGATTTCTTCCCACTGAGGGGAAAAATGCACCAGCAACATTCCCTCCCCACTTGGCTCTGTGAAAACAAAATGGATTCCTGTATTCTCCTCCCCCTCAGCTTTTAGAAAACGGCTGCCTGCCATTCGGCCTTTTAAAGTTACCAATAGCAGGCCATAACATTACAGGCCCCAAAATAGAGTTTAGGGCAGGATGGCTGACGAATGATGGGATTTGCATCCCAATTCACTTCCCAGAAAACATTGTAGCCCCTACAAATCCCCTTCTCCCAGATAGGCCCAAAAGAGGCATCCATCTTCCCTCTTCAACACAGTGTCAGAGAAAGGCAGCTTCTGACAGGATCTTTAGAACAGGCACTGTCACTCTACAAGGTAAGGCCCTACTTCACTCAAAAGACACAAGAGAAAACAATAAATACCTTTCTCTAATGCCTTTTAATGCTTATATAAATAATTCTGGCCCAAAGCCCCTCACCCAGCCTCATTGGACCTTACTGCTAATTCCATGCAGGCCTTTTCCATTTTTTTACTCCTTTCTGTTTTACACCGGTATACTTTCACAGGCCAGGGCGGATATGTGGCAACCACTTTCACAGGCCAGGGCGGATATGTGGCAGCCACTTGCACAGGCCACAGCGACCAGCGGGTGATGGACCTGCACCAAACTTGGTACACATAACCCCTATGACATGACCCACGTATTATGGGATTTGTAGTACTTTCCAAGACTTTGGTTCCCACAGACCACTGAGGCCACCAAAAAGGACCAATACAGACCACACTCAGCACACACAGCCCCCATGACCCACTCTACGTCCTGGTGCAGTTCGGAGGAGGGTGGGCCATGGATGATGGGACTTGAAGTGCCTCTACTCACTTCCCAAGTCCGCTGCAACCCTCATCCAATCACTGATCGAGACCAAACTTGGCATACATAACCCCCATGACTGCCTTCACGTCCTGGTGAGGATTGGGGGAGGACTGACAATGGATGATGGGATTTGTAGTACTTTTACACCCCTCTGTTCCCACAGACCACTGTGGCCCCCAACAAACACCGAGAAAGTCCACATTTGGCACACAGAGCCCCAGTGACCCACTCTACAGCCTACTGAAGTTTGGAGGGGGACAGAACATGGATGATGGGACTTGCAGTACCTTCCCTCACTTCCCAATCCTGCTACAAACCTAATCCAATGACTGATCAACACCAAATCTGGCACACAGAGCCCTCATGACCCACTCTACAGCCTGGTGCAGTTTACTGTGAGATGGACCACAGATGATGGGACTTGAAGTACCTTCACTCACTTCCAAAAAACAATGCATCCCTCATCCATTCACCAATACAGACCAAACTTAGCACACAGAGCCCCCATGACCCAATCTACATCCTACTACACTTTGGGGGGGATGGGACACAGAGATGATGGGACTTGCACTACCTTCAGTAATTTCATGATACCACTGCAACTCCCAATAATGATGGACCAAGACTAAACTTGACACACAGAGCCCCCATGACCCACTCTACATCCTGCTGCACTTCTCAAATGACCCGAGCAGGGCCGGGTCCCCAAGCTAGTCTCACATAAATACCAGTTTTTCTCTTGTTCATTGAGTTCCACTATTATCTGTATTTTCATTCATTCTGTGCATTTCTCTTTGGACAAAGTGGCTAGTGGTCGGTAGCTCTGCTCTCACCCAATTATGTATTTATCGTATCAGGAGCAAACCAAACAGTTGTATTGTATTTAAAAACAAAACCAAAAACCCACAAAGTTTGCAAACTTGGCATTCTATTAAATGCTCTTTGACCAGTAGCTGGCCATTTGGAGTGCCTTTGGTGTTGCTACAAGAAGGTCCTCCATTGTGCATGTGGCAGGGCTCAGGTTGCATTGTAATAGGTAGTCAGTGGTTTGCTCTTCTCCACACTTGCATGTCATGGACTCCACTTTTTAGCCCCATTTCTTAAGGATGGCTCTGCCAGAGCGCAGTCTGTTCAGCGCCTCCCTAGTCACCCAGTTTTATGTGTACCCAGGAGGGAGTCTCTCATTTGGTATCAGCTATTGATTGAGGTTCTGGGTTTTAGCCTGCTACTTTTTGACTCTCACTTGCTGAGGTGTTCCAGTGAGTGTCTCTGTAGATCTTAGAAAACTATTTCTTGATTTAATTTGTTGGCATGCTGGCTGATATCCAAACAGGAGATGGGCCAGAGATGTCACTGCCTTGGTCCTTTCACTATTGGTTGCTACTTCCTGGCAGATGTCAAGTGGTGCAATACCGGCTAAACAGTGTAATTTCTCCAGTGGTGTAGGGTGCAGCCACCCCTTGATAATGCAGCACATCCATGGTTTTAGCGTGGTGAGATGTGTTCCATACTGGGCATGCATACTCAGCAACAGAGTAGCAAAGCGCAAGGGCAGATGTCTTCACTGTATCTGTTCTCTGCTCCCTTAGTCCACTGCTGGCCCAAATGGTGTCGCCTTACCTCAGTGTTGGGGTCCTGAAAAAAACTGCTTTTCTTAACTTCTGTTTTAGCCATTTACATTAATCTGTTGTGTAGTCTTTACAATGGACTTTGCAAAAGATGCTTCAGCTGTAATCTGCAAAAAGTAAAATCAGCCTGTTTTGCAAATGTTGATTTCTTATAAGTCATGTAAACATTTCTTGAGCTGAAAGGGGTCAAAGGTAGAAAGGAATAAAAAGCCCTGCCTTAGACCATATACTGAAGAATAGTGCAAGACCCAAAAAGAATCAAAGAATCACAAAATCCTCCAAACACAGCTAAACAATTAAGCCAGAGCCTTTAAAAACAAATTTACTTTTTTCCGTCTCCTGCAACTTTTCAGGAACTCTATTTATTTACGTAAGTTGACTAGCATACCCAAATCCAAAACTGAAGTATGATCCAAGATGTGGTGTCATTATGACATTGCATAATAGAGCCAAAGAACATATTGCCACCAGGGCTCTGGTTCTGTTCTGGGCTTTCTTTTAAACTTCAAAGTAGCCATCCAAGGGATTGAAGTATGCCCCCAAAATAGATTTATAACTTAAGGTAATTTTTTAAACAAAACCTTTAGATGAAAACTCAGAATTGATTCACCATCTCACTGACCAATAGCTACTTCACATACTCATAATAACACTTTTAACTTTACATCAAACTAATCTATATGTAGTTTAATTTTTGTTAAGTCCCATTCTCTCCTTTTGAGCACTGTTGTTTTAAGGACATGATGTGAATCATTATTTTCCTGCTTTCTTCAGTACTTAATACATTCTGGTTGCTTAATGAGTGTAACTTGGGACTCTTATTAGGATTATCAAATTTATCTGACAGAAATAACTGTGCAATAAATGCACTAGACTAGATGAAAATGAAATGCTTCTGTATTTTAAAGTAATATTATGTGAGGGCACACATAAACATTATGCAGAGGTGCTTAAAAGGATTTGCATTTTATGAGCAGAGCCTCTGTGATTTTATAGCACATCTCCAAACATGAACAGATGAAGTTTTTCCCAGCATGAAGATACAGTCGACAAAATATCTAATTGATTTCTGATTGTTGTGCCACTGTTAAAGGCACAGAGCCCCTTCCAATTAAAAATGTAGTTACAAAAGTAAGGACTTATACAGACAGATCTTATCTGAAATAACTGGAACCAGAAGAGTTTTGGATGTTGGAAATTTTTGGCTTTTGTAATACCTGTATTTGCACACGCACATGCACACATGGAGCTATCTTGTAGGTGGGACCCAAGTCTAAACACAGAATTCATTTATGCTTGATATACATCTTATATATATATAGACTGAATATATTTTATGCAATGTGTTAAATACATTTGCCCATGGTTTGGGTTCTGTCTGAGTTAATAGAATCATAGAATCAGAAGAAACCACGTGGGTATGTGGGAAAAGCACAAAGTACTCTCAACAGATGACCATCCAGCCTCTGTTTAAAAGCTTCCAGGGAAGGAGCCTCCACCGGACTTCAAGGTACAGAGTTCAACCTTCTCCTCTCAACCTTCTCTTCTGCAGACTAAACCTACCAAGCTCTTTAAGTCGCTCCTTAAAAGGAATAGTTTCCAGACCTTTTATAATTTTAGCCACCCTCATCTGGACAATTCAATGCACATTTCTGTTACTGGTCATGATAAACTCACTAGTTCCCATTCTGCCACAAGAGAACAGGGATAATTGTTAAGACTTTTAATAATATACAGAGCATCTAAGGTGACTATCATTAGATGAGAACATAAAACCAAAAATAGAATGTAAATAGAAGCTATTTAGTGAATTGCCTTAATTTACATATCTTTGCAAAGGCCTTTACTAGCTACCAGCTGAGAGAAGCATAGCTATTGCAGACAATGAGCAAACTAATGTTTTATTAACTTTAATTTCCAGAACAAATTAAAACATGGTAAGTATGAGAGCATGGAAATAATCCCTGAATGGCTGAGCAGAAATACAGGCTTCACATTTTGATCAAACAAACCATCAAGGACTGCAAACATTAAAACTGTTATCATGCTTTGCTGAAAAATACACATGAACTGCTTTTTGAGCCTTTTAGTAGTTAACATTCAAGGATTAAATGGGCCAGAAATATAGGCACACCAATTCAACTTAAGGAATGGGAGAAGATCTGGTCAAAAAGATTAAACTACATATATGCGACAGACTTAAAAGAAAATTGGTTTAAAATGCTCCACGAAAAAACTAGGGGTGATGTACAAGGAGGTAAATAACAAATGTTGGAAGTGCAAGCTGCATGAAGGTTCATACTACCATATGTGGTGGTCGTGTGAAAAAGTTAAAAGCTACTGGAAGATGATTAATAAAGAGTGTCAAACTATTTTAAGAGCAGAATGGTCAATGTAACCGAAATATTCCCTACTAGGAATGTATGAGCCCGAACTATTTCAGGACAGCAACAAAGAGAAGATCTTTACATACTTGATAATTGCAGCAAGAATAGTCTTTGCAAAAGTTTGGAAATTGGACATTATACTGACTAAGGAACTCTGGATATAAAAAATAATAGAGATTAAGGATATGGACAGACTCACATTTTTATTAAAGAAAAACACTGGCAAAAGCATGAAAATGATGAGGTGGTAAATCTTGGAAGAATATAGATACAATGGAAATATAAGATAAGAAATAAAATAAAAAAACAGATGAAAGTTAGGAAAGAAAGATTGATTGATAATAAAAATTAATAGAGGCGGACGTAAGGAAGGAGAATGGAAGCCGCAACAAACTTCCCCTTCCCCTGTTTGCACCTTCCCCCCTTTTTTCCTCTTATTTCTTCGATTTTTTGAAATTTCCTACTTTTCTTTGATTATATTGTTCCCCCTCTTTTAATGTATCATTTATGTTTTAGTGGTTAGTCAATTTGCAATAAATATCATTTATAAAAATAGTTAATATCAATATTCCAGTCAGAAATGGTTTATAATGCCAAACAGAAAACTCCCTGAATATCAAACTATTTACTTTCCCTCAAAATCTATTTTTGTCTACACAATGGTTACAATGATTAAACATGGAAGGTTTCATTACACAGAAGACTCACTGGGATCCCCATATCAAAACTACATTTTAATGGCTGACCAGAATGATAAGATGACACACCAAACGGCCCTTTTTCTACATAAAGCAACATGGCTGAGAACTGTGTATTTGGAGGCAATTGGGATAAACTGTAGGGGTGATGCAGATATCTGAACTGGTTTGGGATTGTGTAATAGCTGGTCTATTTTAACCTTTGTTTTTACCTTCATCCTTAACTTCTGTGGTGTGAAGTTTCACCTTGGCACTTAAGAACATAAGAACATAAGAAGAGACATGCTGAATCGGACCTCAGCCCATCTAGTCCAGCATTCTGTATCACACAGTGGCCCACCAGTTGTACACGGGGATCTCGAGCAGAAGGGAGGGCAAAACCCTGACCTGCTCCCGACCCCCACAACCAGTACCCGGGGAAATCCTGCCTACCTCAACCAACTCCGAGGTGGCACTTGAATGTCCTTTTCAGTAACTACCGATACACTTGGTATCCATGAATCTGTCTAATCCTGCCTTGAAGTTGTCCAGGCTGACAGCTGTCACAACCTCCTCTGGAAGTGAGTTCCATAACCCAGTGACCCTCTGGGTGAAGAAATATTTCCCTTTGTTAGTCCTAATTTTCCTACCTTGGAGCTTCAGGGAGTGCCCTCTAGTCCTAGTGTTTTGTGACAAAGAAAACAGTTATTCTTTATTCACCTTTTCTATCCCATGCATGATTTTATACACTTCGATCAAGTCACCTCTTAAACGCCGTCTTTCAAGGCTGAAAAGACCAAGGCGTTGCAACCTGGTTTCATAAGGGAGCCGCTCCATCCCTTGGATCATTGTTGCCCTTTTCTGTACCTTTTCCAGTTCCGTTATATCCTTCTTAAGGTGCGGAGACCAGAATTGTACACAGTACTCCAAATGTGGCCTTACCATCGATTTGTAGAGAGGTAATACAACATTTGCCGACCTATTTTCGATTCCCTTTCTGATCATGCCTAGCATAGAATTTGCTTTTTCACTGCTGCTGCACTGGGTTGACATCTTCATTGAGCTGTCCACCAAGACCCCAAGATCCCTTTCCTGGTTTGTCTCGGAAAGCTTTGACCCCATCAATTGGTAGGTGTAGTTGGGGTTCTTTGCCCCGATGTGCATGACTTTACACTTGTTTAGGTTAAAATGCATTTGCCATTTTGTTGCCCATTCACTCAATTTCGAGAGATCTTTCTGGAGCTCTTTACAATCAGTTTCATTTTTAACTACCCTGAACAATTTAGTGTCGTCTGCAAACTTTGCTACCTCAGAATTCACTCCTACATCCAGATCATTAATGAATAAATTAAAAAGTAACAGACCCAAAACTGAACCTTGGGGTACGCCACTTCTCACCTCTTTCCACCCAGAGAAATGTCCATTTATTACCACCCTTTGTTTCCTACAGTTTAGCCAGGTTCCAATCCAGGACAAGACCTGTCCCCTGATTCCATGGCTGAAGAGCTTATTTAGGAGCCTTTGGTGAGGGACTTTGTCAAAAGCCTTTTGAAAGTCAAGGTAAACAATATCAATTGGGTCCCCTTTATCTATGTGTTTATTTACACCCTCAAAGAATTCTAACAAGTTAGTAAGACATGATTTGCCTTTGCAGAAACCATGTTGATTTTCCTTCAGCAATGCCTGTTCTTCTATGTGCTTAGTAATGTTTTCTTTAATAATGGTTTCCATCACTTTGCCTGGAACTGAGGTTAGACTAACTGGCCTATAATTTCCTGGATCACCCCTGGATCCTTTCTTGAAGATCGGAGTTACATTTGCCTCCCTCCAGTCCTCGGGTACAGTGCCTGATCTTAGAGAAAGGTTATATATTTTGGCTAGAATTTCAGCAATTTCACACTTGAGTTCCTTAAGAACTCTGGGGTGGATGCCATCTGGCCCTGGTGATTTGTTGACATTTAGTTTAGTAAGGCATGTGAGAACATCTTCCTTGTTTATCTCTATCTGGTTTAATTCATTTAATTCCCTCCCTGAAAAAACTGACTCAGCTGCAGGCATATGTTGTCTGTCCTCCTGTGTGAAAACGGAGGCAAAGAAGTCATTTAGCCGCTCAGCAATCTCCTTGTCTTCGCTGATTTTCCCTTTCTGACCATTGTCGTCGAGTGGCCCAACTGCTTTTCTAGTTGGGTTCCTGCTTCTGATGTACTTAAAGAAGTTTTTTTGTTTTTTTTAAATATTCTTTGCTATGTGTGCCTCAAAATCTCTCTTGGCTTTCCTGACTGATACTTTGCATTTAGTTTGCCAGAGCTTGTGTTCCTTTCTGTTCTCCTCGGTAGGAAGAGCCTTCCATTTCTTAAATGAGTTTTTCTTCTTTCCAATCACATCTTTTACTTCATTTGTAAGCCATACTGGTGTCCTTTTGGACTTTCCATGCCTCTTTCTTTTTATTGGAATGCATTTTAGTTCGGCCTGTTTTAAGGTATTTTTAAACAGTTTCCAAGCATTTTGGAGGGATTTGATTTTTTTACTGCTCCTTTTAGTTTGTTCTTTACAATTTTTCTCATTTTGGTGAAATTCCTTTGTGAAAGTTTAATGTCTCTGTGTTAGTTTTCACTGACAGATTGCTATCCAAACTTACGTTGAAGGTTATTGTGTTATGGTCACTGGTACCTATGGGCTCAGCTACAAGGACATCTTGAACGAGATCTTGTTCATTAGTTAGCACCAAGTCCAGGATCCCCTTTCCCTGGTTGGTTCCATGACCATCTGCTCAAGGGAATAATCAGCCAGCATGTCGAGGAACCTTGTCTCTCTTTCATGCGTAGAACAAGAATTTGGCCAATCTATTCGGGGATAGTTGAAGTCCCCATTATGACTAATGTATTTCTTTTTGAGGCCTGTTTAACTTCATTTTCCAGATAGCAGTCTGCCTCTGGAGTTTGGTTGGGAGGGCGATAGCAGATCCCTAATGCTAGATTAGTTTTTTGTCCTGGGACTTTTACCCACAATGTTTCTGTAGGTGAGTTTGAAATTTCTTGAAGTTCTAATTCATGAGATTCTGGCCCTTCATTTATGTACAGGGCCACACCGCCACCATTTTCCCTCTCCTGTCTTTCCTGTACAGTTTATAACCTGGAATCTTTGTGTCCCATTTGTTTTCCTCCGTCCACCAGGTTTCTGTTATGCCAATAATATCAATATTTTTTTCTTTTGCCAAATATTCCAACTCCCCTATTTTTGTTCGAAGGCTTCTAGCGTTTGCGTACAGACATTTATATTTATTTCTCTGGTGCACTTTCAACTTTAATGATGATATTTTAATTATCTTTAACTTTTAACTCAATCAAGTTTTAATTGTGTTTAAATGTATGTCCAGGAGTTTTAGGACAGTGATTAGTGTCTATTCGTGTATTTTCTTGTTTTTGTCTTTTACTGTTAATATGGTCAATGGACTAATCAATAAACTTTACTACTATTTTTTGTCTACACAGTGTTCATTACAGGGCTTCAGTGATTTCTTTATTGGCAAGCTGCAGAATACCTAGAGTTCCTTTTTTCCCCTTCCTAAAAAGCATTGAGTAGCCAAACCTACTTCAATGTATAAACTGTTATAGTAATTACGATGATCAACAGATTTAAAAAGTATTGTGGTTTGACTCTCTAGTCTTTAGGCAACTTAGAATTAATTAACAAGCCACGAGCTCCATCCTCATATTCCCATCACACTCCATAAGCCTTCCTTATGCACTGTTGAAACTTTGAAAGGTTAGACAGCGTACTTCCAACATAATATTCTTAGGAAGACACCACAGTTGTGTGATGCATAAAGAAAGCATGCATGTGTGTATCTATAGCTCAACAAAACGTGGCATATGGATCTCTTCAACTGCAGTACTTATGGAAAGCTGTTATGCTAGGTCATAGAAGACATGTTGGTAGCAGACTATGAAATAATTGTGGTGTGGGAGGGTTGTTGTTGATCTCACTGAACCTTTCTTTGATTTACTTTAGTCTTATTAAACAGCCTGGTTTAATCTTCTGTTATATTGTTAATTAATCTGTTTAAAGTGTATATGTGTGGTAGTAGAATTTACATTCCAGTTACTCCTCTGAGATGCTCATATTTGTTTGTTTCATCAGTACCATCATTATTGTCTTATATCTTAGGCCCCTTCTAAATTGCCATATATCATATCATATTTCGATTTATATACCGCCACTCCCCAGAGGGTCAGAGCGGTTTACAATATATAGCTAAACTATATATTTGAAATCAAAACATAAACAACATATAATCCAGATTATCAAAACAGATAATCCATATTACTGGATTATCTGAGGACCCTTCCACACTGCCCCCATATCCCAGGATCTGATCCCAGATTATCTGTTTATCCCAGGTTATCTGGCAGTGGGGACTCATATATTCCAGTTTAAAGCAGATAATCTGGGATCTGATCCTGGGATAAAGGGCAATGTGGAAGGGCCCTGAGTCTACACTGCCATATAATCCAGTTCAAAACAAATGAGTCCCATCCATGGGAGAAAAGCAGGATACAAACAAACAAACAAACAAACAAATAATAATATCAATTTTCTATGTGTAGAAGGGGCCTTGGTTAAATGTTAACCAATTCCCAAATTTTAATTTAATTTAAATATGAATTGGAATGGATTAGCTTTAGATAAAATGAAGCCAAATAAAGTTCAAAATAGTATTAAGAAACAACCTTCAAATACATTAAGAATTAACTGCTTTAAAAGACTGATTTATTTACAATGCATTAAATATTGTATTAGGACCTCTTCACACAGGGCTAAAATTGGTGGCAAAATTGGTTTATCCCAGATCACCCACGAAGCCCGTCAACTCCCATCAAATGATGCCAGCATAGCTCTGTGGGTGAAGGAGGGCAAAGGCTATGTGACCACCATGGCAACATGGGAGGCTTCCTGTGTTGCCATTGAAATCCATGCCAGGAAGCCACCTGCTCCACATACACTACATGCTTCCCCCCATGGGGTCATCCTCAACTGGAGCTGGGTGATGTGGGGTGTGGGGCGCCGGGTTCCCCATAGCGCTTGATGAAACAAAGCAACTCTGGTGACCATGTGACAAGGTCGTATGTTACAACTCAGTTCACTAAACTAAACTCATTATAGAATTTGAAATTCATTACACAACTATTTAATTCATTATAGATTATTATTTTAAAAGTTCAATCAATTTTGGAAACCATGAATTAACTTAATATGGTAGAATGGCACAGTCACAGAGGAGCAAATAAAAGGATTACTCTCCCAACGGACTGGGTAAAAGTTTTGGAAATGTTTGTGAAACCAAGGTTTCCATTTAACTGGTAATCAGCAAGTTCATTGATTATGACAGTCCACTCTGTTATATTCCTGGGTTTAGTGGTTTGCTGCTATACAACGGATTTTTTTTCCTGGCATAGCCCATACCTACTAATACTAATACCTACTAATTTAAGACCTACTAATTTAATTTAAGACCTCGTAATTTAAGATCATCCGGGGAGGCCCTGCTCTCGCTCCCGCCGACTTCTCAGATGCGGCTGGTGGGGACGAGGGAGACGGCCTCCTCGGTGGTGGCTCCCCATCTGTGGAATGCGCTTCCTAGTGACATACGATCAATTCCATCCCTCCTGACATTCAGGAAAAAAGTAAAAGCCTGGCTATGGGACCAGGCATTTGCACACTAGCACAAGGCAGCATTTTAGACTGGATTTTAATGGAAAGTTGATGAATAGGGCTCAATACTTTTATGGATGGAACACTGTGGTTTTTGTTTGTTTGTTTGTTTTTTTAAAACTTAAATGAATGTGTATGATATGTTGATGTAATTGTATTTTAATGTGTAATGTTTTGGGGGGTTTTATACTGTGTTTTATGTGTTTTACTGTGTTGGCATCGAATTGTGCCTTTTTGGAAGCCGCTCTGAGTCCCCCCTCGGGGGTTGAGAAGAGCAGGGTAAAATGCTGGAAATAAATAAATACTATATTTCTTTCCTGTTAGTTAGAGGGAATACTACCTTGAAATACTTTTCCTTTACCTAAAGCCATGTCATCCTCAAAGCAGATCTGCTCTTCTACCCATGCGAGATTTTTGTTTTTGTTTTACTTGACAGGGAGGTTCCTTAGGTGGTCAGTGATTTAAAAAAGTTAATGTAAGAACTGTAGAGCAGAATTAAAACTAAAACCTTTATAAATTGTGTATGTATGTATGTATCTGTTTGTATGTGTATTCCTCTTTAGGGAGTATCAATTGACATGTGAACAGTAATGAAATTATCAGACACACTGGTGTTTTTGTTGGCAATGGTTTTCTGACAACTCAAAAATACAGAAAAAAATCATAGAAGTTTCATGTTCTCTCTGCACATGCTGTGAGATATAGGTAGTTTCTAACTGAATAAATAGTTAATCAGTGATGGATTACACCCTTTATCACTTTAATTGCTTTGGCTACTCCATCTAATTTAGTATCTAATATAGATTGCTTTGAATTAATCAGCAAGACAATTTTGTTAAATTGCAAATATTTTAAATGGAACAAATCAGTGATCAGCATATATTGTTCAACTCTATTCAGTGAAAACACTAAAAGGTAACATGACATCTTCTAGAATGGTCATCATTCCCACAGAGACAAGCTGTTAATGTCTGTTCTAGTTGGTCACAATTGGTAAATGAATCATTATAAGAGTTTGAGAACTCCATAAATCTACCAATTATTCTTCTGTTGCAATTGGCACTTGACCTTACTACAGTTGCAGTGGAGCATCCAAACTGGACCAAAACTCATCACGTTTGTTATGAATGTAGGACTCTACACACCAATCCTGGCAAAGTAATAAATGATTCATTCCTTAAGACCACCATCTGAAACACAGGACAGTTTGGGGCCAGGCTAGAAAAATCTCACCCTACAGATATTGTTGGACTTTAACTCTCCGTATTCCTCACCGTGGACTATGTCAGACCTGGGCAAACTTTGGCCCTCCAGGTGTTTTGGACTCCAACTCCCACCTGGAGGGTTGAAGTTTGCCCAGGCCTGGGCTATGTAGACTAACTCGAACCCTCCACTCCTCGGGGGATGCTCTCCTGTCACCCCTGCCAGTCTCACAGACTCATCTGGTGGGCACAAGGGAAAGGGCCTTCTCCTCTGTGGCCCACCGATTTGGGAATTCCTTGCCTGGAGAGATTAGGAAAGCCCACACTTTGGAGACTGTTAAAAACACCTGAAAACCTGGCTCTTCCGCTGTGCCTTTGGAGAGTAGTTATTTAATTCCTACCATTGCTCTCCTCAATGCCCCTGTTCTTGGAGTCCAGCCCCCTTCCCTCATAAAATGATGGGGGTTTTTCCTCTGTAAAGATGCTATTCCGCTTATCTCACTCTGAATTTCTAACACTTTATATGTGTGCCTGTGGCCCGCCCTTTCTTTGTGATTTTAGAAATCTAGTTGTATATTGTTTTTATTTATATATATGTATTTCTTATTGTGTTTATTGCACATGTTTTGATTTTATTTTATTGTAATTGTTGTCTGGGCTTGGCCTGTCCCCATTGGGGAGATGGGGGCGGGGCACAAATAAAGATTATTATTATTATTGGCTTTTCTTCATGAACGAAGATTCAGGAAGGACTCATCCCATGCTTTCTACAAGCGCGTTGATGATTTGGAGGTTGGATGCGTCCTTCGAGCCTGTGCAATGGACTCTTCTGGTGGAGCGCAGCGTGCACAGAACTGCCAGGGCCTAGCAAGCTTAGGATGGTGGCAGTGAGGTCCTCAGGTCGTAGGTTTGGTTTGAGTTTCCTTCTCTTAGATGGTTGACCTTACAGGGTTAGATGAGCACCATCTGCTCGGGTTTGAAATTACAGTTTTCCTTCTCTTAGGATGGTTGCCAAAAGGCCAGAGAGCCCATCCTGCCCTTTGACGCTCTTTGTCAGACCCTTTGTTCAGACCCTTTGTCAGACCATCCTTTGGTCTGTATTATTATTATTATTATTATTATTGACTACAACTGCTAGGTTGTACAAGTCTAACAAGATCTAGGGTATTTTTCTTACCCTAGAATAACTCCTCTTTCTGCCAAGAATGAATATGCTAGGTTCTAATCCTGTAATTTACAGGACCTCCCACAATAAGTGAAAAACTGTGATGTAGGAACGCTATATTTAATTTAATATTTATACATTATTTTAGTAGTTATACACTATTTTAAGTCTCTATAAACTAATATTTTTTTGAAAATCGCAAAACAGCGAGTCTGCTAAAAGCAAACTGTAAAGTAGCGAAGGAACACTGTAACAGCATTGACAGGCACATATTCCACTGAGGAAAATAAAAGGAAAATGGTCCCAGGAGGCAGGAAATAATAGGATAATATAGCTAATTTGTGTCACCCTTTACACAGAGGGGCTGGGGCGGGCTATGTTTTAGAGGAATTAGTTTTAGTTTTGGAAAGTACAGCAGAAAAAGGTTAGGAAAAAAAGAATGTAACTGCTCTGGAAGATGCTCTTTAAAAAAATATATTTCCCTCTAAAGATTTAAGTGAGACAATAAATTTGGCTTCCAAAGTATTTAAGTTCTGTGACTGATTCCCCATCTATTTGTAAATAAAACACAAATATTTCAAATTAGCTTCAGCTCTCAAAGTATGACTGGTAACTGTGGGAGTGATGGATCAATTTCTCCTTCCTCACCCAAGTGGTCCACATTGTCATATTGTGTCACACTGGAACACAAATTTAACCAGTTTATGTGGGGTTGATGGGATAATTTCATGAGGAATAGAAATTATCCCACCAACCCCACATAAACTGGTTAAATAGAAATAGAAATGCCAAACTCATTTTCACCAGGCCACAGCACCCTTGTGGTTGCCTTGAAGCGGCCGGTCATAATTCTAAGACCATGTAAATGTATCTATGTTGTCCTGGCATGGAAAGCCCTGTGGGTCACATAAAATGGATTCAGCCCATGTTTGACACATGTATTCTAGATGAAAGAAGTCTAATTTTGCTCCTACACAAGTATATAACCCAGATAGTGCAATCTCTGTGTTTAGGACCAGGAAAAAGGTAAAAGGGCTTTAATGTCAAAATTAGCTGTAATCAGAGAGCTGACTTGGTCCCATGGCCTGCACAGATTTCTGTCTTCAATATTTATTTTTGTAAACAAAATGAAACTTTATATATTTATTATTTTATGTAATATCCCAAATTTTGTGTTGACTTCCAAGATACTGTGTGGGAGGGCAGAACATGCCCACAGCAACAAAAATCCAGTAGCAGTGTTTTAATATGCTTCATGGTGTTGGTATCAATTTTGCACTAACCCATCTTGATCAAAATGTCAAAATGAGCACATTGAACTGAGCCTTTAAATGTACAGGGCGACAGCAAAGATATATTAATGTTGGAGTAACATAATCCTGGCAATCAAATCTATTTAATGAGTCAACTGTCACTTTCTGCCAGACATGAGATGTCCTACAGTCTCAAAAATCTTACTGTGGCACAGCAAATAACAATGTGTATTATTGTAGCACAGCAGTTCTCGTTTGTGCCTGGAGGGCAGGGGACAGGACCTGGGGTCCCATTAGCATTAGAACCAGCTGAGCTAGAACGGGATTCAGAGGATGAGCTAGATGACTGGGGCGAAGGGCAGCTTTCCCCGCAGGGGCCTCTTTCACCCACAGAGAGCTTGGCCTGGGAAGAAATGTGTTTTGGTCCTAGGGATGATTCAGATAACCAGGTGCAATTAGATTCTGATTCAGGGAGCTATGAACATCCGGGAGGAGATCTTCCCAGGAGCCTCCTGAGGAAGATATGGAAGAAGGCGCATGGGAAACGGCTAGGGAGGAAAGCTCTCAGGAGATAGCAACACAGCTGCCGAGAGACAAGGTCTAACCTTTGATAGAAGACGGAACATCGAGTCTAGCAGGAGGATTGGTCCCGGGCCCTAGACCAGCCGAGGTCCGTCAGCAGGGATTGGAGACGAAGAAGCCTAGAGCGTCGGGGACCTCGGCCGAAGGATTAAGTATAGGATCCGTGGGAACGAATCCTCAGTTCTCCGGCCACGTCGCACCTGAATAGGCGTGAAGCGGAGTGGGATCACTAGCTGGATAGCTAGAGATCATCAAGCCTTGCCTTTGTTCCTGATCCACAGCATTGTGGAGCCTTGCCCTTGTTCCTGATCCACAGCATTGTGGAGCCTTGCTTTTGTTCCTGATCCACAGACATTGTGGAGCCTTGCTTTTGTTCCTGATCCACAGACAAGTGGAGCCTTGCTAAACTTTTGCCTATTTGCTACGTTATCTTGGACATTGACACGTCAAGCTTTTTGGATTGCTTTTATATTCTTATTGGACTATATCTTTGAACTGTTATTATACTCAATAAAGTAGTTAGCCTTCAGTACGTCTCTGTGTGTGTGATTAAGGGGCCGGTAAGTCCGTGATTGTGACAATTATTGGCGAACTTGTGCTAGTTGCAGTGAGCAATTAGCTTAAGCACACAAGATATACTGGCCACATTCTTCTTTTGACAGTGAGATGTTTTAGTTGATATTTCTTTACAACTGGTTAGCTGTTCATGTTCAAACTAATGCTTGAGCCAAGTTCTCTATTTTCACTGGAGATTGGGAAGCATTTTATATAAATACACAGTCAATTATCTGATTATATTTTCCGAATACAACATAAATGCTTCCTCTGTAATTAGTACCTTATAAAATATTGTTTATTTTCCACTTATTTGTATCTCATTGTTGCTTGTCCTCATGAGTCCCTTAATTTTCCATGGGTTTTTGGTGGCTCAGTTCCATGGTTAGACAATGGTGATAAAAACACTGTATGATTTGATTATGAATGTCAACAACCAAAACTCTTGCTAAAACCTGTTTTCAAAAACTTTCTTTGGCATATATATTTAAATATGGTATGCTATCACATTAATATTAAAGCAACAGTTTAGTGTAATGCAGTGCAACCATTAATAGTTCTGTTGAAAAAAAAGAAAAAACCTTATATAACTGTATGAATTATATACAAAATATAAATTATTCATTAAACCACAAAGAAAATATTAGTACAATTATTTCTTTCTCTTATTACAAAATGTCACACTTCCAAACTTCCAACTAGGAATTAGTAAAATAATGGCCAATTTAGTGGGAAATGTTTTACTGCTATTGGCCTGCTGTCAAATAATTTTCCATCTATTGGTACCAGTCCTAATTGCCATCATTAAAATATTCACAAGTATTTGTGAGTGATATAAGCTGACTCCTAATGCTTTAAGTCTTAGCCCTAAAGGGCACGATCACAGTCTCATTTCTCTTCTGCTACCTAATGTGAGTGTAATTTAACTACGTGTTGTGAAGATAATTGATTATCATCTCTTTTAATCTCTGTTTTAAAGTATATCTTATAGTTTGTAACCAAGTTTCATATATCATGATATTGCTTTGTACAAGTCATTTCTGACTCATGGTGAGTAAAGCAAGTTTATCCTGGGATTTTCTTGGAAAGATTTGTTTAGCAGGTTTTGCACTTGCCTTCCTCTGAGACAGAGTATGAAAGGGGTTCTTTGGTTATGTCAGTAAAAAAGTGATGAAAAATGAAAATGGTAGGGCTTCTGTGTGAAGAAGGTGGTGAAATGTTAATGGGGGTGGGAAATGGCAGAACTCTTTCCCCTATCTCCCAAAAAGAGATTGGTGTTCAACCTGAGCAATATGGAGTGAACAAGGTAATAGGGGAAGTGCAACCCAAAATAGGTAAAGACGTAGTTCGGGAATATCTGGCTACTCTAAATGAATTCAAGCC
This sequence comes from Anolis apletophallus, assembly GCA_030556195.1. Taxonomy (NCBI): domain Eukaryota; kingdom Metazoa; phylum Chordata; class Lepidosauria; order Squamata; family Anolidae; genus Anolis; species Anolis apletophallus. Next base: position 87,339,161 of record JARBWK010000009.1, read on the forward strand.
TCCAGGGGCAAATGAACTATTTTCAAGTGTATTGAAAAAAGTAGCAGAACTCGTTTCAAAACCACTGGCAATAATATTTGAGAATTCTTGGAAAACAGGAGAAGTTCCAGCAGACTGGAGGAGGGCAAATGTCTGTCTTTAAGAAGGGAAAACAAAGAGGACCCAATTACCATGCAGTCAGCTTGATATCAATATCAGGAAAGATTCTGGATCAGGTCAGATCATTAAGGAGGCAGTCTGCAATCACTTAGAAAGGAATGCTGTGATTACAAAGAGTCAACATTGATTTCTTAAAAACAAGTCATGCCAGACTAATCTTATTTCTTTTTTGGTATTGTGACAAGCTTGGTAGATACAAAGAATGCTATGAATGTAGCATATCTTGATTTCAGTAAGGGCTTCAACAAGGTCTCCCATGACCTTGTTGCAAACAAACTAGTAAAACATGGCCCAAGCAATGCTACAATCAAGTTGATCTGTAATTGATTAAGCAACCAAACCCAAAGAGTGTGCACCAATGATTTCAATTCATTCTGGAAAGTAGTGACTAGTGGAGTGCTGCATGGTTCAGACCTTGGTCCAGTACTGTTCCACATCTTTATTAAAGATCTGGATGAAGGTTTAGAGGGCATGGTTATCAAGTTTGCAGATGACACCAAATTAGGAAGGATTCAAAAGGACCTTAATGGATGAGAAAGCTGGGCCAAAAATAACAAAATGAATTTCAACAAGGACAAATGTAAGCTACTGCACTTAGGCAGAAAAAAAATGAAATTCAAAGATACAGAATGGGTGATGCCTGGCTCTACAATAGTCCATGTGAAAAAGATCTTGGAGTCTTTGTGGACCCAAGTTGGACATGAGCCAACAGTGTGATGGAGCAGCTTAAAATGTCAATGGGATTTCGGGCTGCATCAAAAGGAGTATAGTGACTAGATCAAGGGAAGTCATGGTGTCTTTGTATTCTGCTTTGGTGTTGGACCATAGTTCAAAAGAGTTATTGACAAACTGGAAGGTGTCCAGAGGAGGGCGACTAAAATCATCAAAGGTCTGAAGACCATGCTCTATGAAAAGCATCTTAAAGAGCTGGGTATGTTTAGCCTGCAGTAAAGAAGATTGAGACGAGACATGATAACTATGTATAAATATGTGAAAGGAAGAGGGAGCAGGCTTGTTTTCTGCTGTCCTGGAGACTAGGACTTAGATAAATGGGTTCAAATTACTTGAAAGGAGATTCTACTGGAACATTAGGAAGAACTTCCTGACCATAAGAGCTGTTCAACAGTAGAACTCTGTGCCTCAGAGTGTGGTGGAAGCTTTAAACAGAGTCTGGATGGCCATCTGTCAGGGATACTTTGATTGTGCTTTTTCTGCATGGCAGGGGGTTGGACTAGATGGCCATGTGGTCTCTTCCAGTTCTATTATTCTATGATTCTATGACTTATTCATGATCAATCAGTGGGTTTCCAAGGCCAAGCAGGGATTCAAATCCTGGTCTTTCAGAGTCCTAGTCCAATACTCTAATGCTATACTATGTTGACCGTCATTAATAGAATAATGGCAGCTGATGAAAGGCAACATTCAAATTGTGGTAGTGTCAAACTGCATTAATTCAACAGTATAGATGCACCCCAGTTTCCATTCACATGATAAAGGGTAGGATTGTCTCTTGCTACATGTTCCTCATGAGGCATGGGCAAATTTCATCCCTCCAGGTGTTTTGAATCTAAACCCTCACAAATTCTAACAGCTGGTAAGCTGGCTGGGATTTCTGGGAGATGAAGTCCAAAACATCCAGAGGGCTAAAGTTTGCCCATGACTGCTCTACATCCATAATCTGCTTTTGTGGTTTCCTCCAACATTCTGGAGAAGAACTGGAGGATATGAAGGCATGTGACTATGGCCAAGATGGACTACTGAATCTGTAGGAAAAGGTGAATTAACTTTTTCTTGTCAAAATGACCCCATTGGATATAGCCTGAAACTTGGATTGTATTGTTCTATTATACCCCACCACCAATGCCCATGGGAGATCAATGCAATAGTAAATGACTGTTCTTGTTCCCTTGCCACTCATTGGCTCCCTTGCTTTCCACAAAAATCTATAATATTTTAATTTAATACTAAGATTTTGGAACAGTAGAACAAGTGAGTATGGCTATATGAGGAAACTAGGTTTTTACTTGATTGTGTGGCCTTTAACATTATCTCCTCATTCCCAGCAAATCAAGAAGATAGTCACCAATCTGTGGCCTCTAGTGAGCTCTATACCGGGCCTTGAAAATCCACCACTTATAGCTTTCAAAAGAACTCAAAATCTAAGAGATCTACTTGTACATACTAAAGATGACACTACAGATAACCGTCCCCCCCTCATTCCCCTCCCTTTCGGAACCAAGAAGTGTGGCAAATGCAGCATCTGTAGGCACATCTCTCCCATTACACAGATTCAGAACCCCCATAACAAAAAAATATTCAAAATCCGCAATTGGGCAACCTGCAATTCTAAAAATATTATTTATTGCATAATTTGTGGCTGTTGTGGGGGTCTTTATGTTGGTTTATCCACCAGAGAATTAAAAATTAGGGTCTGTGAACATAGGTCACGTTTTCATACTGGATATGACAATTCTGTTCTATACATGCACTTCAAAACGTGTAATAATAGATATGATAATTTCACAGTGACCGTTCTTGAAAAGATCAATCCTTTGCCCCACTCTGACATCAAAAGGACCCTATTACGTCTAGAAAATAAATGGATAATTTCCTAAACAGCGAGACCCCCAAGGCCTCAATGACCGTTTATCCGTCAGTGAACTATTAGTGTAACTGCCACACCTGTTCTAGAGACTACTTAAGGGTTAATCACCCCAACCGCAGTGCTGTTTGCCCAGTATCCACGGATACTGCTTCCATCTGCGGTGCTCCTGTTGCTCCCGGCGTTGGTATGTACCTGCCTGTCTCTTTCGCATTACATTGTCTGTATGTTTTTCCTGTGACCCTGACTGTTCTCCTTTTCAAGTTGCGCCTTATATATTTGTATTAATGTAGCTTATATAGCACTCGCATACTTTAATTCATGTATTACTGTACCTCTAGTGTCCTGGTCTCATTGGGACGCTCGCGAGATTTCGGCATCTAGGCCACGCCCCCGGCCCTGAGGAAGCCCCTACGGGGGTGAAACGAAGCCGCGCGGGACCCTTTTCGTCGGCCCCTTGACGCCCTCCCTTCCATTTGTGAGAATATCCACTCTTTGAACTTTATTTTGAACTTTTACACTGTATTGGGAAGGCGTCCGGGACTGTGCCTTTGCCTTTCCAACAATTCTCTTGAGCCTGGGCGTCCTGGCTCAAACACATGAGATCCCAGCCACCGCTTGTATCTTACTACTAGAAATGTGACTTCACTATTATATGAATGTATACTTGCAATGTTTCTATGTTTATATGATTCCTTCATGCATCTGTGACATTATTATTGCTACTGGGACTATTATATGTGTGTATATCCACTAGAGCAGACTGTGATTCTTTCTTCAAACACATATATACCTATAGTGTGATTTATTGCACTGCTTAGCGTTTGCGCTACTTTTTCCTTTTGCTCATTGTATACACAGAACAGTCTACTTTCCCCTCGTTGTTATATCAGTACCAAAATGTTACAACTTGACACATTAGTGTAAAATAAATTTGATGGCCTTTGGGTCCTTTCTTAAATGAAAAGGAAGATTAGACTCAGCCATTTCTCTCTAGTGTGACCCTTAAATTGACTGAAGAAAAAAAAGTTAATTGTTTGGAGAAATGTGAATCCTTTTAAATAAATTTTTGCTCTGCTTTTCCCCCCTTCAATTCCCAGGCCTCAGACATTTGTGGATTTTTTTCATTTTACATTTAATCAAATGCATTTCTGAATACGTTATTTATATATGCAGAGAAATGTTACACCTGGGCTTGGATCCTCAGGGTGCTTCCAGACAGCCTCATAATACGGGACAAATAAATGGGGTAAAAAAAATCATGGTTTCTGACAGCAAGTCCAAACATAGAGCTGTCAGTCCCAGTAAATGCTTCCATGCCATCTTGACATGTTTCTTTTGTAACAATTGTAGAAATCTGCAAGATGGACGGGGGACAATCGGTGGAAGTTTACTTTTCATTTTTATGACACTCTGAAATGTGCTGAGATGAGCTGATGCGCATATATATATATATATATATATATATATATATATATATATATAATATACCATGTGTGTGTGTGTGTGTGTGTGTATATATATATATATAGTCTTTATTAAGTTTCACGAAATACAGGTTTGAACTGTAAGAAATAAAGGATACACAGGGTTAAAAAAGGAAAAATCCAAAGCCATCTTTCTATCCTTACATTGAAAGAAGTGCTGATACAGATATCTGAATGCACACACAAGCTGATTTCTTGTCAGTACCTCTCCTCACCTACCTACTGCCTTTACTTTTCCCCTTGTGAAGCCTGTTTCCCTTTGGAGTCACTTGCCTCCCGTGCCTGTGCCCACTATATACGAGTACATTCAAGCTCTGTTTAATTTCATAAATATCAGAACAAAGAAATGGTTGCATGGGAAATGCTTTCCAATTGTGCTTCCTTTTAGCCATCTGTGTGTCTGTGGCTCCATTTGTTTACAGACCTTGTCAGCTGTTTGTAGTTATTCAGGCAGAAAATCCCACATTATCTGAGTGTGGACTTAGGGCCCTTCCACACAGCCCTATATCCCAGAATATCAAGGCAGAAAATCCCACATTATCTGCTTTGAACTGGGATATCTGAGTCCACATTCAGATAATGTGGGATTTCCTGCCTTGATATTCTGGGATATAGGGCTGTGGGGGAAAAAAACCCCTCACAGCTTAATAAAATTCCACATTTTCTGCTTTGAACTGGAATATATGGCAGTGTAGACTCAAATAACCCATTTCAAAGCATATATTGTGGGATTTTCTGCCTTTATATTCTTGGTTATATGACTGTGTGGAAGGGCCTTAAGTGAGGTGAATAATAATGAAGAAGAGTTTGGATCATTCAAAACTTTTAAACTGTTTAATTGCTTTAAGTCAGTGGTTCTCAACCTGGGGGTCGCGAGCCCCAGGGGGGTCGCAGGGCCATTTCCGGGGGTCATGAAGGCACCTCGGTTAGCCCCGCCCCCTCTTCAAAATGGCCACCGGCTGGAGTGCCAAGCAGCCAGGCACTCCAGCTCGGCTCCTCCTCCTCCTCACTGGAGGAGCTTAGAGGCAAAGGCGCACAAGGGAGAAGGTGCACCCTTTTTTGGAGGCCTTCTTGGAGGGGGCGGGGGTCAAGCGGAAGGCTCCCGTCTCCTATGGACTGGCTTTTGCTGCCCAAGTTCGGTCCAATTATCGATAATAAGCCAAGTTTTTCAGCCCTTCTTTTGGGCTGAAAAACCCCCTCTCAGCTTCTGTTCAGGTCAAGCCGGCAGCGGAGCCTGGAGGTGCGGCTCCGAAGCCGGCTGCCCATGGAAGAGGAGGACAAGTGGCAGAGGCGGCACAGGGGACCCCAGGTGAAGCTCCTATGCCCCACTCTTCCTGACAATCCTCCTCCTCCTCCAGCTGGCCATGGAGGAAGAAGAGGGGGAAGAAGAGGAGAAACCGCGGAGGGAGGGAGGCCGCCCAGGGGCCGTTGCCGCTGTTTCTTCTCTTCTTCCTCCTCCAGCTGGCCATCGAGGAGGAAGAGAAGGAAGAAGAGGAGAAACTGCAGCAGCCCACCCCAGTCCCTTCTCTTCTTCTTCCTCTTCCTCCTCAATGACCAGCTGGAGGAAGAGGAGAAAGAAAAGGAGAAGGGGCGCCGCTGCCGTTTCTCCTCTTCTTCCTCCAGTTAGCCATCCAGAAGTAAGAGGAGGAGGAAGAGGGGAAAGGGCAGCAGCACCCCATCGAGGCAGGCAGGGAGACATCTGATGGGTCGCAGGAGGCGGGGGCGTCTCCTCCGTGCTTTCATTCCCCTCCTGCGATGCACCAGCTTCCTGGGATCGCCTCCTCTTCCTCCCCCTTCCGCCCCCAGAAGGGAGACCTGAAAAGCAGGCAGGGGAATGGAAGCGTGGAGGAGACGCCCTCCTGAGAACAAGCAACTTCCTCCGTGCTTTCATTCCCCTCCCTGCTTTCCAGGTCTCCTTTCTGGGGGCGGAAGGGGGAGGAAGAGGAAGCAGAGCAGGCAGGTAGCTGCCCCTCTGCTCCAGCAGGAGTTCCTTCAATTTCTTGCAAAAGTAGGTAGCTCTCCCAGACAGCCCCTTCCAAAGAGCCAAAGGAAGAATCCCCCATCCACAATTTCCTTTCCCAGTCATACCCCCTTCTTCCCTTAGTTTCCCCCAACTTTTCCAGAGCCCTTTGCCCACACCAGTCTTCCCTTTTCCCAGTTTTCCCCTTCCTATGCCAGCCTTTACTACTCCCATCCCCAGCCCCTCTCTCTCCACTTTCCATCCCAGCCTTTCCAAGGTTCCAGCCTCTTTCCCATTCCAGTCTTGCCCCCTTTCCATCCCAACCTTTCCCACCTACTTTCCCCTTCCCCAGTTGCCCTCTTCCCATCCCAATTGTCGTAATTTTCCAGCTTACCCCCTTTCCACCTCGTTTTCCCACTTTTCAAACACCCCTTCCCATGCCAACCTTTTCCCTGTTTCCAGTACTCCTTTCCAACCCCCTTCCCAAGTCAGACTTCCCCACTTTTTTATTTATATAAACACAGCATTTTCCCTAAAATGTATACTGTAATTAGAATAAACTTTGGTGATTGTTGGATTATTATTGGTTTTGTTGTTACATTTATTATTTTACTCTATTTATTGTTATTGTTATTACATTTATTATTTTATTTTCATTATTGTTATTACATTTATCATTTTATCCTATTTATAATTATTGGAAGGATATGTAAGCACATTTACATTGAAGAAGGTTAGAATAATGGTTTAATCAGAGTTGGATAGTCTTATCTTAAATTACAGTTTTATGTAAACATTCAAAAACATTTAACCTAATGTCTCAATTAATGTAATTTTATTGGTATTAATTTTTATTTTTATTCTTGAAATTGACCAGAACTAAACATCCCAGCAAGACCCAAATGCCAAGGTCTATTTTCCCCAAACCTCTCCAGTCTTTTCTGTTGGTCATGGAGTTCTGCAGGCCAAGTTTGGTCCAATTTAATTGTTGGGTTTCAGAATGCTCTTTGATGGCTGGAGAACTAAGCATCCCAGCAAGACCCAACCCATTCCAGTATTTTTATTGGTCATTGGGGTTCTGTGTGCCAAGTTTGGTCTGTAATTCGCGGGGGTCTCGGTGGTCTGTGGAAGTCAGAGCTGCATCTGTTGAATGTACTGCAAATCCCATCATCTATTGTACATACTCCCCCAAACATATTGTTTTTGTGATTAATCACTATGCTTAATTATGTTAAATTGTAACAATGAAAATACACCCTGAATATCAGAGTAGCAAAATTATAATTATGAAGTAGCACCGAAAATACAGTTGGGGGTCACCACAACATGAGGAACTTTATTTAGGGGTCACGACTTTAGAAAGGTTGAGAACCACTGCTTTAAGTGATAACCATTTACTGCATTTGCATCAGCTCTTAGATGAAAGCAATTGAAGTTCTTTGGTACAATAGTCTCAGAAATCTCCAACGACTCATTATTCCTTTGAACTAATCTGAATAAATATAAAGAAAATGACAATGTCTGTCCTTCTATACAGCTATTCAATGTATTGAAGATTGTTGTTGTTAATATGTTGAATTTAGATGAGGACAGTGGATATGGACGGTCTGTATCTAGTGAACATTTACACTAAAGCCTGAAGTGCCTGAATGAAGAACACACTCGCCAGGTGTGAGTGTGTTAGCAATCCAACCAGAAAGGGTGGAAGTACATCTGATACCAAAAATATACAAGCATACATGCAATAAAGAGACATGATGTTTTATACAGTTGACAACTATTCAAACCATCTTGCTCTGCCCGCTTCCCTCCCTGAATGGCCAGGAGGGAGGCCAAACTGACTCTTCGTTGATGTTGACTGTCACTTCGTTGATGTTGCTGGTTCCAGGTGGGGATTCCCTAACAAAGGGGAGGAGATGGGGGGAGAATTGGCCTGGGGAAGGTCAATCAGCTGTTGTGGGGCAGTTCTCCTGGAGGCAATTGAGCCCCAGGAAGGCCATGTTTATATGGGGAATGTAAATAAGTCTTTGATTGGTTTAATGGTTTTAGTGTCTGGTGAGAAGTGCATTGGGAAAAACAAGGATGAGGGGGTTTCATACAAAAGATCATGAGCTTCTGTAATCAAATCTTTGCTATCAAATAAAGGAATTAAAATGTATGTACATGTGTAGAGTCCCAGTTTCCATGGCCAGGCAACGTTCAGCTTGATAGAAACATTCAGCAGGGCAAGTATCAGTTGGCAATATCCGATCTAGAGTGGAAACCGCCTCCTGATTCTTACATGTACACAATAGACCTTGATTGTCACCTTTGTCTAGGAATTTTGCCCAGCCCAGGTGTCCAGAAAATTCCTCAGTGCAAAGAGTGATGACCCCCTTTGTCTTGCTTAGGCAGAAATCATATCACTGAAATAGATTTGATACATATAAGGGTAAGGCAGGAAGCAAAGTATACAAAAGTATATAAAAGTTATCAGAAAAGGATACATTTTTTTCAAAAGGTTGGGAAAGGAAAGTCTTTGTATGAGATTCGCTGCTGCAGCTATGGCATGCATGTGTGCTGATACATATCAGCACATATCTACTGACCTTTAATTAAAATTTTTTTAATGAAAAAGAGACTTTTGTGAGAAGGTTATGGCTGCAGGTATGGCTGCTGGTTTGGATCTAATGTGAAGGGAAAGGGTATCCTTGGAGAACTATAAATCATCAGGGTGGAATGCTGTGTTTGACAACAGTTTGCTATCGAGCACAATTCAAAGTGCTGGCTTTGGCCTATAAAGCCCTAAATAGCCCCAGCCCAATTTAACTGTCTGAACGCATCTCCCTCTACGAACCATTGTGGAGATTAAGATCTTCTGGGGAGACCCTGCTCTCCATCCTGCCACTTTCTCAGGTACAACTGGCATGGATGAGAGAGAGGGCTGTGACGAACTATCTGTTCTTTAGGTCAGGAGAAGCTCAGTGAAGAAGCCCAGTTGAGTGTGGTGGCCATTTTGTGTTCCGTTTAAAAAGAATGGCCATTTCAGGTTAGCTATTTCCCAGAGAAGGCTGAGCTTGGAAGCAGCCTGGGGGGAGGGGCAGAGAAGCCTGTTGATTGGCTAGAAGCCAGTGGGCGGAGCTTAGGCCAAGCACAAAGGAAAAAGTGTGTGTTTTAAATTCAAAAAAGGACAGTTAGGAGTTGGACTCAGAGACAGTTAGTCAGTTGGACTCTGGCAAGGAGTCAGTTAGCAGCTGGGATCTAGCAGAGAGAGACTGTTAGAAATTAGATTCTGGTGTGGAACAGTTAGGACTCTGAAAGTGAGAAGAGTCAGTTAGTTTGAAGAGAATAGAAAGAGGGAAGAACAGATAATACCTATGTGAAGGATTATCTGGAAAGATGTAGCGGTAATCTGGAGTCCCAGAACTCCCAAGGCAATACCTTTTGTCTTAGGCTGCCATTTCTAGCGAGCACAAGGACGGAATGACGCGACAATTCTTACTGCGATTCAATGAAACCAGCTTTATTTGCATGACATCAGCTGATGGGTCTGCCCCCCCCTTTGCAGAACAATGCTGCTGGAAGACAGAACCCCGATCATTCTCAGTAAACAGGTTTTATACAAACAATGGTGGCAATATTTCAGTCCCTCCCATCTTCATGCGTTGTTATTGGCTAGCATTCATGAACCCCTATTTCTCTATCCAATTAAACAAAGCATCTTTAGCCTCTGAATCTTATTTGCTAACAAGTGTTGCGCAGCATTAATTTTCATTTCCATTGTATGTTATCTGCTCTATGTGCAGCCTGTTCTTAAATCGTTACATTTTTCTACCAAGCTTCTCACTGGTGCCTGCCAAGAGAGAAGCCTCATTTGCCATGCGCGTTCCCTAGCCCATTCACAAACTTTGTAAACAAACCCGCATGGTGAGAGCTAAGCCAATCACGACTGTTTATCTTTCTAGAAGCACATGGTGTTCTCTGGCTAATCACAGCCTGTGCTTATGTGGACCAATAGTAGCTATATTTTTGTGAGCCAATCACAATTGTCTATTCTCGGACTGCTGCTGGCAAGCTGACTCTATTATCCTAATTCTATGCCTGTTCTAAGCAGCACTTTCTCCTGGCGTTTCTTCTGTTAAAGCATCAATTTCTCCTTCAATACAAGTTCAAAAGTTTGTTGAAGTGTTGAAAGAGTTTATTGTAACTAATCACTGTTCTGTTTTAAAAAGTAACCGCAAGCTCTAAACTAACATTGAAACTGTTATGCTATAGTGCCTGTGACCTCTCACAAGATCTCTTAATAAACACTGGTATTCTTTGTTTCATTTACACTTGCCTCCCAGTGTCTCAATCCTAAATCAAAAGGGGAATTGGTAATCCCTGAATGGTGGCAGCGGAAAGAAGAGAAACATCCTCAGTTTGAGATAAAAGTTCCCTCACAATTAGCCCCAGCTTAAAATAAAGAGAGAGCCCTCACAATATTAATTCACGGCAGCGGTAGGACAGCCTGCCCTGCCAAGGTTTTTAAACAGCCTTCCTCCACAAGGGGCTTCTCAGTTATGGCCCCTAGTACTCCCTTCCTAATGAGATTAGGCCAGCCCCCTCCCTCTGTTCTTTAGAAGGATGATAAAAACTTGGCTGTGGTACTGAGTCTTTGGGACCGTGTAATGAGGCAGCGATTTGAACTCTTAGTATGCCAATCAGATTCAATATGGTTGTTCAAGACAGTTTTAAACAGGATTTTAACATCAAGATAAGTGATTTTAATGTTTTTGTATGTTTATACTCTAGTATGTTTCGGCATTGAATGTTTGCCGTTTATATGCTATGCTCCACCCTGAGTCCCCTTCGGGGTGAGAAGGGTGAAATATAAATGCTTTAAATAAATAAATATAGACCTCTATGTCTAAGGGAGACAATAAACTAGTGATTATGTTTCACACACACATATCCCATCCCCCAAATAAAGGCACTCTTGTTCAGGCACCTTATAGTTACTTCTGCAAACAAACAGCAGATTGTTGTGGTCTCCTTCGTGAAACCAATGGGATATGGCCATAGTCCAGCAATTCCCTGAAGTGTCTTAGATATTACACTTTATTACACTTATAAGTTTAAGTATGTTCTACAGTTTATTAGAAAGAAGCATCTAAACAAGGTCCATCTAAGTTTTTTTAAATTATGGCCAACCACTTAGTTGTTTCACTATCTAAAAATGGAAGCTATGGTTGCTCTGCCCCCACTTCTCATTGAAGTGCAGAAGAAAGGTCTTTGCACTCTCATCATGTATCTTCTCTTTGCCCTCAGTAGCTAAAAGAGTGTAATGAGCTCATTATAGAAAAATCCTGCATGATAGCTAACAAACTTTGTGTAGGATCTAAAGCTGTTAGTAACTGTCAACAGCTTTCACCAGTGACCCCCATGATTACTTGCTTATCTCTTTGACCTGGACCACTGGGGGCGGCTGCTTGGAAAACCAGAGAGAAGGCAACCATACAATGTTGCTAGGCAGCATTTTACTGCTGGTGGTGTGTCCCAAGGTTTCTAAAATTAGCCTTTTTGTGTGTCTTGAATTTATTTCCTTTAAGATTCTTGACACTTCTCAAAATAACCTGGGCAACAGCTTTTTGAATCATTTCACTTGTAAATTAAAATGGAAATCACTCCTTTGAAGCCACATTCATCAAAGTGATGCCTTAAAGGAGCTTACACCTTGACTATAACTTATAACATCTGCCTTCTAATATTTAGTTTCCAGGTGAGAAAGACAACCTGGTGTGTGTGTGTTTTTAAATCCATTGTACATTTTAATTAGAGCAAAACTAATTTTACCTTGCAAATTAAAATGTTATGGGCATTACACTTTATTCACCAGAATTTCTTTTTAAAAAAAGCTAAAATAGAGTAGATTTCTCTGCATTATGTGTGGAATGTATAATGATGCAGAGTTTGTGTTTTTCTGTTCATTTTTTATTTAACAATTTGTATATGGTATTGTATTATTAAGTTTGGGTATATTTGCATATTTTGATGCACAATGTGCAAATTATGTTATTATGACCTACTATGCCATTTTATGTTTGATCAATCTGAATAAACAATAAAGGTATTTCCCAAATGGCACCATCTTTTACCCCAGGGGTTATAAGACTACAGCCTTTCCACGCAGCTCTATATCCCATAATATCAAGGCAGAAAATTCCACATTACCTGAGTGTGGACTCAAATAACCCAGTTCAAAGCAGATATTTTCTGCCTGATATTCTGGGATATAGGGCAATGTCAAAGGGACCTAGGTTTGTGGAATCTATTTCCTTCCTTTATAAGGGGCCCAAGGTCCACAAAATAAAGGTAAAATATACTCCAGTTTTCTCCCTAAGCATTCTCAATGGGAATTTAATGTAAGGATTCTGAGATGTTCCTATAATAAGACCATTTGGAATTAGAAATTCTTGACAATGTATTACAAAATATTTAGAGATCCACTAGTACATCATTTCCCTAAAATGTAAGTCTTCATGCATATGAATCTCACATACAAGAATGGATAACTCTGTGTCCCCTTCCACACAGCTAAATAACATCCCACATTATCTGCTTTGAACTGGAATATATGGCAGTGTGGACTCAGATAATTTAGGGCCCTTCCACACAGCCCTATATCCCAGAATATCGGCAGGAAATCCCACATTATCTGAGTGTGGACTCAGATAATCCAGTTCAAAGTAGATATTGTGGGATTTTCTGCTTTGATATTCTGGGATATAGGGCTGTGTGGAAGGGCCCCCAGTTCAAAGCAGATATTGTGGGATTTTCTGGCCCGATATTCTGGGATATAGGACTATGTGGAAGGGCCCTCAATCATTTAGAAACCGCAGAAACACTGTAGTTTGCTAAGACTTTTCACAGTTTAAGATTTATACTATGCATAAAAAGCACGTTGCATTTTTTGTATAGAAATGAGTATTTTCGGTGCAAAAAAACAAGTTTCCTGCAGGGAAAACAGAATAATTTTGGTGCAGAAATACTACTGTGTTACCCTGTTTCTAAGATACCATTGATTGTAAGATAAAGCCTTTTGTGAGCTCTAGTTTTTGAAAGAAAATCTGAGAAATCTATTTTTACATCATTTAATATGGTGTTTTTTGGATATTCTTTCCATTCCTATTCCTGCCTACACTAAGTTTACATAAGCATAACTCAGGAAGGAAACCCCCCTCTTTCCCAACGGATGTCCTGCCAAGGGTTTACACATTCGTAGAGCCACATATATATATATATATATATATATATATATATATATATATATATAAGATTCTATACTTAAACAGTACTTATTGCTATTGGACTTTATGAGGCCTGATCATTTATCCTCCCCATAGTGGCTATTTGATGCATTTTAAAACTATTTTATTCTGCTGTGTTTTTATGATTGCATATGGCATTGAATATCTGCCTTTGTACTTGGAAGCCACCCTGAGTCCCTCCAGGTAGAAAGGGCAGGTTAGAAATAAATTATTGTTATTTGAAACACAACAAGATTAGTACACAGCAAACAAGATCACTGTGCTGGTTGTTGTATTGGATCACATGTCGGACACTTCCCAAGTGTCTAGGACTGTGTGATGTATCGGTGAATAATGTGTGCAGATCCCAGTAGGGTGGTCTTTTGCAGCTGATAGATGGTAATTTTGTCAGCACTGATTGTGTTTATGTGCAGTCCACGGTCTTTAGGCACTGCACCCAGTGTGCCGATCACCACTGGGACCACCTTTACTGACTTGTGCCAGAGCCTTTGCAGTTCGATCTTTAAATCCTTGTATCATGCCAGCTTTTCCAGTTGTTTCTCTTCAATCCTGCTGTTGCCTGGGATTGCAGCATTGACAATCCATACTTGGTTTTAAAATTATCATCATCGTCAAGCTATCTGACATGTATCACATACTGTAGATTGTATTGGGTATCTTGTTCAATTCATTGCATCCATGAGAACAAGATACAATGCAATCTGAATTCCCCGAAGAATCCAGACAAAACACAAATATTCCCTAGAGTCCAGATGAAACATAAATATTCTCCATACAAATTACAGGCCATAGTCCCATTGAAGCCTGAAGACTAAAACTTTTGTAAGCAAGTGGAAAGGTACAATTTAAAGGGCAGGCACATAGTTTCCATAAGGTGCTCACTGGAGTGCTTATATTCTTGTACTTTATAAACAATCTACATGGAAAATGCATTAAAAGGGTAGAAATACTGTTGGAGGGAATAAGTGGTTGTAATAACTGAGACCTCCTACTTTAAGTCACAGCATGAGCACATTAATATTTCTTCCAAAGTCCACAAAATAGAAAAATGCCGATGCTTTTATTCTCTGGCATGCTTGCATAATCCCCCAGAGCCTTTGATGAAATCAAGTAACCATTTAGGTGCTGCTAGGTACCTTTCTGAATGTGATCCAGTGCAAACCAGCTATTCTGAATGCTAAAACTTTGCAAATTCACATTTCTTTGTGCAATACCTCATTATTTAAAAATAAAAAGAAAGAAACTCGATTCATTAAAAACCCTGATATATAGAAATATATGAAAAAGTATATATAGAGAATTGGTCAAATACTCACAACCTTAATTAAGATGAGAGATTTATTAATACTATGAGAGGAATGGAGGACATATATCCTATATTAAGGTACAATTGCCTTGAATTCCAAATTCTTTCAAATATAGGAGTCTAAAAATTAAATTTATTTCTAAGATTTTATTAAATTTATTTGTTCATAGGAATTTGTTTTGTCCTAATTTCTTGCATGCATTAGTAATGTATACAATATAATTTGAATTAGTAATGTATACAATATACAATACAGTTAGGAGGTCTGTATTGTAACTATAAGTAAGTAATTAAGTAATTGTGCAAGGGTGGGAATCCAACCCCACTTATTCTGCCAAGCTGGAAAAGCACAGTTAAACCACCTCCAACAGATGCCCATATAGCCTTTGAAATAACAACAGCTTGCTTCCCAGAATTTTGCGTCAGCTCCCCCTGGTGATCAGAGTTTGCCTCTGTTCGCTTATATGTGTGTACTGTGTATGTGGAAAACGGCAGGGATTGTCTGCTAAGTGTGTGTACCTGTAATCCGCTCTGAGTCCCCTTTGGGGTGAGAAGAGCGGAATATAAATATAAATAAAGTAAATAAATTAAAGCACTGTTAGCATTTCAACACCTCCTCACAGAGGCCCGACTGTTTTGTCTTCCTTCCTGTTTTCATGTTCTTCCCCCCACCCATGTCACCATCATGGAAACAACCTTCATTTAACACACTTTGGGGGGGGGGATAACCTGAAAAAACAAGGAAAATGGTTTTCCTTTTTCAACTCCCCCCCCCTGGTAAAGTGGACTATTTTTCTCTGTCCAGCTTCCCCTTGTGACCTCACCTTGGATAATGGAGCAGTACCTTGCTATTACTATATTTCTTACCCGCTTCTCCCCGTGACTCAAGGTGTGTTACCGCTAACCCACTTTGGCAGAGAAGGGTTAAGACCTTGTAAAACTACAACTCCCATGATTCTATAGCATTGATCCACGACAGTTAAAGTGGTAGGTAGAGGTAAAGGTTTTCCCTTGACATTAAGTCCAGTCGTGTCCGACTCTGGGGATTGGTGCCCATCTCCATTACTAAGACGAAGAGCCGGCGTTGTCTGTAGACATCTCCAAGATCATGTGGCTCGCATGACTGCATAGAGCACCGTTACCTTCCCGTTAGAGTGGTACCTATTGATCTACTCACATTTGCATGTTTTCAAACTGCTAGGTTGGCAGAAGCTGGAGCTAATAGTGGTTGCTCATGCTGCTCCCCGGATTTGGACCTGTGATCTTTTGATCAGCAAGATCAGCAGCTCAGCGCTTTAGCCCACTGCGCCACCAGGGGCTCCTAGTTAAAGTTGTATCAAACTGCATTCATTCTGCAATGTAGTTGTATCCTTAGCTTTTTTTTCAAACTACCATGATTCACACAATTCTAAATATAACTGCCCCAATATGGAAACTGCGTTGCCCAAATATACAGCACTGAATTGTAGCAACTCTATACATTAGCCACGTTACATTTAAAGAAAGGTCAAACAATTGTTCAATGAAGAACATATAGTGAATTGTCCTGGAGAAATTCATATACAAATTCTTTCTGAGGAAACCTAGCAAATCACATTTGCAAAGAAGTAGAGTTCATTTGTTTGTATTCCTCCAGACTTTATGAGCAGCTGTTAATAAAGAATAATGAAAAGAACTTCTTTAAAAATACATGAAGGCAAATGTGTTTTCCTTATCAGCTTCAAAAAATTGATACACTTTCTAATTTTTTTCTGTTGTAGCTTGCAGGGTTGTATAGTAGGGGTGTTTGATCCATCAAAAATTTGGTTCTAAACTACAAATGGGGGGGGGGGGATTTTTTATTAGTAATAGAAATACTTACAAAAAAAATTCCAAAAAATTCTTAATTGATATGTAATTAATAACAAAATTATTAATTAGTTCTAAATTGGGGAAAGCAGGGAAACAGGACTGACACTGTTAAAAGCACAGGCAAATCAAGGGGAAAATATTTCCCTTCACCTCTGGAGTGAAATTGACTGGAACTGTAGATTTATAACATAAATATAATATAAGAGGTAGCTAGTAGCTATACATATATACACGCACACACATACACACACCTTCCTTCCTTCTCACCCTTTCCTCTGCCCTCTTCCTATTCTCTTTGTGTGTGTGTGTGTGTGTGTGTGTGTGTGTGTCTGTATCTATTCACCTTCCTGCCTTCTCAGGGCCCTTCCAGACAGCCCTATACCCCAGAATATCAAGGCAGGAGATCCCACAATATCTGCTTTGAACTGGGTTATCTGAGTCCACACTACCATTATTTAAACTAAATATTGCAAAATTATGGGTTTTTTTTCTTGAAGTGACACACCACCCAAATTATGCTTGGTTTTTTGGTGAATTTTGACAAACCATGCTCAAAAGGTTGCCCATCACCGATGTAGTCCAAGGACCTTCTGCCTTCATACAGCAAAATCACAATCAAAGCACCCCAGACAGATGGCCACCCAGCCTCTGTTTAAAAGCCTCCAAAGAAGGAGCTTCCACCACACTCTGAGGCAGAGAATTCCACTGCTGAACAGTTCCATAGTCAGGAAGTTCTTTCTAATGTTCAGATGGAATCTCCTTTCTTGTAGTTTGAAGCTATTGTTCTGTGTCCTAGTCTCCAGAGTAGCAGAAAACAAGCTTGGTCCCTCCTCCCTATGACTTGCTCTCACATATTTATTCATGGCTATTATGTCTCCTCTCATCCTTCTCTTCTTCAGGCTAAACATGCCCAGCTCTTTAAGTCGCACCCCATAGGGCTTGTTCTCCAGACCCCTGATCATTTCAGTCACCCTTCTTTCGACCCACCCTCCTACACAGACATGCTTCCCTGTGATGTTTGCTTTTCTGCCTGCGCTGTTGTGCTCTCTCTCTCTCTCTCTCTCTCTCTCTCTCTCTCTAAATGCAATGTTCATTTGTGGGATGAACATAACTCAAAACCACTTGACAAATTGCTGCCAAATTTGGCCACAAGACACCTACTAACCCAAGGAGGGACCATCAGTCAAAAATTGATTTTGTCATTTGAGAGTTGTAGTTGCTGGGAGTTATAGTTCACCTGCAATCAAAGAGCATTCTGAACTCCACCAATGATGGAACTAAACCAAACATGGCACACAGGACTGCCATGAGCAACAGAAAACACTAGAAGGGTTTGGTGGGCATTGACCTTGAGTTTGGGAGTTGTAGTTCACCTACATCCAGAGAGCACTGTGGACTCAAACAATGATGGATCTGGACCAAACTTGGCATGAATACTCAATATGCCCAAATATGAACACAGATGGAGTTTGGGGGAAATAGACCTTGACATTTGAGAGTTGCAGTTTCTGGGATTTATAGTTAACACACAATCAAAGAGCATCCTGAACTCTTGCAACAATGGAATTGAACCAAACTTGGCACACAGGACTCCCATGACCAACAGAAAGTACTGAAAGAGTTTGCTGGGCATTACCTTGAGTTTGGAAGTTGTAGTTCACCTATGCCCAGAGAACACGGTGGACTCAAATAACGATGTGTGGGCCTCTTCCTCATGGGGAAGGGGGCACTCCACCCCTTTCCGACCCTCCCTCCACTCACCTCAGCCTCCTCTTCCCCCGCAAGCAGCAGCGTCCGTTTGCCCTCTGGGAGGGGTGGGGGTGGGTTTGGCTACCTTAGAGAAGGTGGAAGTGTTGTGAGACTGAGGTGGGGCTTGGTGTTGATTGGCATTCCTGCCATATGAGTGCTGCCTGGAGGGCGGGGCCAGTGCCTGGGCTTCTGAAGGAGAGCAGCTCCAAGAAGGGAGCTTTCCCTTTCCCCTCCTCCATGATGTTTTGGCCTACGGCGGTGAGTGGGAGGGGAGAGACAGCAAGCACGAAGAAGAGAGAGGGAAAAGAATGCGAGGGAGGGTGAGCATGCGAGAAAGAAGGGAAGGGAGGGGTGCTTGCTCCCTCCCTCCCTGGCCTCCTCCCTTCCTCTCCTCCCTTCCGCTTCTCTCTGCCAATGGCACTGAATCTGGCAGCCGCGGCTAAGGGCAAGAAGATATTCCAAACTAATTTTTGCCCTTTACAAAAATGGCGGCCGCAAAGGTCGAAAAAGAAATTGTACTTCCGGGATCACCCGGAAAGGTCAAAAAACATTAATTTTTTAAAAAAAATAACGGAAAAACCCGATATCAAATAATTTCAAACCGGAGATAAACAGGCCTATTGTATAGATCTTCAGGTGTGGGAGTTGGAGTCTGTTTCTCCGACCCTTTCTACGGTGCCATATAAAATCCAGAATATCTGATTTGTATGGGATTATATAGCAGCATAATCTCATATAATCCAGATCAAAGCAGATAATGTGGACTATATTCTTTGATAATCTGGATTATATGGCAGTGTAGAAGGGACCTGAGTTAGATGACCGCATTAATTAAATTGTGTTCTGAGAAAAATGAAAGAAGCATAGAAGCATATTTGTCTCTTTGGCAATAAACACTTTGCACTGCTCTACACAAAGTGTCCCTCTTTTGCTGTTGCTATTATTGTTACTATTGGTAGCAGTAGTAGTGGTTTCAAAATGACCACCAATAATTCAACAATTCAATAATGGAATTATTATAGCTGTCATGAGGATAACAGATAAGATAAATAGTGGCCCTTATTATCAAAAAGAACTCATCAGTACGATGGCGGAGAGTTAACAGCAGACTCTCAGAGTGGTCCGGTGAGATTACTCAATCCAAATCTAATCCTTCCATCCAGACCTCCCCCAAGCACTAATCGCCACCATCGACAAACGGGGGTCTTGAAGGAGGCCTCAGGGGGGTCGTTTCGTGAGATTCCATCAAAGAAAGGGGAGAAGAGTGAGAGAGGAGAGATTAGGGTTGAGGCCGTCACCATCTTATTGCCTTGTAAAAGTGCTCCCTTCTTGCCACTTGACCACCTGTCGCTTGACCGCTCAATTGAATGCCATGGTCTAAAAGACCATTGGATTTGAGACCTACCAGCAGGTTTGATTTAGTGTGCTCTTTTTTCTGCTGCTTCTTCACCTCCATCTCCTCCAGCTGATTGTGCCTCACCACCTCCATCTTCTTCAGCTGGTCGTACTGCTGTTATCACCGTCAGAGACCTTGTGGTTGTGGCAGCTTGTGGGCAATCGCTTGCCAATTCAGCAGCTGATATCTGGACGTTTACAGCTGACTATCGGCACCTTTCATCGTGCCGCCAGTCTGGCTGTTAGCCCAACCGCTGGACTGCCACTGCACTTTCCCCATGTCAAGGCGACTGCCCTGTGCCACCCTACAATGCACTGCCATTTCCACTTGGCTCCGCTGAGCTCCGCTGTTCAACGCCAGCGACGCACCTCATTGCTGGGACTGCTGCTGTGGTGCCACCACTGTGTCTGAATCTAGACTGTTACTGTGCCCCTTCACCAGTGCTGCTGTTACTTCAGATTGTCAGTGGCCCGCGGCCTGTGCTGCGGCTCCATGCTGCTCCATCCTGGGCTTCTACACCCTGGATGCTCTGTTGGTTGTTGGATCAGTGTTGCTCCTGCTGGGTCCTGGGGCGGGCATGGTCATCTGCCTCCCTTGTTCCAGTACTCCTTTGAGGTTGGTCCTGGTCCTGAGGTTCTAGTGGACCACAATCTTGGAGACGCCTCCATTTGCTGAGTCATCAAGGACTTCAACTGAGCATCCTGATCCTGTTTTACCTCACCAGGAGGCGTTGACACCACCTTGAAGAAGATTGGAATCTGCTGCTGAGGGAAGTTATTTGGCAATTTTTGCAGTAAAGCCACAGAACCCATTATTATATTATCCTCTAAATAACAATCACCAACAACTTTGGTACAGGAAGACACCAGAGTCTAAATCGGTGCCCTGATAAAATTAAGCTGAGTATCCAGGATGGCGGTCCCCTCAGGTTAAGAGTGGTGCTGTTTAATGCCATGTCAGTTAATTTGATCCTTGAAGAACATGCTGACCTGGTGTGTATAATGGAAACCTGGTTGGATGAAGTGGGGGGGGGGGTCAATCTCTCCCAGCTTTGTCCACCAGACAGCACCAGTCGAGAACTGGGGGACAGGGAGGAGGGGTTGCAATAATCTATAAGGATACCATCCCCCTGACCAGGTGCCCCATCCCACAGTCAACCACTTTTGAATGTGTCTGGCTGAAAATTGGACACGATAGCGATTCTGTTAGTGTACCGTTCACCCCGCTGCACTACAGTCTCCCTAGCTGAGCTAGCTAGAGTGGTCTCGGGCCTGGCGTTGGAGTCTCAACGGCTCATAGTGCTGGGAGACTTCAATGTTCATGCAGAGACCACTCTGTCTCAGGACTTCATGGTCACCATAACAACCATGGGCCTGTCCCAATTAGTATCTGGTGCCACTCACTGTGCTGGGCACACATTACATCTGGGTTTCTGTCAGGGATGGGAAGAAGATGGTGGTGTGGAGGAACTGACCATCCCTCCATTGCCATGGAGGGAGGGGGTTGAGAAGGGCAGAATAAAAATGTTTTAAATAAAAAATAAAATCAGCAGTCCCACTTGGTATCATAAGTCTTGAATAAGTAAACCTAATTATGAAAAGTTGAGCCAGACTTCAACAAGTACATGCAACAGTTGTGGGATATGGTTCATAGCCAGGGCATGAGACCCATCGATCTAGGCACTTGACACATTCATAGGAATAGGATCATATGTACATAGTTGTATTTGCTTTAATGGAGGCATCAGCAAAACCCATGCATGTGTCTAGGCTTTAAGAACTGTACGATTTGGGCATATGTCTAATGTGTGTTAAAGCCATGCATGTATATACAACAATAAAGCTCCAGATGCAAATAGAGAAACACACACGTACAGGGACAACTATGAACCATGGGGGATTTTTTGCCAGGTGAGCCTGCTACTCAGAACTTCCTATTATTTTTTACTGAACATTCAAAATGCTTAGGTTTGCTACTGAACATTCAAAATGCTTAGGTTTGCTAGACAATTGTGACCCAAGCTAGGATTTAATGCTTGAGAATTACTAGTGGTTGCTACCTGTGATTTCATGGGTACAATTTCATAATAACCTATGCTAACTACATTGTAATGGCTTTAATTATTAAGTCTTTTTAATAGTTGGGCCTTAAGTATTGCCTACTTTTCTTATTTGCTAGCCATTTTAGGATCATGCAACCATTATCATTACTACTACCATCTCATTCTTTTATAGTGATCTGCCTTTTTACCATCATGTCTATCATTTCAATAAAATTTAATTTGCTTTTTTAAGAGTGTAATGTTAGTTCAAAGATAATTATGCCTGTTCTGTTGAGCTCTATACCAACAGTGGTTTAGGAAAGGAGCCCAGATGCCTATGCCAGCAGGACAAAAACAACAGCAAGTTATTTTAATTCACTGTTGATATTTAGATGTAGAACTTCTTTTTCAATTCCTGCCTTCAGTAACAAGCCCATAATGCCTTTGTATCAACAGTAGGAGCAGGATGCCATCCCCTGCATTTTATTTGACTTACAACATTAGTTGGGATATCAAACAGACAGAAATGTCAAAGTCTCTAATTTGCCTCTGTCTCTGAAATATTGAAAGAGAGTTTCTGCAAGACTATGCAGTTATGTCAAAAGATTTTATATCCATTTTTTTCACCATGCCTAATTTTTAGTTTGCATATAAAATCAAGTTTGATGTATCTCTGTTCTCAGGATGTATCTGGAAAGCTAGGCACACTGCATCCATTATTTATGTGCAGACAGCAATGTCTGCTGCCTAATGGAATCCAACAGGAATTGAAAGATTGTTAATTTCAGTTTCTGTATTATGAGAATAAACCCTATGTAATCTGAGTCAGCAGTTCAAATCTCAAAGAAATATGTCAGCTGGAGTCCCATCAAAACTAAAAACAAATAAGTATTGAACTTAGATGGGATAAATTGGGGCAACTGGAAATAGACAAGTGTAATACAGTGGTTTGAGCACTGAGTTGGAGTCCCCACTCCGCCATGAAACCCATTGAGTACCCTTGGGCAAGTCACACTCTCTCAGCCCTGGAAAACCTCCTGATAGGTTTGCCTTAGGGTCACCATATGTTGGAAATGATCTGAAAGCACACAATAACAACAAGAAATGACCTCTTCACGAATGGAAAACATGATTTTAAACTGGACATAGGGAAATCTGAGACATTCCCTGACTTCGTTGTGATAGGATTGGGCGTGAAGGAGATGTCTACTCTTAATATTCTAGCCTACTCTAGCCATATCACTATATTGTTTATAGCAGTGGTTCTCAACCTGTGGGTCCCCAGATGTTTTGGCTTTCAACTCCCAGAAATCCTAACAGCTGGTAAACTGACTGGGATTTCTGGGAGTTGTAGGCCAAAACATCTAGGGACCTACAGGTTGAGAACCACTGGTTTATAGTAACTGGTTAGGTCACACCTACACAACCTATGCCCTCCAGGTGTTTTGAACTTCAGCTACCAGAATCCTTGGCATTGGAACAGTTGGCTAGGGATTGAAGGCCCAAACACCTGGAGGGTTGCAGGTTGTGCAGGCCTGGGGTAGTTGGTAACTAGAGTTAGAACTAGTTACAATTAACTACCTGGAGAAATGAGAGTGTTTTCTATGAAAACCAATAGCTGGTAACATGCACTTGAATAACATGGACACACACACAAGCACACATGGTAAAATGTAAAGAGAACTATAATTTATACTGATGTCTATGTTCACATTTCACAGAAAGCAAGCCTATTTTCCCCCAAAACAGGGGGTTCTCAACCTGTAGGTCCCTAGATGTTTTGGCCTACAACTCCCAGAAATCCCAGTCAGTTTACCAGCTGTTAGGATTTCTGGGATTTGAAGGCCAAAACATCTGGGGACCCACAGGTTGAGAACCACTGTCCTAGAATCAGTTTGTAGTTTAGGTTTAAGATGAGAAAGGACAGGATACCATCCTAGGAAATACAAGAAAACAAGCTATGAGAAAGTACACATAGTCATCTTAGGCGAGATTCAAAATATTTATTAGAAAGCTCACATGTTGTTCACTCTAGGAGTGAATGCATTTTTTTGCTTAGACTTTTTGATTTTATCTACATGACTGTGAGACTTTCCACCTTACCAGATGTGTGGTTTCCCCCGTTTTAGCATGATCTCGGTAACATTGGCGGCACTCCGTTGGGCTTAATGCCGGCAACGGGCTGGCAGCATACCTGCAACACCCTAAAAGAAGGCCCTGAGGAGTCAGGTGCTTACTCATCTCCTTATTGAAGAAGCCAGGGACAACACAAAAACATCGATGATGTCCAGAAATGAATTTTGTTGCTAAGTTTTGCCAATGAAAAGACTTGGCTGAGATATTAAATGCTGTAAAAGGTGTAATCTGAGAGCACACATTACAATAACTTCACTGCTGTTAAGGAGCTTGGAGTCTGATTATTCATTCAATAGGAAACCATGGGAACACAATGCACTGCTCATTCATCATGGAAAAAATAAGGAGCACAAATGCCAACAAAACATTAAGTTTGTTTTCTCGATAGTTCATGAAAGAAAAAAATGAAGGAGAAATTGATTATTATTTGTTAAAATAAGTAGGGGAAAATATAATCAATGTAAATTTTAATCTATATCTATCTCTATCCATATCCATCTATCTATATCTATCTATCTATCTATCTATCTATCTCCAATTTCAAAATACAACTATGACCCTCAACAATGAGGAGCCACCAAAGGTCCTCCCTCCAATGACATTGCATTTTATAGAAAGCGCTGTGAACATATACAAGAGCCACCAACCCCTGCCACTCTTTTACACAAACACAATATTGCCCCCCCCACCCAAGTAAATGTTTTCATAAGGAGATGATTTCATCTTAGATTTTATGTATTTCCTCCACCACAGACATCCCAGTGTTTCTTACTCTCTCAGTTCATGTGGAATTTGGATGATCCCATATACTGCCTCTCCCATAACCCTTTCCTACTCTTTTCTATGGTGTACAGCAAACAGAGTGGAATTGATTAGCAACTGAACATACTGGAGGGGTTTGGTGGACTGACTCAACATGATGGAAGTTGTAGGCTACCCTGCACCAAGACAGAACAATGTGACCCCCACGGACAACGTACCTGGACCAAGTTTGGAACACGGAACCACCATGACCAACTGAACATACTGGAGGGGTTGGAAGGGAACTCACCTTAATGTCAGGGAGTTGTAGTTCACCTGTATCCGGAGAAAGTGTGATCACAACTGATAATGGACTTGACCAGCTGAACATATTGGAACTGTTTTGGGGGGGGGGGAGTAACCATTTTAGGGTGGCCCATACAGGTTCTGGGAGCCTGGGGCTACAAGGCAGAGGCTGCGTATGAAACATTGGCTACACCTTGTCTACCCTTCTCCTGTGATAACATTGAGAGTAATCTGTTAGTGACCAATAACCTATAATCTCTTGCTCATTCCCATTATGACTGTCCTTCATTCACTACATGCAAATTATCACAAACAACTATTAAATAGTAAACATTTTCCATATGAGCAATACTATCAAATTCAGTGTCAACAGGAACATGCATTGTGTCAGTGAAACAAATAAAATTAAAAACAATGTATGATCACTGGTCTGTTTTAACTTCTCTATGTTTGGTTGTGAGCCTAATGATCTTTTCTTTATTGCAATAACTCAAGCATGAAGGAATTCATTTTTGACTCAATGAATTTATTAGCTCTTCAGTGAGGCCCACTGTGTCCCATATCATTAGCTGTGTATCTGTCACTAGGCCAAGCTAGAGTCCTCTGAGTTTACACTAGTATAGCACATGTAGCAGATCCTCAACATAATGTGAAAGAAAAATATAAACATGATAGCCTTTTATTCCCCTGACAGTTCATTTTCTACCAGCACTGCTATCCTTTGATGCTATGCTAATAAAAACTGCAGTCATGCATTTAATGTATGAAAAGAATGATAAATATGAAGTCTACAGGAAACTAACTTTTAAATGGCTTTTCCTTGGCTTATGTGAGAGCCTTCAATCTATAGAAATAGCCTTGAGCTGATTTACCACACCAATATTTGACCCTTAAAAATATCCAACAATGCTTTCCACTCACACCCTTGTAAGCTAATCCAAATTTCTCTAACTAACAGCAGACAAGGCAATGTTTAAAATGAGCAAGATGTCTATTTAGAGATGTGCAATGTTTCAACAGAGGGGTTGTGTTCCTTCTTGGATAAATTGTTATGCACATGGTACAAGACACAGAGTTCACTATAAAAGTGTTAATGTATTAAAGTGTTAATTAAATGACCGTATAATTCATTATGAGATGCTATAGCAAGTATGAAAAGGCCTGAGAATAATGGATAAGTGTCTAAACACAAGTCAGGGTTAGAGTAACCTCAAGAAACATTCAAAAACGCTATATTTTCAAATAATATCATTCAATTTATAACACAAATCTTTGTTATCACAGTATATGTTATACTGTGATAACAAAGATTTGTGTTATAAATTGAATGATATTATTTGAAAATATAGCGTTTTTGAATAATGGATAAGTGGACAAAGCTATATTGTTCAAGTGCTTAATGTTCTTCTAGGTGATCAGTATAGAGAAATATTTTAAAGAGAAGAAAGGTTCACTGTTTAGGAAAGTGTAATATCAGCCCGAAGGCGACTCGGGACGGTTTGCACAAGGCAGTCTCTGCCCTCAATACAACACAAGCAAACAAACCAAAAAATATATAACCATATAGCAGCAATTTAACAATTAAAAACATACTTACAGCACCAGGTATTTATTGGCGGTCTCTGATCCCAGGGCTAATCCTGCTTAGTTTCAAAACTCGGACAAGATCTAGTAGTGCCTTTAGGGTGTTTAGAATGCTACATCAGATACTGCAGTAAATATATGGGTTTTTTTTTACATGGAATGTAATAAGATGAAACCACAGCATTAATACATTGACATACTTGCATTTCTCCTCAAGGGTAATGAATATGTCTAAATATATAGGAATTCATAAAATAATAGCCTAAATATTACCAAAGAACCTGCTTATTTCTCATATAAATATCCTGAGATTCCAAGACTTAAGAATGTTATAGTGGGGTGTTGATGTTATGTGTTTCAACTGGCACTTAGTTGGCCAGAAGGTGGTAATGGAACTACAAAGAGAATCCAGATTAGCTGACAAGTGAAAAGGCTTCTCCATCAAGAGAGATGGAGTGGGTACCATGCCTCTTTCAACTCCTTACACATTTGTATCATACATTACATTCTGCATAGCTAATGCTTAAAGAATTACATAACAGAGAGAGGTTTGGCAAGTATCACAGTTATTTCCGTTATGTTGCAAATATTTAAGTCAGAGAGGTCATCCCTAATTTTGGGGCTGTCAAATTTATTTCACCATAGATCTTGTTGTCAAGGTTGAAGCTCTGTGCTCCAGAAGTCACTTTGATTCATGTGTAATGCTTTGCTATCATAAAGCATTAATTGTTTTTGAAAACCCGTGTTCAGGTTGAATAATACTCAACTTGATTCATGTTTTGCAAATGACTTCAGTGGCCTTAATTGCTGAACAAGATTTTTGAGAAAGTTCAGTAATTACTCAGGTTTTATTCTATTCACTTGACATGGATCACAGTGAAAAGATCAAGCTATGCCTTGCCTACATCAAGAAACAAGTGGCAGAAAGAGCTGTTACATTAGAGTGTACATTACGTTAGCAATTGCAAAAGGTTCTAGCACTACATTTTTGCCCTTGAGAGCTTCCAGACAATGTATCTACTGCCAAAACAAAACTGGTATTGCTTAAACATCTAATTCTGTTTACTTTGGCATTACTTTAACTGCCATGGTTCCATCCTATGGAATCTTGTATTTATAGTTTGTTGAGAGTCCAAAATTCTTTGCCAGGTAGTGACAATGATGGAATCAAAGGAGATACACTAAAGCTTTCTGAGTTCCTCATCAAACTATAAATCCAAGGAGTTAACAGTATGGACCCATAACAGTTAAAGTGGTATTAAACAGCTATAATTGTGCAGCACTGATGCAAACCATGGTGTGAAAAGAGGGTCATTTTGGCAGTTAAATAGTATTGGAGCACTATATAACTTTTTTGAAAGAAGAATTAAAAGAAGACTTTCTTGCTTTATTTTTAAAACTTTTGTATGCTTTTAAATAATTTTACTTTGTTTTTAACATGTTTTTATGTGGTAATTTTAAGTGTATTAAATTTGTATTGCTTTTAGGTTATTTTGCAAGGCAACCTTGGGATCTAATCCAAGACATTGGTGGCATATTAATGGAATAAATACATAAAAGAAAAAGAAAGCAAGCACAATGCACCGCTCCACATATACTGCTGTTATATACTTTAAATCTCAAAGGCCTATCTCAATGAAAAGGTCTTTTCTTTACTAGCTTGTGAAAAGATAGCAGAGAAGGGGTTAACTAGACTTTCTTGGAATGGACATCCACATCCTGGAAGCAGTCTCCCTGTCTTCACCCACCAAAATCCCAGTGAAGGTGGTGGCACTAAAAGAAATCTCCTACTCTCTTGCAGATATTAACATTTATTTATTTATTTATTATTTCAATTTCTATACCGCTCCTTCTCGGAAGCTCGGGGCAGTTTACAACACTATAAAAACACAACAAAATAGTGATAAGACAACAATAAAACCTAACATTCTAATGTCCACTCTTTAAGCTATCTTGCATGATTTTTCAACTGTGTATGGTTTTAAAGGGGTCAAAACCTGAACTTTAGATTGGTAAGATGTACAGACAGTTTGAGTTGGAAGAAGAACAAGAATAACACATAATAACAAGTAATAATAACTTTCGTTTTATACCCCATCACCATCTCCCCAAAGGGACTCAAATTGGCTTACAAGCGGGACCAATCCCAGAACATACAACAAAATACATCAACTAAGAACATAATTAAAAACATTATAGCACAACCATCCAATTAAAAACACAGCAGCGTATAAAAAATCATTAAAAGTATATCAAACCAAACTCCACAATCAGTAACCAGGACAAGGGCATGATCAGACTACAGAGGGCTGAGCATAGACTTGTGCAAAAAGCAGACTATAGGGCCAGAGCTAGGGGTAAAGTGCTGAGAACAACGTTATCGGTAAATAGGAGTGGGCATTCATGAACAGGGACTAACCATCATCAAATGCATACTGGAATATCCAGGTTTTCAAATCCATGCAGAAGGCAGACAGAATGGAGGCTAGTCTAATCTCTTTGGGGAGGGAGTTCCAGAGCCAGGGGGCCACCACCAAGAAGGCCCTCTCTCTTGTCCCTGTCAACTGTGCCTGTGACAGTGGCAGGAGCAAAAGGAGGGCCTTCCCAGTAGAACTTAGAGCCCACATCAGTTCATAATTTGAAGACTGTATGGTGAAGTTGGCTAAATCTTTTGGATATAATATATGGATGGAATAATGGAAAAAATGTAGTCAGGGGGAGTGAAATTTACATTATGTTATGATCATAATGTAATTTTTGTATAATGAGGTAGTGTTGATATTTGACTTTAGAAACATCGGCCAAAATGAATAAAGGGATCCTAATGTTATGTTGTAAGTATAAGCAACAGGTTGGGATATTTTATGATATGTGGTGTATTATTGGAAAGCTATGGAATTTTTGATTCAAATACATTGACTAGTAAAGAAATAAAGTTAATAAAGTTATTCAATTGCTTCTTCCACAAATAGAAATCACCATTTTGAAGGTGACACAGCTTGGCATAATAAAAAAAATCTTATTATCATCTGCAATCCAAGATAAATCGAGAATAAAAACAGTCTAAGTTTTTATTACTATACAGTTAACATTCTTTTCCAACTCAACTGTGTTTCTCACACCTGTTTAAACCAGATAAGGAAGCACATGCATTAGATTTGTGAAAATGTAGCAATAAACAGTACAATGTGCATCTTAGTTAATGAAAGGATGGTTTTAATAGGAAAAACTGGAGACACCATTTCCAGGATGACTTTTTGATCAAGTAGAACATATCAAAAATGTTTTAAAATGGCTGCATTTTCCATATTTTGTCTGGAAAGTAATAATAATGTAGATATACATTTTGTCACCCTATTATGAAAACAGCAGATGTGAAAATGGATGGCATTTCATTTATAATGTAAATAGCTACATGGGATGTTCTTGTTTTCTATGTGGTAAATACAGAAACTATTGTTTACTTGGGAAATTTGGAGCCAACTAGTTGTTTTGATTACCAATTACAGATCACTTAGGTAGCAGCAGTACCGCAAACCTAGTATCTTCTATTTCTATGAAGATACATTATTTTATGTAGAAAATGCATTTGTTGGGGACTTATTTTGTGCAAAATTTGCCTGTAGTTTTTTTTGGCACAGAAAATAGTATACAAAATATTTTTTCTTCATAGAAAATGTATTATCTGTGCACAATTTACAAATTTTGGGAAAACTAGGTACCAAACTGCAAAGATTCTTATCCATCTAGTATTCTTGTCAAGCTTTCCCAACTCTTCGGAAATGCATTTTAAAGAATTTTTCAAGTATTTTTCAATTTTCTTACTATTCCTGATTTTTTGGCATGCAATCTACTTGTTGAAGAGAGATGGAATACAGGAAGAACTGTAACTTGCAAACTGAAACAATTCTGGATTTTTTTCAGAATTCCGCCTTCTCAAACAGCTACAGCTGCAAACATTTCAGGGGATAATTGATACCAATCTCAATTGATACCAATCTCAATGATGGTCCTTATGAAGTCAAAATATGAGTATCAACACAAACAAAGGAAGTGTTAAAATCTCAAATGAGAACCTGTTGCTGGTTATATAATCATGATTTTTACTGAAGGGAATGGTGTATAAACAGAAAGGATGTGGAATAGAGTATCATTATAAAGAGCAAGGTTCTACCATGCATACCAAGAGCAAGAGGACTTCACAGGGCTATTTTTGATTGTAGATCCCACTTGCTACTTCTTAGCAACAGATTTGAAGAACATTGGAAACTAGTGCAGAAAACAGAAGAGGTAGATACCTCCTGTGACCACGTAAAAATCTTGCACTCAAGTTTATGTTATCATAGGATATATAGTATATAGTCTTATGTGATGTGGCTCATTAACAGAAGGATATTTGTGTTAAATAGGATTTATGGAAATCAGTGTATCGGTGCCCCAACTAGGCAATCTTCCAGAATTTTGCAGCATAATGGGCTTCTATTGAAGCAATCAGCCTTTGCCCTGCTGAGAGCTGGTTTAGTGGAACTTTCCATCTCAGTAGCACCAGACTTGGCTAATTATTTGAAATTATGCAGAGTGGATTATTTGAAAATAATCACTCTTAATGCTTGTGAGCTCTTTTAAGATCCAACAGAAACTTAATCTAACCATCAACAGGGAATAAATTATATAAGCATATCATTAATGTTTCTTGTAAGATTAAGTGAAAAGATTTTCTTTCTTTGAAAAAGACTTTTAAAGAAGCAAAATAATTGATGTAACTAACCTCTAGCTTCTTCAAAACACAGTGAAGAAAAAACTTCCCACTAATGTTTACTTTAAAATGGAAAACTTTGTTACTGATCATGACTTAAATGCTATATTTAGTGTAAAAGTTCCTCTAGTAAGTTTCCAAAAAGGAGAAAATTGTAGCTTTAGAACCATGCAGGTAATTGCAGGAAAATTAGTGGTCTGTGAAATCTTGCAGTAACAAAATTGCTGGGAGAGGCCAAGCCAAAATGAAAATTTTATGAACAGAAATGCTATACTTGCAGGCAGATCATCTTAGATGGAGCTTTGTTCTGCATTAGGACCCTTTCACAATAAAAAAATTATATTCCACTTTTACTGTCATATCAACATCTGGAAGAATACTGCGTAAATTGGGGAGAGACATTTAAAATTTTCATCACCATACCGCAAACATCGGGACTCTATAAGACACACCCACATAGTGCTATAATTTGTTGTATGGATGGGCCATTGTTATTTTCAGATGCAGATTTCGCTGGGTTTTTTCCCTTGTCTCTGCATGTGGTCAAAATAGAGTCCCATTGAGTCCATCACATAACATAGGGCAACTGTGGCAGGGTGCAGGAACAGAGTGCAGAAATTGCTTTGGTGGAATCAATGTTACCTGAATCCTCATTGAAGTAAATGAAGAGGAAGCGAGAAAAGATGGGGAAAGGACTGAAACCACATGGGATGGTAGGCCATCCCAGAAGACAAGCACTGATGGTAAGGAACAAAAAGCAGGTTCTCTCTCCTTTTCCTCACTTTCCTCCTGCCTGGCTGATGAGGTCCTGAGAGCTATAAACTCTGGCGAGTTCATTGGTTCAGCAAGTATAACTGATGTCCAAGGGTGTATCTACATTGTTGAATTAATTGAATTTGACATCACTTAACTACCATGACTCAATGCTATGGAATCCTAGGATGTGTGATTTGGTGAGGCACTAGCAATGTTTAGCAGAGAAGACTGAGGACCTCTTAAAACTACAGCTCCCATGATTCCATAGCATTGAGCCATGCCAGTTAAAATGGTGCATCAATTCTACAGTATACATGAAGTCTAAGTTACATAGGCAATAGTGCTAAGTAGATGTGCAAAAGGATTACTGCATATACTCATGTATAATTTGACCTTAAGGACAGGTTTGGGGATCAAAATTATGGATTTTGATAGGATGTGTGGGAAAGTTGTGGGTCATTCTGCAGAGAGAAGAAACAAAGTGAGGCCTGCTGCCATTTTTTCTTCTCAAGCATTCAAAAAAGGCAGAAGCCGAACCAGGACATTGATAGTAGAGTGGTCAGTACTTCTTTTCGGTTGTCCTGGTACAAAACAAACTCTTGCCTTTCACGGTTCTACTCAGGGAAGAAGATGGGTCCTTTTAAAAAATAGGTACTCAGGGAAGATAAGACGCTGGCTTTGGTTTAAGAGAAGGGTCCTGTATTATTTTTTAAAAAATAGGTTTCTCACCCCAATACTCTTTGATGCTTTAGTTAAGATTAAATTCCACAAAGGAGGGCACTTCATCCAAACAGATTTAAAAGTACTTACATTTATATGTAGATATGCCCAGTAGATACTAGGCTTGTTTGATTTAAAAATGGTTCAAAATTCATTTTAGATCTAAAGTCAATTCTGATTTTCGCAGAAAAATATTTAAAAGCTTTTCAAAACTTCCGAGACTTCCGAACGCGGGAGAGAAAGGAAACTGAAGGAAATCCATCCAAACTGGATTAAACTGCAGCTCTTGCCCAGGACTGATGCGGGAGAGAAAGGAAACAGAAGGAAATCCATCCAAACTGGGTTAAACTGCTGCTCTCGCCCAGGACTGACGCGGGAGGGAAAGGAAACGAAGGGAATCCATCCACACTGGTTTGAAAAGTTGAATCATTTCCGACTCGCTAACTCATTTGTAAGAGAAATTGTGGAAAAAGCTTCAGAAGGGCAAAGAGACTTCTGGTTCAAAAAGGAAATATTTCCGAATTTATTCCGAATTATGAAGATTCCGACCGAACCTAACCATGCCTAGTAAATACAGTAAGTTGAACCAGGCTTTGGAGGTTAATTTTTGGACTAAAATTTCTAGACTTATCCATGAGTCTATAGGTTAATCAAATTTTATTTCTCTTGGATTGATTTGGAATCTATGGGTCTAACTGTTGTCTCAAACACTTACACAGATTGTACATAGTAACTGTATGTGCTTTAAAAGGTTGTATCGAAGGCTTCCACTGAATCTCTTCAACTACTTGTGCATACCCTCTCTTAAAATATTCACTTGTAAAATATTCACTTGTATTACTCTTGACTGATATTTCTTTACTCATATTTGTAGAGCTTATGCAATCATTCTTGACATTTGCTGTGACACATCTTAATACTAGATGAAAACAGCCATGCAAATCTTTCTTATTTAAAGAATTATCTTGGATGTTGGGGAAAAGAAACTACCCTGCCAAACTCCTGAGATAAAAAATAAATAGCATTTATATTATTTTCAAATGATTTCAGATTTGTACTTCTAATCCTTTCCTTTTACTGAAGTCTCATCTAAATAATCCGCTCCCTACAACCCATGATAAGAAGCCACTTTTAGCAGAACACTTTGCACATAGATTTTGGGTTCTTGAAAAGATTTTGATCAGGAAGTCCAATTCTACTGCTTCATTAAAAGAAAAGAGTTAAAACATAGCAATACTACTAGCAGAAAATAGCAATTTAATAACTAATGCAGAAAGTAAAGTCACCAGTTAACAGCAAGGTCATGTACACTAAAACTCCGAAGTGCAAGCAGCATGTATTGAATGTTGCATGTTCATGGCATTTTGCACAATGAACAGTGGGTACAGAACCTTCATAAAAGTTCAAGTAACCCTGTTTATAAGTGTGCTCAAGTGTGAAATTAAGAGTGGAATGGGAGGGAGAATTTATATTGTCGTGTGTGATCTCTTGCCTGATTAGATGACATTGTGGGGCATCCATGATGGAGATAGGACCACAGTGTAATGATATGAAATATGAAGGGGAAATATGTATGTCTACAAGCAGCACAGATGGTAGGGATGGGCAAACACTCTGCTCCGTTCAGTTTAGGAAGCTGCATTGAGAGCCATTAAGTCAAGGGAATTTCCTAATTTTGTTGAATTGTTTTAACTGCTGTTCTAATTGAGTGCCCAGAAGATTTATTTCATCTGGGGAGGGGTGAACCAGGCACAAATCAAACAATCAGCAGCAGGGTAGCAGCTGGAACATTTTGGGAGAAATTAAATGTCCAACTTTGCCACCCTAATAATTCTTGTCCAGCTTTAACAACCAGCTTTGCCTGTCTAATAATTCTTCTCTACTCCATAATATTTGGTATAAATTTATTTTAAGTTACCTCAAGATACAAAGATTGAAGAAACGAATCTATGTAAAAGAAAACAATCCTTGTGTTGGTGGTGGGGTTGGTGGGAATGGTAAATGTTTTGTGTGTGTACGGTATGTAATTTTTGTGTGTGTTTTAAAAAATATATTTTTAAAAAATATTACCTCAAGAATGACAGTTAGTAGGAATATACTTGAAATATAGACATACATTTTAATGTAAGTATCCATACACATACATATGTATGAAGTTGTTGGGCTTGTGGGCAGCAAACAAAGTAGTTTGTAGTTTCAGTAATAGTCAAAGGGTTGATTTCAAAGTCCTTTCCCACTTAATCATAGGGGGGCAGAAGCAGGCTCCCAGTTTGCTTCTCACAAAAGCCTCATCTACACTGACCATGAAGGTCAGAGTTGGGTCAGATCAATCAACTCATGTGGGCTAATCTAGTTTAAACCAGGGGAAGCCATTTAAGACAGTGTTGCACTCCAAAGCAGGATACCCTCTGACTTCTAACACCATGCAGTTGAGTTAAAACAACAGTTTATTGAATGTAATAACAGCCAAAACAATATAAAGCAACCCACAGTAAAAAGTAAATCCAATTGATGAGGAAGAAAAAGGAGCAATTAGTCCAAAGAGAAATAGTCCAAAGAAGTCCATGAAACTAGATGCTGGATTTCAAAGGCAAATAACAGTAAAGGCACTTAAAACGGGAATCAAACAAAGACAAGAGTCCAGGAATTTGGCATAAAGAACCTAACATGAATCCAAAATTGCTTCATCTGAAGCTAGATTCTGTACTTGGCACTTATATCCCTGCCCTATTTCTCAAACAGCTAAGAATTGATTTTTCCTTAACTTTGGTTTCACTTCTAACTTCTGCTGTAATCTGTCTGAGTGCCATTATTGCTGGTTTGTTTGTCTTTGCTGGCTAAAAACACTTCTTCTGTTCAAGGCTTCATTAAAATCTCCACCTGGAGATAACTGACCAGGGAACTGCGGTGCAAAGCTTTTCCCAGGCTCAAGACCTTGAGAATCCTCTTGCAGCAATACAGGCCTCTCTGACACATCAACTGAACTGCATTCAGTCCCCACATCTCTAAAACCAGGCCCAGGAAACAGATCATCATCCCCATTCCCTTCAGAGGAATCAACTTGAACATAAACAACATTGTCAATCCCTTCATCCAAAGTAACCTGATCATTAGACACAATCACAGGCTGAAAAGGCCGCTTCACCCCAGGTGAAAATAACTCAAGGGAAAACCCAAATCATGCTCCTGTTGTGACATCCAGGACCACAGCCGGTTCTTATGTTGATATCCCAACAGCCGTCCCACATTTCCCAGGGTCAGGTGGCCTGGGGATGCAGGATGGCTGTCCCCTCCCATGCTCTCTATGCTCTGTTGTCAGTTACCCATGTGTTCCTACTAGCTACAGTCGCAGCAATGCAATCTACCTGCTGTTTAAATGTTCTCCTCCTTTTGTGTTTTGTGACACAGAAGGAGGAAGGAGGACCTGTGATAAACAGATAGGTTTTGTTGTCACTGCTGTAGTTAGCAGTGACACATACAAGGAGGGGGGTGGCAGTTAGGCCCTTGCCCAGTAACACAGAACTGGCTTTGATGTGACTGGGCAGTGTGTATACACTACTACCAACAAGACAACTCAGAATGTCCCTGTTAGATTGCAGGTTCTGACCCGTTGTATTTGTCAGTGTAGAACTATAGAAGAGGGAGAAACTGGCTGAAGCCAGGGTATATCTACAGTGAAGCTTAAGTTGGTGGAAATCCAGCATGTTCTATGCCAGATTCACATTGAGAAGAATCTGCACAGAGACTCCCTCACATGCTGCAGAGGTGGAAAAGAGTCCTCACTGTCGAGTGGTTCATTGCTCTTGCTCTTGTGTTGCAGCAGTCTTCAGCCATGATATAGCACCGACCTTTTCCTTGTTGCTTTACCTGACATCAGGTAAAGCCAGACATCACCCAGAGTGACAGGGTGCTGAGGGAGATGAGAGGGGAAAGAAGGAAATTACCTCTTTTCTCCCTCCTCCATTCCCAACACTCCCTCTCACTTGGGTTGACGTCAGGGAGAGTGCAGTGACTGGGGGAGCGGGAGATGAAAAGGGGACTGCCATCCCATGACTTCAGGCTGCCCAAGCCTGGGAAATGTGGAGTATCAGTCAGGACAGTTGCAGCTGGTTACAGTTGGGAACACGTCCAATTGTCCATACTGCTCCTAAGTCAGAGGCCACTATCAATATGACTCCACAGTTTCTGAAAATTATATCACTAGTTCCAATAGTAAGTCTAGCATTATGTGTTTTCCTACATTGGTATGATAAAATAATTTCACTCATTTTTACAGAAGCAATAATCACGCATTGGCTTGTACAGTTTGTGGCTTAGATAATTTTAACAGACTTGTCTCTGTGTTTGCCTCCACATCCAGAACATGTAAAGGGAATACTTTTACATAGGTTCACGAGAATAATTGGCAGGTTCTTTTTTTAGACTGGAGATATTTATGTAATGTATCCATTAAAACATATTACAATCTTATAAAATATGAAAGCTGCTAAACTTAATTCTTCTTTGGAAATAGCACTGCCAAGTGGAAAAGATCATAAATGCACCCAGCTAATCATCCTCTGTCTCTCACACATGCATATATTCTGAGTTCAGTTTTCCATTCATTCATGAAGTTCATTGAATGAGCTTCAGCGGGACATTTTCCTTGATCCTAATCTACTGCTT
Organism: Anolis apletophallus; assembly: GCA_030556195.1. Classification (NCBI taxonomy): domain Eukaryota; kingdom Metazoa; phylum Chordata; class Lepidosauria; order Squamata; family Anolidae; genus Anolis; species Anolis apletophallus. The sequence goes on from JARBWK010000009.1 coordinate 87,376,665, forward strand.
CAAGGATATGTCTAATGTGTATGCCTCACAAGAGGCATTTTAGTTCACAACTAAGGACCTCTTCACACATTGCTCTGTTTCTGGCCTGCTGTATTTGTCAATGTAGAACTGTAGAAGAGGGAGGCACTGGCTAAAGCCAGGGCACATCTACACTGACCCTTAAGTTGGTGCCAATCCATCATGTTCTAAGACAGATTCACATTGTGAAGAGTCTGCACAGGGACTCCCTCAGCTGCTACAGGGGTGGGAAGGAGTCCCCACTGCTCATGGTTCAATGCGGCTGGGTAGCCCTTTGCGATGCTTGCAATGCTTCCTCGCACTTCAGGAGGAATGGGGGTGAGGCCAAACCAGCGTTATCTGATGGTGCTTGGCAGGCCCCATCCCAAAGAGGAAAAAGGGCCCAAAAAATCCCAGTGTAATGTGGTGGAAAGTATATCTGATTTAGAAAGAGAGATCCTCTGCTTGGTTACCTTGATATTGGAAATAGGTTTCTTCTTCATCATCATATTTAATTTTAGTTTATTTTCCCCTAATTATGTACAAAGAAGTTCACCAGAATAAAATTGTCAGGGATTATGTGTTAGGTTTTCCAAAATATATAAAACACAAACCTAATCTTGCAGAGTAAAACAAAATGTAGCAGCTTCAGCTTAGCCCAGAAGTAATGTGGTCATTGAGAAAAACTCCATACCATAAAGTCAACTTACTTTATTGTAAGTAAAATAAAATATCCATACAGGAGAAAATCCACAAAGTAAAACTCCACACAGGAGAGCCATAAAAGGAAGCCACAAAGGTAACTCAAAAATAAGCCACAAAGGGAAGGATACAAAATGGAAAGGAGTATTTAAGGACATAACAATTAGACCCCCACCTTTCCCCAGGAATCTAATTGTTGAGCAACTCAACTGTACCTTGTAACACTGAAATTAACATCACTGAAAACACTTAAAGGTACAAATATAATTTTGTAACATAAAACTTTCAACACTCCTCCACAAAATTATATTTGTTCACATTTGTAAATTCAGTTTCTCACAAAACTCATTGTGCTTTTCAAAATTAAGAGGTTTGGTCAAAATATCCGCAACATTTTCAGTTGAAGGAACATAATCAAGAACAATTATTTTGTCTTTAACAAACTGTTGTACATTCGAATACCTCACATTAATGTACCTGGATTTTGAATTTAAATTTTGACTTTTACCCAAAGCAATGCAGGGTAACTTTCATTGGCAATTCTAAATTAATGTTTAGATTTCTAATTAAAGATTCTAACCATTCTGCTGATGTCAAAGCGTCCGACAACGCAGAGAATTCGGCTTCACCAGTACTAAGAGCCACAATTTTCTGTCTTCTGCTCTTCCAACACACAGGTGTATTTGCATATTTTATTACAAAACCAGTAACAGATTTATTTTCTTTTAAATTGGCAAAGGAACTGTCACAATGTATTGATAAAATGTTTTTATCATCCGGACAAATTCTGAACACTTTTTCTGCTGTTTCTTTTAAATACCTCAGTACTCTTTTCACTCCAGCCCAGTCAGTATGTGAAGGATTCTGAATCCTTTGGCTTAGAATACCAACATAAAAAGAAATATCGGGCCTTGTGTTGTTTGCAATGTACAACAAAGAACCTATAACTGAACGATAAATAAAATTATTATCGAACACTTCTCCATCTACATGTTGCAAAAACTGTAGTGCCATGGGTGTATTAATACTGTTTGCATTCTCCATTCTGGTTCTCCTCAAAAGATCATAAATCTTGTCAGTTTGGTTTAATTCAAAACCATCTTCAGTTCTGGCAATATTTATGCCAAGGTATTTATTAACATCTCCAAGATTCTTGATTTTCAACACATTGTTCAGATTCTGAAATACTTTCTCAACTTGTTCTTCAGAACCAATGCATAACACATCATCAACATAAATTACCACAAACATTTGCGTATCTCCACTTCCTTTTGAGTATAAACAAGGATCAAACCTATTAGCAACAAAATCTAACTTTGTCAATACTTTGTCCAAATGCAAGTTCCAGTTACGGGCACTTTGCTTAAGACCATAAAGATTTTTCTTAAGAAGATAAGATCCCACAGGAAGGTCGGCCTCAAACCCTGGGATAGCAGACATATAAACTTTCTCATCCAAGTCTGCATGGAGATATGCAGTGTTCATCAAAGTGTTTAACTTTTAAATTCCTTTGCTGGCAATTGCAAGGGTTATTTTTAGTGCTTCCCCAGATACTGTGGGACTAAAAATTTCATTAAAATTTTCTCCAAAAGTTTGTTCAAAACCTCTTGCAACTAACCTGGCCTTGTACAAGAAATCACCATCTTCGTTAGTTTACGTCTGTAAACCCAACGACAACTCAGAACTTTTACATTGTCAGGTGTTTCTGACTTCTCCATGACATGCAAACTTCTCAAGGAATCCAATTCACTTTTCATTGCTTTCAGCCAAAGATTTTCTCATTCTCCTCCCTTTTAACATCTCTTTGTAACTTTGAGGTTCAGACCAGTCATTCTCTTGAACCTTCACAAAATCACAGTGGTACCTCATTGGGGGAATACCCTTAGTCTTTCTTGAACTACGCCTAGGAATGGTCCTTGCTCCTCCATCAGTCTCATCTGTTTCTGAACTACTAGAGGATTCAGCTTCGACTTTCCTCTTTTGAGAACCTTTACTCTCAATCACAGGACTACTGACTTGTGTTCCTGACTGTGTATCTTCAGATGTACTTGGTTGTATATTTGACTGTGCAGTCTGTTGTGGAACCGATTGTACCTGTGTACTTGTTTGTGTCATTGATTGTGAATCTTGTTGTGTAGCTGGCTGTGTGGCTTGTGGTATGTGAATTGGAGGAATTTCAAAAGGCACAAACACTTCCTGATTTGAATGAATCCTCTCCCAACCACTATGTTGTTGGAACTTCACATTTCTAGAAACAATCACCCGATTGTCACCACACCAAAATCGCCAACCCTTTGACTCAGGAGCAGGGCCAAGACATTCAATTCCTTCCAAATAGTATCCTTCTTGTGTCTTTGTTGTGAAGGAATTAGGACAAATGCGTCACTTTCAAACACTCGAATTGAATTCAAATTAGGACTCTTTCCAAAAAACAATACATAAGGAATACTATTGACACTTCTACAAAAAGAACGATTGAGCACATAAGTGGCGTTTGCCACGGCTTCAGCCCACAAACCATCAGACAAACTAGCATCTCTTAGCATTTTTCTAGCCACAACTTTTACCACTCCGATCCAACGCTCTGCGATACCATTTTCGCTAGCCGAATAAGGATTAGTCAATCTGTGAATTATTCCACACTTTTCCAACAAATTTTTCATTTGTTTGGACATAAACTCAGCACCACGATCACTTTGAAAAGTTTGTACTGGGTACTGAGAGAACTGTGTCTGCATTAGCTTCAACCAAGCAGAAATCTTTTGAAAAGCTTCACCTTTAGTTCTCAGAAAGAAGGTGAACTTCAACCTCGAAAAGTCATCGACCAAAATCAAAAAATATTTTGAACCACCTACAGAAGTAGGATGGGGACCTGATATGTCCAAATGAACAAGCTCTAAAATCCTTTTTGAAACTCTGGCACTATATTTTGCAATAGGAGCTTTCTTAAGGTTTTCTGATGCACAAATTTCACAATCCAAAAAATTCTTACAACTTTGAATAGGAATTGCACACAACTCAGCTGTCTTTCTCAAGTGCTGCCATGACAAATGACCCATTTTCCTATGAAATTCATGAATACATTTGTCGTGTAATGGCCTGGGATTATCAGGTATCTGATCAATACAAGCAGACAAATTAACATTTGCAGATGACCTTAAAATGAAAAATCCCTTTTCCTGTATAAGTTGCACTTCATTACCTTGAGGATCAATTAACACAGATCTCTCTTTCTTTAAAGACACATCAAAACCTTCATCCAAAAGTTTGCTTGCACTCAGAATGTTATACACAATTTCTTTAACAAAATACACATTCCTAAGAGTACAGTTCAGACTATCAATATAAAGATCACCACAAGAAATCACTTGAACTTTTCTATCATCAGCCAAAGAAATGAAATCTATATCAGAGTCTCTCACATTTGTCAAAAGTTCTACAGTCTTTACCAAATGTTGAGAACAGCCAGAATCGAGTATGTAAGAGTTCATTTTATCCATCTTTGAAGTCACCAGGAAAGCATGCTGAAAGTCCTTTGAAGAACTAGGTTTCTCCGCTTGCTTGTTTCTCCACTGTCCTGGATTCTGCCAACAATTCTTGGCAATATGTCCTTTCTTTCTACATTTAAAGCAGACCACTTGTGACTTTGGCTTAACAACACAGGCAGTGTCATTAGAAGCAGTTCCTGAATACTTCTGCACAGGAGCAGAACTTCTCAATTTCCGTTGAGCTTCAAATTCCATAATTTTTCCAGAAATAAAAGGTATTGTAAGATCCCTGTCCGGAATTCCATGAAGAGAATCCATAAATGCATAAAAAGGTTGAGATAGGGACCCCATTAGAATTAAAGCTTGCTGCTCAGGAGGAAAAGTAACGTTTCTTGCTCTTAACTCCGAAAAAACCCACAACTTTCGTAACATGTGGTTGTACTGGCGTACCTTCCTCATGTTTGAGGTTAAACAGCTGGCACATAAAAAATATCTTTGACCCACTGCTCTGTCTCTGAAACATATCTTTGAACAAATTCCATGCTGTTTGAGCATGAGGAATATCATGAAGATGAACCAATAAAGGGTCTGTCACAGACAACTGAAGAAGCGCTAGAGCTCTTTCATCTTGCTTCCTTTCAGTAGCATCAGGTTGAGCTGGCAACGTTTCAATTATTTCCCATAAATCTTGTGAAACCAAAAACGCTTTAAATTTGATACTCCAACTCAGCCAGTTCTTATCAGTAAGTTTTTCAAATGGGAGTGAACCACTATGAACAGGCGGCAAAGCCATTGTGTTCTTTCACTTTAAAGTCCCAAAACTCCAAAAACAAATTCACTGCAACAACAGAAAAGGATCCCCAGTATACCTGGGTTTAAGCCCAGCCAATTTACCTCCGTGTAAAATTGGCTTCTAGCAGTCCAATATCTTTCAAACTTTGCAGTATTCCTTTGAAGTCACACAGGGTCTGACTCACAGGCAATTATCTTCTCCCTTCGGCGTCAGCAACAGGGAAAATAGCCAAGCCATAACACTTCATGTAGAAAAACAAAACTTCTCCTTTACCATTCTTTTTGGTGCAGGGAAAAACGAAACCAAAACAGCTTCCAGCAGCTTACCAGCTGCCTGCAAATCACTCCGCATAAAGAAGAAACAACAGTTGTTATCAGCTCTGCTGCGACAGTCCAGGCAAGTTCTTTTAGAAAAACAAATCCCTTTTGTGCAAAACAAAACAGGAAAGCAATTAAAATTGGCCCTAGTTGCTTAAGCACGTAGAAGGGAAAGTTAAACAAAAAACTCCTCCATCGCAGGCTGGAAATCTTCTTCCGTCTCTCCTCATTATCTCCGGAGGCAGATATCTTGAAGCTCAGCGTTTAGCAGCAACTCCCACGAACTCTCAGGAACAGAAAGCCAAACATGCTTTCAAAGAAAACTTTTCTCAATCTTCCAGACCACATACTTCAAAAACAAAAATCACTCCAGACACATGGGCTATGCAATCCCTGGGCCCATAACCTGTCAGGGATTATGTGTTAGGTTTTCCAAAATATATAAAACACAAACCTAATCTTGCAGAGTAAAACAAAATGTAGCAGCTTCAGCTTAGCCAGAAGTAATGTGGTCATTGAGAAAAACTCCATACCATAAAGTCAACTTACTTTATTGTAAGTAAAAATAAAATATCTATACAGGAGAAAATCCACAAAATAAAACTCCACACAGGAGAGCCATAAAAGGAAGCCACAAAGGTAACTCAAAAATAAGCCACAAAGGGAAGGATACAAAATGGAAAGGAGTATTTAAGGACATAACAATTAGACCCCCACCTTTCCCCAGGAATCTAATTGTTGAGCAACTCAACTGTACCTTGTAACACTGAAATTAACATCACTGAAAACACTTAAAGGTACAAATATAATTTTGTAACATAAAACTTTCAACAAAAATAAATCAATACGCATATATGCAAAGGACCATATAAATATCAATATATCTAAGACATGTCAAAGTACCTCCATGTGGCTACCTAGCAGAGACATTGTAATGAAAAAAAGCCCTAGGTGAATTTAAACATATGTCATCACAAAATTTATCCCATATACACATGTATAAGTATTCAAAAATTCAACCCCAAAACACTATGTCAGCTTATCAATGGGTCAATGTAAATACTCTACCTGATCTTTAATTTTTTAAAAAAAATAATCATCTTCTCTGAGTAGAATAGCAATAGGTAAGAGTTTAGTCTGTTAGGAGAACATAAATGAAGCATCAAGCCCCCTCTCTCCGTCATGGTACCACTTTCTGAATATATGGAGAAGGAAATGCCCACAAGTCATCTTAATATGACCCATGGACAAGTCAAGGATCATTCTGTGGAGAAGAAAAAAGCATCAGCACAGCCCCAGAAGCTTTGACTTATCCACAGGTCATATAAAAATCCATAACTTTGACTCTCAAATATTCCCTCGATTTATACATGAGGTCAACTTATACAGGAATATAGCTCAAAAATATCTATCTTTAACTAGCAAAATCAATTTATTTAAAATGCATGTTCATCGCCTCTTCAATTTATTTATATTTCACTTTTCTGAAATTGATTTATAATACACAAACACACAATATCACAAGTTTATTGCATGCAAACCAATTACTTCCAATGTGTAAGAAAGCAGCCATCTTATAGAGAATCTGTCAGGCCCCAGCCTGGTTCCATAGCCAAGCCTGACAAACGCCATGTTAATTCCAATCTCTCCGCCAGGCCTGAAGGCAGGCCTCTACAGAAGCCTCTGTATCAACCATCGGTCAAGGGCAAGCGCAGCCTTTCCTCTTCCCAGGCCAATAAGCTGGTACGGCCAGGATGTGTTGTCCTCCCGGCTCCCAGGCGCAAGCGTTAATGAGCAGACATTCTTTCCCTCCTCAGAGGGCAAGGGAGGGCTAGGCCCACAAACTATCCATGGGAAAGAGTTACGACGCAGTGAGCGTCTTCAAGAGAGAAGCCAGGGAAAACCTATTTAAGCTGCTTCCCGGTGGTACTCGGGATCTCGTGCCAACGTTCAGCTTTCCTCGTCAAGTTCCACGTACTCTAGTTCCAGCCTGGGCTGGTGGGCCTTCAAGTCCTCGTACTCAAGTAATTGCCAAGCCTTTGTTGCCAGAGACTTATCCAGGATTTAGCCCATTGGGGTATCAGGACTATTTTTATTTTGTTGAACCTTTTTACTCTTTGGACTATTGCATTGCAATATTAGATGCTGAGAGCATCTGAGGACTATATTTTTATCTCTTTACTTCTCTTCACTTATTCTAAATAAAGCATTTAATCACGGCTGGTCTCAAGTGGTTTACTGAGGGATCCTTCAGATCTAAGGTGCAACAGAATCAGGAAATTAGGCTCACAGCTAGATAATCTTGTGGCACCTTAAGTAGCAGGGCCAGGCTTTATATCTAGAGCAGGGGTGGGCAATTACCGGCCCTCCAGGTGTTTTGGACTTCAACTCCCAGAAATCCTAACAGCTGGTAAACTGGCTAGGATTTCTGGGAGTTGAAGTCCAAAACACCTGGAGGGCCGGTAATTGCCCACCCTGATCTAGAGTCAACTAGGGCGTCACCCCCAGAGGCTGATTGGAAATGAACTAGACAGGGGGTATCTCATAATCATAATATTGGTACCCTTAGAAACACAAGTTTTTCCCCATTGCATATAGTACTTTAATATAATTTTAGTATGGTTCCATCCTATGGAATCCTGAAGTATTGTTGAACATTATGATCCTTCCTATCCACAGTTTTATATTCAGTTTCATTTACCCATGCTATAAAAAAAATCCCCCTGGCAGAGGTGTGTGCCCTCCTAGGTTGTCTCAGCATCGTTGTCGTCATTGTCATCGCCATCATCGTCGTCATCATCATCCATCTGGAGTAGTGATGCTGTAGTTCATGGAAGTCTGAATCTACAATCTAGAATTCCTCCCAGTATTTCATTGGATGAAGCCATGGCAGTTAAAATGTTATATGCTGTAATTACTGAATGTGGATATATTAAAAGTACAAAACTGAATAACTGCTATAACGGGTATGGAATTAAATTGCGCCATTGCCACAGTTTGATGGCACATTAACAGCCATGGATTAATTCCAGATCTTGTTATTAGTAGTTTTGGTGAAGTTCTAATCATTCTGTGCTACAATAACATAATGCTGTAGTACACAGGAGTGAACTAGAGCTCTCTAGCATAGAATTCTAAGTACCACCCCAGATTATTAATCCAAAGATTCCATAAAATGGAGTAATGGCAATTAAAATAAAACTTCTATAGTTGCATAGGGTGGACATGAGTTGCAGCTGTGTTTATCTGCTCCCCTTGCAAAACACAAATGCATTGCACACTAACTATTGTGCTATGTTAGACCACTTATTCATTATCCTAAGGCAGTGGTTCTCAACCTGGGGGTCGCGACCCCCAGGGGGTCACAGCGCCATTTTGGGGGGTCGCCGAAGCCGTCTTGGCTGACTCCGCCCCCTCTAAAATGGCTGCCGACGGGTCCGATCCCGAGCCAGCCAAATGGAAGTCCGCGGCCGGCTCCCCCTCTTGCTCTTCCCACAGACATGTGCTAGCCAGGAGGAGGAGCTTGGGAGGCAAAGCCACGTGGAAGAAGACTCACCCTCTGTTATCTCCGGTGAGGTGGGTGGACTTCTTCCTGGCGGCCTCAATGCCTGGCCGCCGCCCCTGGATGCCCCCGAGCTTCCCTCGCCTCCACCCGAGGTCCCTCCTTTCCCCAACCCACTCGAGCCCCGTTAGGTTGGGGAAAGGAGGGGGCGCCCCAGATCCTCGCTGGCATCCATGGGCGCCTCCCTCCTTTCCCCAACCCACTCGAGCGGGGGCGCCCAGCTCCTCGCTGGCATCCATGGGCGCCTCCCTCCTTTCCCCAACCCACTCGAGCCCCCGTTGGGTTGGGGAAAGGAAGGGGGCGCCCAGATCCTCGCTGGCATCCATGGGCGCCTCCCTCCTTTCCCCAACCCACTCGAGCCCCCGTTGGGTTGGGGAAAGGAAGGGGGCGCCCAGATCCTCGCTGGCATCCATGGGCGCCTCCCTCCTTTCCCCAACCCACTCGAGCCCCCGTTGGGTTGGGGAAAGGAAGGGGCGCCCAGATCCTCGCTGGCATCCATGGGCGCTCCCTCCTTTCCCCAACCCACTCGAGCCCCCGTTGGGTTGGGGAAAGGAAGGGGCGCCAGATCCTCGCTGGCATCCATGGGCACCTCCCTCCTTTCCCCAACCCACTCGAGCCCCGTTGGGTTGGGGGAAAGGAAGGGGCGCCCAGATCCTCGCTGGCATCCATGGGCGCCTCCCTCCTTTCCCCAACCCACTCGAGCCCCGTTGGGTGTGGGTAAGGCAGGGGGGCGCCCAGATCCTCGCTGGCATCCATGGGCGCCTCCTCCTTTCCCCAACCCACTCGAGCCCCGTTGGGTTGGGGAAAGGAAGGGGGGCGCCCAGATCCCGCTGGCATCCATGGGCGCCTCCTCCTTTCCCCAACCCACTCGAGCCCCCGTTGGGTTGGGGAAGGAAGGGGCGCCCAGATCCTCGCTGGCATCCATGGGCGCCTCCCTCCTTCCCCAACCCACTTGAGCCCCGTTGGGTTGGGGAAAGGAAGGGGGCGCCCAGATCCTCGCTGGCATCCATGGGCGCCTCCTCCTTTCCCCAACCCACTCGAGCCCCCGTTGGGTTGGGGAAAGGAGGGGGCGCCCAGATCCTCGCTGGCATCCATGGGCGCCTCCCTCCTTTCCCCAACCCACTCGAGCCCCTGTTGGGGTGGGGAAAGGAAGGGGCGCCCAGGATCCTCGCTGGCATCCATGGATGCCTCTGGGCTTCTCTCATCTCCACCTTCCCTCCCTTTTTTCTTTCCATCTCTCCTCCCTTCCTTCCTTCTCTACCTCTTTCCTCCCTTCCTGCTTCAAATCTAAATTTCATTTATTTGTAAATAGAAATAAATATTTCACAATATATAATTACATATTGTTTTTGTAATTAATCATTATGGTTTAGGTTCACTTCGTAACAATGAAAATACATCCCACATATCAGATATATATATTGTGATTCCTAACAGTAGCAAAATAACAGTTATGAAGTAGCAACTAATATGACTTTATGGTTGGGGGTCACCGCAACCTGAGGAACTGCATTAAGGGGTCACGGCACTAGAAAGGTTGAGAACCACTGTCCTAAGGTCTCTTCTTGATGTCACTTCCATTGAAATAGTAGACACCTAAATTAAAGCATGTGAATGAAATCAATCAGATTGCTTTAGAACAAGTGTCCTTAGTTTTGTCATAAACCTTTCTCTATAATGAAAAACAGGAAATAGGAATTGATTTTCTATTGTGGACACATTACTGAATACAAAAGATATCACTCCTCATCAAGGAGAGATTCTCTTTTACAATTTATTTCCTTCACTGCTCCCAGAATTAAAAATATTCTTCAAGTCAACCGTGAAATAAAGATTTAGTGATCCATTTGACAGGATCAGAGAGGGAATGCTGAATTAATGGAGTTTGTACCATACTTCATGCTGGAATACTTTTGGCAGGAGAATCAAACAAGGGGTCTCTCTGAGAAGGAGGTCATGTCCCAAACACACGAAGAAATGTTACATATAGAAGTAGAAGGACCAGGAATCATTATGTGAGTTTAGTGCTACATAATCAATTTGAAGTTCTATCCAGCATCAATAATGTTGCAGAACAAGAAGTGAAACAGAGCTTATCCGAAGAAAATGTGCATTGACTCCTGCCAAACCTCCAAGATGTGTGAAGAGGGTGAGGGTACAGAAGAAATGGCTTGTGCACCAGACAGGATGCCTCGAGAGGTGTACTGCTTCCTGGAGCAAAAACCAAAGATGGAACAGAGAGACTAACAAACCTTGTCAATCCCAGAAACCTGTATTCACAAGTAGTAACTGCAGAGAAATAACTACTATACCGCAAAAGGGACATGAAATGCAATCAATTATCACAAGTATCAAATAGAATATATTATTATATTCTCAAAGGCTGATGTATCGGCTCATGATTAAACATATTATGTCATACATAGCACATATTGAAATCAAACACAGTAGCAAACCCTGGTTACAGCACACGCCTTCATCAATAAATAGGGGTACAAGAGGGATTGTACCCCTATTTATTGATGAAGGCATGCGCTGTAACCAGGGTTTGCTACTGTGTTTGATTTCAATATGTGCTATGTATGACGTGATATGTTTAATCATGAGCCGATACATCAGCCTTTGAGAATATAATAATATAGTCTCTTTGATACTTGTGATAATTGATTGCATTTCATGTCCCTTTTGCGGTATAGTAATCCCAGAAACCTGACCTCCACAGCAATGGCTGAACTTTTGCCATTTTGGAATCTTGATCCAGTCCTGTAGCAAATATCCTAAACCGGAAGAAGAAAGAAGACTCTATAGCACTTTCAATACTTTTTTTTACTCCCTCAGCATCTGTTTTGGTGATGGGATGGAGCATATGTGCTCTAAGAAAGTGGTAGCTGCAACTTTCTGAAACATTCGGAAAATGAGGTTTTTGTTTTTTGCTTTTTAAAAAAAAAGAAATCTTAACTCTCCTTAGAAAATAAAATGCAATCATACCAATGTTTGACTGTGATGATCCCAAATCTGTATTGTATACGCTTTCATTGGAATAAATTTCACCGAACATAGTTGGACTTCCATGTGATAACTTTATGAATCCTTCATTCCATTAGAGTTTAAGCATTTCCCGGCTATCTATTATCAAAAAAATAGTTGCACTAATCTAATTCAGTGTGGCCAAATGTAAGTCCCCTTTTCATTTCAATGACATTGCTACAAATTTTTAACCATATTATACAAAATATCTGATAGGACTTAACTGGCTCAAGTAATGTACTGTCTATTATACAATCTTGAATACTCCCCCAGCCTCCTGAAATGGACTAAAATAATGAATCACTCTAAGGAACCATGAAACAGAGTTGTGAGAGCAGAATACACTTTATTTAAGGATCTAGTCATCAGGGTCTAGTCCCAGCTGCTGAGTCCAAACTTCATGTGCTCCTGTCACCATGTTTTATGGCACATATTAAATGCTAAGTTGAGACTCCAGATCAATATTGTCATATCTTTGGCTTTTCCAGCTGCTCTCATCTTGCTCCTCTTCGTCTTCTTCTCCTGTGAAGATATTCCTCTCTGGGGTCATAGGTGAAATGATTGCCATGCAACTGGTACTTGCTGAGATCATGTTGCATTTGTTATATTCACTGGAGAAATTTTCCTCCAATTTCTCTTCATATTGCTTGCTTGCAGCAGCAGCAGCAGCTTCAGCTGCTTTCTTCTCCAGACGCATATCTTCGTATACCTGATGCATGATAAACTGTGTTGTGTTCCTTGGGGCACGCATTCCTGGTGCTCTCCACCCACAGAGGTTCATGGGGCGCAGTCGTCCCTTTACAGCTGAACGCATGAATGCCAACAAACGTTGCCTTCTGAAGTACCGCTTCCGATTATAGCGGCGGTGGTGGCTTTGGCCATTCCTACAGGACCTGGAGTGTTGCTGATGATCTACAGGAGAACAATGTTTTCTTTGCTTCTTCTTATATGATCTCTTTCTCTTCCAGTAGTCTCCCTTTCTCTTCCATGGTCTACCACTCCTAGAGAACTTGCAGTTTCTCTGTTTTGAAGACTGATGACCTCTGGGGTGATGAACTTTAGTATTGTCATGAAACATTTTGTTGTAGTTTCTTCTAGCATTTAAGGTCCTCATTACAGGCCACTGGTTTGTATATCCTTGTTGCACAGACAACTGTAGATAACACCGCCATCCCTGTCTCCACATCTTACTAGGAGGTGAATGGGAACTCTGGGTCAAAACGAAAAGACCTGTCCACGTTTTGTACCTTCTGTTTTCCCAGGAGTTTCTTTTTTCCAATGTGTCCTCTGCTTGTACACTTTGCTATTGCTACACAGTGTGCCCCTGCCACCTTTAAGCAACTGGACACTCACTTGGCTTTCGAATAGCTTTTCTTCCAGTCTTTGTCTTTGGCTCCCTTCACCGTAGCCTTGACACTGTTTATGAAACAGCGAAACCCTGGCCTGAGGTGCTGCTTCAACCCAGGTACAGCAGTCATGAGTGTCTTACCACTATGGGTGGTGACATCCTTTCTTGTTGGGATCCCTGTACAGATTGAATAAAGCATCCATATCACCCTGGGCAACAGAGAACCAATCATAAAGCAGTGGGTGGGGCTGCTGTAAGTGGACATTCTGTTGGCATTTAAACCCAGAGGACAGTTATGCTTGATGTTCTTTTGTGAGAAACTGTAGAATCAATAATATTTCTCCATCTTAGGTTACAATAGCACATTGTGACCACTTGGGTATATGTGTTTTAAATTAATAACTTAAACTAAATGATTTCAGATTCTGTAATGTAATAGTAATGGTACTGACGAATCCCATATGACCCTTTTGTGATTTCAACGCAAGCTATTGCCAAGGGCTGACTAATGAAGCCACTATGTCTAGGCCCTCTATAACATCCAGATTTTAGGCCAACAAACAACTTATTTTTTCTTGTAATGTTTTCTAGTTTTTGAAGTGTGTCACATTGCCTCTTTCAAAGCACTCTATAAATATAGATGAGCACTATAGTTTCCCTGTATTTTCAAACTGAAAAAACAAACCTCCCTAGTGATTTTCTTTTCAAGATCATACAGAGACAGAGAGAACAAATTGTTCAAGACCCCATACTTACGCTTTCACATATGTCATATAGATTGGATTTTTGTACAGTTCCAAAATGATTATAGGCCCATTGTCATGATGTTGAAATCTATGAAAAGTGCTAATATCCTAACATTTAACATACTCTATTCTGAGTAGCATCCGCTCTTATTCTCAAAAAATTCTAAACAACAGTATATTATACATTGATTGGTGTATCCTACTTGTGTGTCTGTGTTATTATTATAAAGATTTTGAGTTGCTAGATTACATTGTAAGAGAATATAATCTTTTATAGAATCATAGAGCTGGAAGAGACCACATAGGCCATCTAGTCCAAATCCCTGGCAGTTTTAGTTTATCATCCAAGGCAGTTTTAGTTTATTAACAAGCTATGCACAGAGGAACAAAAAGGCTTTTTAAAACATTGGCATTTAAAGAATTCAGATTACAAACATATGGATATAACTGTTGTTCATTTCAGTAGGATGAAAGATTAAAAGGGCTAGTGTGAAGTGAAGAATCAGCTGATGTGTATAGAAATCTTTGTATCACCCACCACTTTTTTTGCTTCCCTTCGAATAATTATAACATATTAGATTAATGATTTACCTGGCAAGGTTCAATTTAAGCTACTCCATGCCTCCCCAGAAATAAGTTAACAGATTTACCCTCCCAGTAGTGTAACTGGGCCATTACTTTATCAAAGAGAAGATAGCCATCATTCACTGGTTTGGGGGCAGGGGCCGTCTATTTCCCAACTGTATTCCATTGTCAATCTCAAAAGAAAGAAGAAAAATGTGATTCCAAACTCTGTTTGAACTTACGTTTCAAAACTTGACACTTACAAAAAATGAAAGTTCAAGTGTCTTCCTGTGCTGATTCTTATCTCCGAAATTGAAAAGATAAGAAATCGATAAGGTGGTAGGATGATGAAGTCTTCACTCTTATTCTATTTCAAGTAATGAAATTGTCACATATATTGATACAGGAAACAATTTACAGTGTGCCTAGTCTTATTCCCTTGATGGTTTAAGAACATTCAAGGAAATAAGAGTTCTGTTACATTAATAAAGAGGAACTTCAGATAGAAACAGTGTGTTGTGTTGAGTTGTAAAACTTTCTGAAATACACACACCGATATTCCTCTTTTACTGTAACAATTTGGTAAGATATTTTATTACATCTCAACACATGATGGCAGCAGCGGTCCACAAAATTATGGTATAAATGTGAACCAATTATCAACAACTTAAGTACTTTTACAACAAAATGCAAAATCCACAAAACAAACCTATCTCTTTATTGGCCAACCAAAATGTAGAAAATATACCATGCAATGTTTTGAAGTTTCATGAAAGAAAAATTGTGACAAATTGATAATATTAGATCTACATTTTTCAAGATATTGTCACTTAAGTTCAGATTGGGGGTTTTCAATGCAGGCAGAGGAAACTCTCAGTGCTGGGGTAGGTCCACTGCAGCCAGCAGGAAAAGCCTAAGGCAGCAGGAGGAGGGTATTTGAAGGTCCTCATGAAGGAGGCCAGACTTGGTGAGGCCAGTTGGCTGCAGGATACTTCACCCCCTGCCCTCTAGTGTGTCAATCCCCAATGGACAGTTTAAGTTGACAGTGGTCACACAAGGACTGGGTAGGAATCCAACCTTGGGAGGGGTTGGCCTACCCCAAACTATTTTGGAGGGGTGTGATAATTGGCTTTGGTGCAGTCACTTCAGTAGGTTTTCCTGAGTTAGTTAAAAAAGGTTCCATGGCACGATAAAGGTGAAATAGCCCTGGTAGGCACTGTGTCACTCCCTTCCCTCCCAGGTGGTGAAGGGTAGACTTCCATAACAGTTCCTATAAGTTTTGGGGGGCAGAGGCCTGAAAAAGGAGCTACCCTTGGGGTTGGAATGAGGGTTCTCGCTCTTTAAAACTCTGAGGTTTGGGAGAGTAGGTTTCCCCTAAAGCTTCACCATACACCATTTTGAAATTGAATTGAAGATTTCCCTACTTCCATCACACACCTAAGCCTTCTCTCCACTTTCGTTAAGATTTATCTTTTTGATTTGCCATCACACAGTAAAGACTTGTTTTCTACACTGTCCCTCCCCCATTTTCTTTTTTTTCTTTCTTTTTAAACTTCTATCTCTGGAGTTCAACTTACAGCCCCCCCCCCCAAAAGGGGGGGGAATGAAGCTTTAGCTCTCTTAAATCTCTCTCTGCTATTCTTTTGATAGGCAAAAGCAGCACAGAAGGAATTTCATCAGGCAAGAGTTCAAAAGGACTTTAATGACCTGACACAGGAAGAGAGGGGGGTGTTGAAAGAGGGAGCTTGCTAGAGACTACAGTGCAGGATTTGCATGCCTGCTATTTTCTCCTGAATGTTTTGAATATCTTGTTTGTTATGCCTCCTCAGTCCCAAAATGGTAATGGTGGCAGAAAGGAATCAATTCTGCCCACCTCAGCCCCACCCTCCATGACGATGTCATCATTTTATTTACAAACGAGCAAGGGGGATTCCCACCACATGTTAATTTGGGTGTTTTTACATGTCCGTATGTGGGAAATTTTATTATTATTATTTATTATTTCCAATATTTCTATCCTGACTTTCTCAACCTTCGAGGGGGGACTCAGGGTGGCTTACAAACCAGCCACAATTCGAAGCCTCAATATAATACAAATATAAACACAAATAGCAGCAGGTAAAAACAGTAAATAAAACATTAAGTTAAAAACATTGTCATCAACTGTATTGCCAATTTCAGTCCGGTTCAACATCCAAGGTGCTGTCATACTTGCTGTCCAAAGGCCTGGTCCCAGAGCCATGATTTAACCTTCTTCCTAAAAGAAAGGCAAGAAAAAGCCGGCCTGATCTCACTGGGGAGCGAGTTCCTCGGGCATGGGGCCCCTGCCAAGAAGGCCCTGTCCCTCATCCCTGCCAAGCTCACTTGCAATGCTGGCGGGACTGAGATCAGGGCCTCCCTGGATGATCTTAAGCTATGAGGTGGGATGTAGAGGGAGATACATTCGGACAGGTAAGCTGTCTGAAAGTATCTCCCTCTTGATTGAGGAATTGAGGAATATGTCACTTGCCAATCAACTCAGGAACCTTGGGAAAAACCCACACATTAGAAATGGCAAGATGGCTCTACCCTACATTTGAAGCTTGCGTAGTGTGAAGGACACCATCAGTGGCAGTTTCTTAAGTGTATAGAATCGTTTATTTAATTGTGTGTGATAAAGTCACTAATCATGTCATCCCTACTGTATAGAATGTGAGAATTTGACTGCAATCCCGATTGCATAGGAACTTGAGGCCCACACATTTGTATTCCAAAAGGTTACAGTTTGCAAAGGAAGAACAATGAACTGAAGACATTGAAGCAGAAAGATTTGTGTTTTGTAGTTGTTTGCTGCAATGTTGTTTTTTCTTACCAGAAAACCTCTCTGACTACACTTTCAGTAAATGGAAACTGGTGACTGTTGAAACAGAAGGTCAACACACTTCAGCAATGGATCGACACTTTTCAGTGAATCAAAGAACCTGAGAACATCATGGATAGCACTGAAGAACTGATTTTTCAAAATCCACAGGAAGAAACTGCCAAAAATCTTTGAAGAGGACTGTGTCATTGAGACATCACCTAGGAGGACAGCCACTGTCAGGAGCAGGTCATACACAAGTATTTCTGAACCACTTGAACTCAGCAATCACTTTCCATACCTTCTTGAAGATAATGGTGGGAAAAAACCCAAATAGGAGACCAGAAACAACAGACATTGCAAGCTAAGGAGGAATCAACTTAACCATTAACTGTAGCAAGAAGAAAATAGAGATGCTGGTGATAGAGGACATAATGAGATTCAGGTTGCCCTTGGAGCATACCATAGAATCACCACAAGGACCTAAAAATGCATAGAGAGCACATAGTTTTTGAATCTGGCTATCTGACACCATGGGTACTGCTCCTGTGAGTGCAGAGGACATCCTATGGATACATTCACACATTCCCTACACTAAACAGACACACTATTTACAAGTTTATTTGAGCACTTCAAGTCTTATGCCTTTAAATCTCTAAACAGCCTGGGTCTTAATTAGTTCAGAGAATATTTCCTTCCCAGAATACTCTATCAATGAATTCCTACTTTATCTTATATGAAAATGGGATGGATTCCATAAAGCATAGACTTTTTTGAGCCTTTGAGACAAAATTTTCTTTTTCTCATTTCTGTAACTTTGGAATGTCTTCCTATGAAAGATTGATGCACCTCATAAGTCCTTTCTCAATATCTTTCCAAAGATAGATACATTTAATGTTTCTGTTTTGGTGCCTTTGACTGTAGTTTTCAAACAATATATATACAGTTTTAAAAATACTATTTTAGCACTATTTTATTTGATATTTCATTTTTAAAATAAGCTTCATGGCCATTGCAATGAATATGACAAACAGATGAATGAAGTTATAAAAGAAACATAAAGTAAATGCGATAGATTGGCTGCCAGTTAAACATTTGGTGACACCTAGTTTGTTACTTTGTAATGTGTAAAATTACAATTTTACACATTGCTGTATTTCAAAAATCGAATTCTAGAGGAATATTGTCAAAGATACCAAAGATCCTTGAGGTTGATATTAGACAGGAGAATGTCAGTGAGGAATGTATGTGACCGAAATGAAAATCAAATGATGAGGACAAGATATTTTGGTGGATGCTCATTTAAGCATATTCTAAAAACAATAGTGCTTCATCTCCCCATGGGCTTATTAAAACATAGAAAGAAGAACATTTCATATAATTCCTTCAAAATAGCAACTATATTTCTTCAATTATTTCCATAGTATCAGGATCATTTAACATATTTGAAAGTATCTTTTTAACAGAAAAATGTTATTGCTAATCACAGACACATTACAAGCTTAGTAGAGATATGCAAAGCAGAACATTGCACTTCTTTGTTATTATATTTGTTCAATGATGACTACTAAAACACCACATTTTCTTAAGTATACTTTTATTTACTTACTGTTTCCACATTTTATATCTAGTGCAAGGCAATACTGATATATTATACAAGGGCATATTTGTATTTATTATTACTATTTCATAAAATAACTCCATTTCTCATCTGATAACTGTATGCAGGTAGGAAGCTGCTGGATTAACTTCACTGTTGGTTTCGTTTAGCAGAATTTAAATCCTTGTGATGGGAAAAATGAGGAAAAAAACTTTCATATATCAGGAGAAGGAACAAAATATCATTAAGAACAAGTTAGCATGGATCACTTATTATATACATTCATTGTATAGCTTCACTAATAAAGTAGATAAAATTGTAAACTAGGAAAAGTTAACATCCACCCTTTATATATTTTCTTCTTTAAACATCAACTAATCGGTATTGCATGGTATACTTTAGAGCATTAATTTCTATTCAGTACATTGTGTTTCAGCTGCCAGTATTTACTCCTGTTTTACCTCAATTAACTCATAATTCTATGAGCTGTTAAATATTGTATGTTTACTTGAAAAAGAAATTATGTTACCTGACATTTTTATTACAGTTCGAATTTAAAAAAGACTCCCCACAGGCAAACGAGGAAGACACATATAGGCATAAGGGGTTTTGCTCAAATTAATAGGATTGCCATCTAGCCTGATGTCTTCAAGGGATTTACGGATATATGAATAATCTTTCATCTTGCAGAATGTATCTTCATGCATTTCTTGTATGTTGTTATTCTGAAAAGAAAAGTGAAATATTGATGGAGACTTATACAACTCAATATAAAGGCAGTCATTGAGTTACAAACATCCGACTTACAAACAACTCATAGTTAAGAACAGGAGTGAGACAACAAGAGGTGAGATAAATTTACCCTTTGAAAAGGAAATTCACTATTGAAAGAGTTGTCATGGGGAAAAGGTGTCTCCACTGAAGCTTTCCCATCAATCTTTGTTTCCACTACAAGCCAAACTTTTCAAAATCCAATTCTCAAAGGGACAGAAAATGAGGTGAAATCTTTTGAACAGGGGCACAGACAACAAAACAAACACAACAGGGGTGTTAACACTTTCATATGCTATCCAAAGCTATAGATAGATAGGTAGGTAGGTAGAGATGAAAGATAGATGGAGTTACACTTTCATATACATTCAACTTAAGAACAAACTTATAGAACCTATCTTGTTTGTAACTTCGGCACTGCTTGTATACACTTTCCAACCTGTGAACTGGGCAAAGTGCAGTTTACAGACTTTACTTGTATGCTCTTGAAACCCCACATCAGCAGAATTTGTGGCCATTTTTTTGCACACAAATCAAACAGAAAGCTCCATAGGGGCATGGAAACACAAATATGATTCCAACACCTCCACACCAGAACCTTATATTAACTTGTATGTTTCTGTTCACTTCCCTCCTAAAATTGTGATAGGAAGTCAAAAGAAGGCACATGACACTGAAGTACTTGCTTGTGGGATGTATCTTGTGGGGAGTTGTTGGGAGGAATTGGCCCCTGACCTCCATGCATTTGCCTACATCTATGCTGTTGTCATTATAATCTCCAATTTAGAGTGATCTTAAACTGAACCAATCACAGGATTTAGTTGTCAAGATTTATTCTGAAAGGGGTTTCTTTTGCCTTCTGATGAGACTGAAAAGAGTGTGACTTGCTCACGGTTACCCAGAGCATTTCCTTGACTAAATGGTTATTCCAATCCTGGTGGTTGGCTTATAACGAGTTAACAATAACAGAAGGCAGACCAGGGCCACATAACAGAATTTCAGTAATATATGTTATTTGTCACTTTCAAAGTTATAGTACTTCAAGACTCCATTTGTAGCCAAAATTCAACACATGTGAATTACAACCACAGAATAATTTACAACAAACTAGCCACCCCAGTCTGTTTCACAATTTAAAAGGGGGAAGTACTTGTTTCTAGGATATGTTTCTAGGATATGAAACAGGAAGTACAGCTTACTTCCTCTATGCCCCATCTCGCAACCTAAGATCTTCCGGGGAGGCCCTGCTCTTGCTTCCGTCAACATCGCAAACGCATTTGGCAGGGATGAGAGACAAGGCCTTCCCAAATGTGGCCTCCCACCTATGGAACGCACTCCCAAATGAGATAAGATTGACTCCATCCCTCCTGGCTTTCAGGAGGGATGGAATAGAAAAAAAATTCAAACTGTGGTTTTGAGACCAGGACTTCGGGCAGCAGATGTAATTTGCACCTTAATGGAATGGTGTTGCGGCAGATGACATTGTGATTTTTTAAACTAATGCTACTTGTACTGGTTTTAATTATTATGTAATGATTTAATGTTTCTGTATTTGATTATAATTATATTATTCTAATTTCTGATGTAGCAGCTTTGTACCACTACTAATGTAAGCCGTTCTGAGTCCCCCTTCGGGGGTGGAGAAGAGACGGGGTACAAATACCAGAAATAAATAATAAATAAATAAGTATGAATGTGTTGAGAAGCTGCTAAATTTTCTATCAATTATCTCTCAAGCATGAAAAGCAATACATCCCGTTTTCAGGAAAGTTAGTTCTGCTGATAGCAGAGTCTTTTCTCACAGATGCTTTGTTGTTGTTGTTGACTGCTGTCAAGTTGACTTTGACTTATGGTGGCACTATGTATGATGGCCCTTCAAAGTCAGATCTTACAGATTCAGGTCCCTTCTACACTGCCATATAAAATCCAGATTATTAGGTTTGAACTGGATTATATAGCAATGTTACTCTTCTAATCCAGTTCTAAGCAGACAATTTGATTTTATATGGCAGTGTAGATGGAGCCTCAGAGCCATAACTTTCATGACTTGAAATATGGTCTTCACCTTTTCCCACTGCACCTACCTTTCTAAGCATTATTGCCTTTTCTATTGAGTCATGTCTTCTCATGAATGGTTCAAAGTAAGGCCATCTCAGTTTAGTCATCTTGGTTTTTGGGAGTGTTTAGGCCTTATTTGCTCTAGAACTAACTTAGTCACATTCTTAGTTATCCAGGGTATCTGCTGAACCCTTTTCTAGCATCACATTTCAAATGAGTTGATTCTGTCTTTCTCAACTTTCTTCACTGTCCAGCTTTTCCACTAGAAATGGAAAATGCAATGAGATGGATAACCCCAACTTTAATATTGAATGGTATATCTCGTCACTTCAAGACCTTGTCTCATTCTTTCATAGTTGTCCTACCAAGTTATTGGAAACACAAACCCCAAGACTCACCCTGAATGGCTTGCTGGCTCTCTTTATGATGCACAGTGGCTTCTGGTGAGTATTTTTAACTATAAACCAACTCTGGCTCACTTTTAGCAAAGTTGGAAGATGTATTAAATATTTATGTATTAAATATTGTACATCTGAGAAAGTGGATTGAAATCTAAAAAAACCTCTTGGCAAAAGAAATCAGCTATTTTGAAGGTGCTAACTCTTTGTTTCCTTTCTGAGTACTAAATCTAATCTGGGATGCTAGCATAGTGAAGTTTTCTCATCAATATACT
The DNA here is from genome assembly GCA_030556195.1 of Anolis apletophallus. Lineage (NCBI taxonomy): Eukaryota > Metazoa > Chordata > Lepidosauria > Squamata > Anolidae > Anolis > Anolis apletophallus. The sequence goes on from JARBWK010000009.1 coordinate 87,399,150, forward strand.
TATCCATAGATATATAAATCATTGATAGTTGTTGCCCACCTGAAGATGAAGTGATTGGAGATTTTCAGGAAGTGGAAGTGGGATATGATCTAAGTTGTTATCAGTGATGTAAAGGTAGTGCAACTCTGACATATCCTAGAAACAAACAAAACAAATTTAGTTTATGCAGAGATTCTCTAAATTTGTGTAGAAACATCTATACATTTCAGTGCATCAGTGAGTATCAAATCAAAAACTTGTTCCTAGTGACATTATGAGCTCGCTGAGGTTGCTGCCCCCATTGTATTTCGCTATCCCCGTACAGCACATTGCATTTTAATCTGTTGTTTATTGTGTGATTTATTAAGTGCGTTATTTTAATGTGTTTTTATTGTACCCTCTATTTCTGTGAGCCGCCCCAAGCCTCCTGGGAGTGGCGGCCTAGAAGCCCAATAAATAAATAAATAAATAAATTATATCCTTGCAAACCATTTTATGCCTATCAGGTTTATAAGTAAACTAAAATGTCTTTCCAACTTTGGACCTTATGGTTTGAAACTGAATGTGCCTTCATCTGATTTTACTTTTCTTGAGTAGAAGTTCCCCCCCATCAAAGGAAAGGTGATATCATAGCATGGTGAAGATGTTGTGGCATATCATGACCATGTGCAGTGATTCCAATGGCAAAGATATGGCAATGCTCTGCTCTTGGGAATACAACCATTTCACAATGCCATTTGGTTTATAACATTGTAAATTCCCAACAGGATGCCAGTCTTAGGTTCCTAGGGCCCCATCTACACTGACCATTTAATTCAATTTCAAACTAATATTGAAGAAAGTGGTTTCACTGTGCAGATGATTGCATAGGAAATCCTGCAACCAGTTGAGCCCTGGGTAGTGACTACATAAACCACTATTTATTTTTTATTTATTTATTTAAAACTTTTGTATCCCGACCTTCTCTCCTCTATCGAGGGACTCCGACTGGCATAACAGCAAAGATTCAATGCTATACAATTTAAAAACAACTAGAACAGCATATTAAAATACATAAAAATCCAGCATAAAACCACATCGCCATTAAAACAATTCCACTCAATCTGTAAATGTGGTCAAACATTCAGATAATAGCCAATCTCAACCTATTCTGGGAAGGCTTGGTTCCATATCCAAGTCTTCACCAGCCTCCTAAAGGTCAACAGAGAGGAGGCAGATCTAGCATCATTTGGGAGAGAGTTCCACAGCTGAGGGGCGACCACAGAGAAGGCCCAGTCTCTCGTCCCCACCAGCCACGCTTGCAAAGCTGGCGGGACCGAGAGCAGGGCCTCTCCAGAGGATCTTAATGCCCTTGATAGTTCGTAGGGGAGAATCCATTCGGACAGGTAAACTAGAGGTAAAACATCATTTTTAAAAGCTCCTTTGCATAAAAATAAATAAATAACCCCACAAATGGGGAAATAACTACGCTGGGGAAGTTCTGAGCTACTGGTGAACATTAAGGTCTTTTTTCCTATGCTTTTTGGGGAGTTTATATTCTGGCTGCCACAGTTTGGAGCTAGCATTGAACTACACTCAATGGTTGGTGTAAATGGGACTTCTGAAATCATTTGTCAGGTTTCACCCCAAAACCGTAAATAATCCAATTTATAACTCACTTTAAATGCTTCCTGCTTTATCCCCTTGCGACCCAGTATGTTGTTACTAATATCAATAAAAGTAAGGGTTGGTGGTAATTCTGGAAGCTGCTTTATCCTATTATCTCGAAGTATCAGCTCCCGAAGTTGTGGCAGATTTCTGAAGGCATCTTCATCCATTTCAGATATAAAATTAGAAGTCAAATCAATCCTTTTTAAGTGGCCTAGTCAGAAAAAATAAGGAGAAAAATAGAATGTTCTTAAAATGTAGTTCTTTTTGCTTTAAAAACGAACACTAGAAAAGCTAATATCATTTTTAAATGATATACTGTAGATCATTATAGTAGTTCTAATTATCAAATAGGCTATAATTTAACTAAGAAGTATATTGCTATATGCTTCTATTTCATGACAAGATAATTCCTAAAATAAGATGTAGTGACAGCATTGATTCATACTTAGGTTAGCGAAGTCATCTCTGTTGACCTTCTTGATTCTATTGTAGCGGGAGTAGAAATGGGTGGTTTCCTTGGGCAAGAGTGGAAGAGCCTCAAGTTCACGATCATCACAGTACACAGAAGTACCCATACAGGTACAGAGAAGACAAGTTGGAAGGCCTAAAAATGAAATGAAAATTTAATTCGAAGTACAAAGCTGAACTGGCATATTCATAGAATCACAGAACATTAGAGTTGGAAGAGATCACATGGGCCATCTAGTCCAACGTCCTGCCATGCAGGAAAAGCACAAAGTACCCCCAATAGATCCAGTATCTGTTTAAAAGCTTCCAAGGAAGGAGCATTCACCACACTCAGAGGCAGAGAATTCTGCTGCTGAACAGCTCTTACAGTCTGGAAGTTCTTCCTAATGTTCAAGTGGAATCTCCTTTCCTGTAATGTGAACCCATTGCTCCAAGTCCTAGTATCTAGGGCAACAAAAACCAAGCCGGCTATCACGTTTCCTCTCAACCTTCACTTCTGCAGAATTTTGGGGTATGAATCACAGCTTGTCTTTTTATTGTCAACTCTACAGCATAAGGCTACATCTTTTTAATGGCTGATTAAGCTAACAAGAACATGCCTGGGAGCAACAGTACAGCTGATCAATATGTTTGTGTGAGTATGAAGTTGCGCTAGGTAGTATTCTAGCTGCTATTGCACATCTATAAAGAAGACATTGTGGGAAGAGGTGGGTTTTTCCTTTCACAACACCCCCAAATGTAGTTGTCGTAAGTGAGGATTGGGACATCGTATACCACCAACAGGACTCTACATTATTTAATTCAGAATTCACCTTGAAAAGTCTCATACATATACTACGGGGGAAAAAATCTCTCTGTGGAGCTTCTTACTTTGCCTTAATTCTCTATACACACAAAATCAGTGTATAGGTCAGAGTCAGTCTATGGATTCTTGTGGCTGTAAGTAGACAATAGACATGCACCTAATAATGAAACCTTCCCTATTATTTTAATAGACTTTTCCACTCAAAATGAACACTAACATTTGGCCAGATTGCTAATGCATATGTCATTTTAAACACTAGTATATGTTATCATTCTCTAACTAAAGTGCTGATTTATTTGTTCTTAAATTTCCTGCATCTACACCTTATTTATTTTTATCATTTTCTTCAGTTAAATTAAATGGACATTATGAAAGGTATCTGCATGACTCTGGGAGGGAAGGGGGATAGCCCTCCTCCTATACCCCTCTCCTCTCAGACTCATGCAGATGCTTTTGTTAATGGAGGAAGGATACAATAGATCTGTTTAAATTAAATAACATTGACAAACTGACAGTAATCAAACAAGTTTTTAATTGTTTAGGATATGTTCTTTCTGTTCGATTAATCATATTATTAAAATGTATAATAAAACTGTCTGCAGTCTTTTATAAGAATGATGAAAGATGGCTTTGTGGGTAATAATAATAATAATTTGATTTCTTACCCACCTCTCACCATGGCTCGAGGTAGGTTACAACATTGCTAAAACACATACACATTTGGTGGCTACTTCACACTACAGAGGATGGAAGTTGGGATGCTGGGTATCTTTCCTATAGCAAACAAGTTGTTGAAGGATAGATATGTGAAAACAAGTATTGCTCTGCACTCCTTCAACTGGAAAATATTGTCCTTTTGCTAAGGCTGAGATTCAGCTATAGATGTAGTTGGTTTCTATACCAATTAAAATGCAGATGGGATCCATCTTGCCATGTAACATATATTGGGTTGGTTAAACAAAGATTTTCTTATGCACTTACGCACTAGATTTGCACACAGATTCATTTTGGCTCTTTCCCTTTGACTTCTTTGGCTTCTTTGAATGGCCGTAACAGCAAGGGCACAGCTGCCATGTTTTTGTGTGTGTGTGCAAAATGGCCAATGTGGCTGACTGACACACCTACTTGCCTTTTATTTGGGAGCACACAGTGTGCAGAGAGGTTGCTGTATGCTTGCATGGAGTTCCCCTGCCTGTTGGGCTAATCAAAGAATGTCATGTCATGCCTTATGCAAGCTGTGTTTATTTCATGGGGGGGAGCACCTCAATTTCTCAGTTGCATCCTGGCTTGAGTCTAGAGAGAGTGCTTCAGTCTGATTGCCTTGTTGCTCGCTCTCAGCTTTAGCTTTTGGCTTGGCTATTAGCATTGAATCTTTTTTATTTTCATTTATTTTTCTTTAGTTTCTTGATTCTTTATTTAGTGGGACTGGGAGTTTGAATGTGTGGGTGGGTTGATGCATGGTGTTTGTGAGTTTGCTTTTCTTTTAGGGGGACTCTGAGCTTTGAGTCACCCTTTGGCCTCTACTAAAGCCTTTAGATTCTCCTCTTATCTCTCCTCCCTCCTCTTTTTCACCAAATTATTACTTTTAAACAATTATTGTTAACCATAATTATAGGAATTCCAGCAAACAGCAAAGCATCGTTCTCAGAAAAACTACCTACTTACCTACCTACCTACCTACCAAAAGTTACCACCAATACTTAATAATTTCTGGATCGTACAGGAGTATTTCTCTAATAAGGGACATGCTACTTGCTTGCTTGTGGATGGTAGGATGCTGGCCTCTTCCAGTATGTTGTGAAGACAAGAAATTCAAATTGCAAAAGCTTTGGAAGAAGTTGCTGTTGGGTTTTTTTTAATTAGTAAAGGAAATGTAATTGCAATAGTGGGTGTGCTGTGTGATGTGGAAGTGCATCTTTGATATTTGACAGGAAGGAATGATGCCCTGTGCCTGGTTCTGGAGAAGTCACAGGGCAGGGCCAGTTGGGGATACCTTTTTGGGAATTTTGTAAGAAGATATTATTTCTAGAAAGAGGATGACCCAAACATTATGAAACTTGCTAGACTAGCAGTGGTAGATGTCTCCTCCAAGTGTTGCCATTTTCATCCTGATAGCCTTGAAAATGTTGTTTTTAAGATGTTTTCACTGTTTTACTGTTTTTATTGTATTTTTATGATGTATACATTGCAAGCATCGTTGATGCTTATGTGCAGCCCCCCTGAGTCCCCCTTGTGGGGAGAAGGGTGGGATAGAAAAATATGAAAATAAATAAATAAATAAATAAGGGAAGCCCATGAAGCCACCTATTGCTGCCAATGGGACAGATCTAGCTGCATTTTTCAGCTGCAGACCTAAAACAGCTGTTTGGCTGCCCACCTGTTTTTGGGAGGCTCATGAAAAAGGACCCCTCCCCTATCTATCTATCTATCTATCTATCTATCTATCTATCTATCTATCTAGGGTAGCAGAAATGGATCAAGGTTCAACCGAAATACACAAGCCTATTCTGCACTTCTTATATGCCCTTGCCAGATTCCTCAGGCTATATCCTTGATGACCAGACTGTATTATAGCCTGAAGAATTGTGCCCTCCCTTCAAAACCTAATAAAGTTGCTTACATTTAGTTTAGTAACCAGCATACGTTTTTGATGATTTTTGAGGAAATTGTTTTTTCCCCATTGAGATTTCAATTTCCTTAGAATTGTTTTTAATTATCATTTCTGATGCAGAACAATGACATCAGGAAAGGTTTCAATCATCCCTGGAGCTAAAATTGTTTAAAACCTGTGGATTATTAAACAAAACATATAACTACAGCTGACTGAACATAAGTAAGAGATCTGAAGCATTTAATCTAATTTATGAAAGATTTTTAGTAACAGGTGTGCTGATATAATTGGAAAAAACGCTTCCTTTCTATTTTGCCTTAGGAACCACAATAGGAAAACAGTGCACTGTGAATATGAAAATTATTTTGGGTGAAGAAGAAAAATGGAAGACTATCACACACATTTCTGGAAAATGTAGCATACAATTTTTTTGGTCTATAGTTGTTTGTGTTAATACATTATATATTAACCTTTGGTATTGATCAAAAAACAACAAGCATATTATATCTAGCATTACTAATTAAAAACCCATGATACCTTGTTAGCAGAGTAGGGTATATTGGGAGGTATAAGTATTTTGCCCTTCCCATCCCCAATTATCCATATTAACTTTAATTCTTTCTATTTGTACTCCAAGTGTAAAGCACCTCATTTACCCAGTTCCCTTTCTAATGCTTATCTTGTCCCACTCACTATTTCTTTTCTTATTTCCCTTCCCATTTTCTTATCACTCTTGGTGGTGGTTTAGACTCTTTGAAAGTTGCTACTCCTTGAACCTGACATGACAACCTCCCGATCTCTTCACTCTTCCAAGATAGATGTTTGTGTTTCTAAGGTCATAGTTTTTTCAACTATTTCTCTTCCCATCCATTGTGCTCACAATATGTTTGCAGGGTTTAATAGAAAATGCTATTCCTAAGACCTGTTCTCATATTTTTCACAACCTATCAAAAAGTGAAAAAAGAAGTTTCCCAGGAAAGGAATTCCAAAATGGTGACTTTGTCAGCAAGAAAGCACTGTCCCTAGAGACTGTTAATCTTATTTTTATTGATAATGAGAGTAGGGCCTAATCATATGCAAATGTTGAAATATATACTATGGTTGTCTTAACTTCATTTTTATATCACCAGTGGTTTAGATTTTCAATAATTTATTTCACGTTTCAGGTGTTTGTTAAGGAGCAAATGGTATTTTAATAGTATGGTGCAATTTCATTGCTTCTAAATTACCAATCAGTAATTTAGAAGCAATGAAATTAATCTAAAGTGCAAAGAATATACAGAGATCTTCCAATGAGTCCAAAGATAAATGCTGAATTCAGTTAGTTGAAGACCCAAAATCTTTGCTAAATTTATGGAAGATGACAATAAAGTTTCCTAATTTTCTTTCACAAACCTTCATGTATATGAGGGCCAAGAACTCCTGGTTCATGGGGTGAAGACCCATCAATGAGTTTGGGTGTGGAAGCTTCTTCTTCTGTATCTTCTGGCAAAGGTGGAGGTAAATAAATCTCCCCTGTTATGGATGGTAACATAGTTCCAGTTTCTGTCTAGATAGAAAAACATATATATTGAGTAATGCAATTCGTTTTCAGTAATAGTTTGTCATATATCAACTTTGGATGTAATTGGAGTAGGTTTATAATTGGAGGTTCCATTGCTGCAGGGCCACCTATAGAAATATTGGGTGTGTGTAATGGCCAAAAATGTGTCTATCCAGTGCTGACAGACGACCCTGATGAGAAGAATCCAAGGTGTTGCAAATCATCACTATTTGGGATTTATTCCATGTAAATTTTGCATGAGGCTGTTCTGCACAGAAAATGGAATTTTATGAGTGCATAAAATAATATTCCTGAGCCAGAATATTATTTTCTACATAGAAAATGCTGTTTTCTGTACAAAACAATCACATGTGAAGTTCACACATAATTAATCTCAAATAGAGAGTGTATTTGAAAACTGCAGTTGTCACAAATTTTATAATGTGAGAATAACATTGAATATTATTGCTTCCTTTAAGGAGAAAATTAGCACAAAATTATATCCCTATGTGGCTAATTTACTTTTGGGTTTACAGCCACTTCTCCCGCAGCTCCAAATGGTATAGGAGCGTTCCTGGCGACAGACTTTATTCCCAAGAGAAATACAGTACCAGGAGATTTCCCAAAATCTCAAAACAGTTGAGGTGGATGAAAGACACGCAAGTGAGAAAGGCCTTGCTTTCTCCTTGGTACCAAGTCCATTTAGCCACCAAGATTAAGAATGCATGATCTGGTTAATACAAAATGACTGTGTCCTGGGGAGACGTTTTATGCCAGCTTTGAGGAAATATAGAACATGTGTATGAAGTATGCATTTTAATTCTAAATTCTGAGAAATGAAACATTCGCAATTGTTGTGATAGGATGTGCCATTCATCATCTTGCTGCCTTGACCTTCCTGTTCCAAAGCTAGAGTCACATTTTTGAATAAATCTGTTTCAGGGCCGGACCTAGGTAATTTTAAATGGTAAGCGAACAGTATTTTGGTGCCCCCAACCAATCACACACACACACACACACACATATGGTTTGGTTGCATAGACAATTTTGGGCCCTCCAGGTATTTTGGACTTCCTATTGGCTGTTTTGAATTGTGGGAGTTGAAGTCCAAAACACATGGAGGGCTGAACTTGGCCCATGTCATATATATATATATTCCTTCCCACCATTTTCCCTGTTCTATTCCTATTCTCTTTGTGTGTATGTGTGTGTGTGTCTATATCTATTCCCCTTCCTTCCTTCCTTCCTTCCTTCCTTCCTTCCTTCCTTCCTTCCTTCTCAGCCCTATACCCCAGAATATCAAGGCAGAATATCCTACATTATCTGAGTGTGGACTCAGATATTCAAAGCAGATATTGTGGGATATAGGGCTGCTGTGTGGAAGGGCCCTCACCCTTTCCCCTCCCCTCTTCCTATTCTTTGTGTGGATCTGTACATTCCCCATCCTTCCTTCCTCCTTACCCTTTTCCTTGCCCCCTTCCTATTCTCTTTCCCCTTCCTACCTTCCCCTTCCTCCCTTCTCACCCTTTTCCCTTCCCTCTTCCTATTCTCTTTTTGTGTGTATGTATATATGTGTGTGTGTGTGTATCAGGTCTAGGCTAATTTCGGGAGCAAGGGCCTGGGGGTTGGGCTAGGTACCCTCTGGCTGGCAGGCTCGTCTGGCCGCTCAGTCCTGCTCCCAGCCCCCAGGTAAGGGCGCCCACGTGGCCTCCTCCCTCGCCCTCGTGCACCGGCGGCAACAGCGGCAACAGCGGCAACAGAGGGAGGAGACGCGAGGGGGGCAAGGGAGACGGGAAAGGCGTGCGCCTCTGCCACCTCCTCTCTCGCCATGCATGAGCCTTCCTCCCACCCTGCCAGCACCCCTGGAGGTGTGGCGCCTGACCCTGGATGTGCCCTTTGGCCACGTGGCGCCCTGAGGCAGCCGCTTAATTTGCCTCCACTAAGATCCGCCCCTGATCTGTTTGTTTCTCAATAATCTCTATTATACATGAGGCCATGTAGTTTCTGACAAGAAATCCCTAAATTACTGGCCTGTTTAAAAAGGGAATTCACATAGGCTTTATTTCTTTATCATCAGATAAATACATTATTTGAAATAATTAGGTCATTATATAAATAATTGCTCCATTATTTGTTGATGTCCAAAAATGTCTAATAAATGTTAGCATAGTGTATTTTTATTTATTTAATTATTATTTGAACTTATATACCGCCAGTCCCCCAAGGCTCGGAGTGGTTTACAACACACAATAAAAACATTACACAAAGAACAGTATAAACAAGATCAAAGGCTTGCCGAAATAAATACGTCTTACAGGCTCTATAGAAAATTTGTAAATCCTGTAAGGTACGAATTTCAACAGGCAAAGCATTTCACAGAGATGGAGCCATAATCGTAAAGGCCCTGCGCCTAGTCCCTGTCAAGCGGTAGGTCTTAAAACTGGGGATTTCCAGCAAATCCTGGTCTTCTAAACAAAGTGATCTCTGGGGTTGGTGGAGGTAAGGCGGTCTCTTAGGTACACCGGCCCTGGACCATATAAGGCCTTGAAGGTAATTACCATCACCTTGAAGGTGATCCGGTGCTCAATCGGCAGCCAGTGCAATTGCTGCAGAATTGGTATTATATGACATCTCGTCGGTGCCCCAGCGAGAAGTCGGGCAGCAGCATTCTGCACCAGCCTGAGCTTCCGGACCACCGACATGGGTAGGCCCAGGTAGAGGGCCTTACAGTAGTCTAACCTTGGATAACCATGGCTTGGATCACCGTAGCCAGGTTGCTCCTTGACAGATAGGGGGCCAATCACCTAGCCTGTCGCAGATGAAAAATGTGACTCTGCTCACAGCAGAGACCTGAACTTCCATAGTGTAGTAGTTTGAGTATTAGACTCGGATACTGGGAGACCAGAGTTTGAATCCCCACTGAGCCGTGGAAACTCACTGTGTCTCCTTGGGTAATTCACATCCCCTCAGGCTCACAGGAAGGCAAGGGCATCTACCCCAAACCCTGGAACAAAACCCCATGATGGTTCAGTTTGATGTCATGAAGATACACAATAACTATAAAGGAGTCTGAAACTTGTGACTCTTGAGCTAAGCTCTCTTTCCCACTGTTTTTGTACTGGAGGAAATGTTGAGAGGCGATTTGCACAATATTGTACAAATTTGATCTGCTGTTCAAGAGCAGAGTCCTTCTAAGTATATATAGGTTTTATGGGATATCTATAATTAAAAATGGTTGATCAGTTTGGATTTTTCTTCTCCTCCACCTTTTTAAAAATATGAAATCACAAGTACTTTCCATCAAATTTATGGTGCAATTTTTGAATGTTGGAAAGGTATTATTTATAAAAACAAACAAGTAGAATTTGATCTTTAAATCAATAAACAGAAGACATTGAAAAAATAGTTTTACGGTAGTATTCCACCACTAGATGGGGCATATGACCTAGAATACAAGGCTACGGTTTACTGACTATAGCATTTCCATCCCTATTTTTGAAACAATATAATATTCTTCTTACATTTATTTTAATTTTACATTTCATAGTAAACATATTGGACTTGTTGGACTTTCTATTAGTTAGGATTTTATTCTCATACTAGATTATTTAAACTCAGAAACAGGCAGTAAAATGTAAGATACAACAAAATCTGAGAGCTATTTATTTTTAAATATGCAGTTGCCAAATATTTCGATGTGATGGAATTGACTAAGCAAGAGATGAGTTAATGATGAATTTGCTACTACTTGAGAAGTGCAAATTTGTTCCCAGATATTAAGGGCTTGTTTATATTATAGTAATGAAATCCAACTTACTAACAGTCAATGAGGTATTTTCTCTCAGTCTCACCTATCTCTTAGGGTGCTTCCAGACAGCAATTTAAATTTGCCCACATTGCTGTCCCCACATCTACCCCACCCCCCAAATGGGGGTTTCTGGTTGTGTGTCCCCATGCTCTCCTGGTAACTTCTAATGCAGAATGGGCCCTGTGGGGACTGACTCACAGGACTGCTTCTGCAGTCCTAGGGTCAGTCCCCAAAACCCATCTCAGTTCATCAGGCTTACAAAAGTCTGGAGGACCAAGGAGGGCAACCACCCCCTCCCCCCCAAAGCCCTTAAAGTACTTTGGGAGGGGGTGCCCTCTTTGGGTCTTTGAGCTTTTGGAAGTCTGAAGAACCGTGATGGGCTGTGGAGACTGACCCCAGGGCTGCAGAAGCAGTCCTGTGGGCCAGTCTCCACATGACCTATACCCCATTAGATCTGGGCCTTTCAGGATCTAATAAAGTACCAAATTAATTCAGGACAAAGCAGGATTTCCTGCTTTGTCCTGAATTAATCCTCTTTTATGCGAGGCACTGTTTGGATGCCTCAGGTAAAAGTTCAACAGGACCATTAGACTCAAAACTTTTATAAAAGTTTATACGTTGATACTAATAATAATACTTTTATTTATTTTGTGTCAAAAGCATTGCGTAAATTAGTATAAAACTGATAAAAATAGAAGGAGCACAAGCGGCTAAATATGTTTTGACCAAAAACGGGCAACAGCGACCGCATTGTCTGTAGTCTCAAACAATTCTTCTTCTATACATGAGGCAGGACATTGCAGACAAGTATACAGATGTGGAATTGTCTATTCTGCTCTACACTTGCACAAGTTGGAGGATTCTTTTTAGGTTGTGCTATTTTGCCAAGTGCCCACTCCACTTCTGAGTCTATTCAGGGACTTCCAAGTTGCCCTTTCTTGGTTTGCCCCTAGAGGCATACCCTTGTGTGGGGCCATCCGACTGGGATTTCCTGGTTTAGCTGCCCGGATTTAGCAATAAACCTGGGCAGCTAAATAATAATAATAATAATAATAATAATAATATATTTTTCTCTTAGGGACAGGCTATGAAGGACAGTTATTAGATAACACACTTGGAAAAGGTGTGATATGAAATTTCCATGTGGGTACGCACAGGACTAATTTGTTTGATTTTTCTTTCTCAAGGGAAATATGTAATATTAATCAAGCTTATCACCTTTACTACATGTTACTTCAAGCATAATAAGCAGATATACACAAATTTGTAATCTGATGTCATGATGCACTGTTTTGTTCCAAAATCCCTTCCCAAAATCTGAAACCCAAAAAAATTCTGATCCCAAATATTTCCGATAAGAGAAACTTAACCTATACTGCCCCATTACCAGTGCTAGGCTGAACTGTCATCAGTAACTATCTGGATTAATTGTTTTGGCATTCAGGAATTCCTCATATGTTGGTCTTGGGGGTTTTTTCTTCATATACTGTATATCACTCAGGAGCCTCTAGTGAAATGAAACTGTCTATTATATTGTCGTTGCATTATTTGCAACTTTTATTTCCTATTCTTGTTGTTTTTATGATGTACAACTGTTTCACAGTGCATTTTAATATGTATGTGAACCGCCCCGAGCCGGCCGGAAAGGGCGGAATATAAGTCCGAATAAATAAATAAATAAATAAATAGTGGTGCTTGGGCCATGTATCTCCTCTGTTGGTACAATGGTTCCTCTGAATCTGCACTCACTTTTGTAATGTACTCCTCAGTCATGATGGATAGACTGCAATTTACCTTAAGTATACATATCACAGAGGAAATAGTAGCTTCGAATTGGCATGATGGTTTTATGTCTCGCATTAAATGTTTGCCATATATATGTAGTGCTCCGTCCTGAGTCCCCTGCAGCGTGAGAAGGGCGGAATATAAATGTTTTAAATAAATAAATAAATAATGATATATATAATGGTAGCCACCTATTTTTTAGCCAATTAAAAGAAGAGAAATTAGGTAGCAGCTATCTGTTGTTAGCTAGTAAAACATTTATAGGAACTGCTGTGAGGCAGACTTTTTAAAATATAGTGAAATTTCTATGCAGCTTTAATTTCAAGTTTTGGCAGTCATTTTTTTGGACAGTGGTCTGTAACAGCTGCATGGCAAGCTTAGATTCTAACTATAAAAATAACTGCTCTTCAGATTTTAACAATTACAGAGTAACTGCCTTTGGCAGACACAGCTATTGTAGGGTCTCTGTAGAAGGTGGTGGGGAAGGAGTGATCCACAGTCTATCTGAAAACCATCCTCATTTTGGCAGACCTCACACTCAAAACCCTACTTGTTAAAGAGGAATAATAATAATAATACTTGTTAAAGAGGAATAATGAATGGCTCTGTTCAAAAGTGGAGGGAAGATCTGGGCTTTCCAACCCAGGTCTTCCCTCCACTTCTGAATGGGGCCTAGGAGAGGAGAATGTTTACCTAGGAGAGGAGTGCATGCCATAAAAACACCGGTCTGTGCCCAGCCCTATGCACCTGGCCTGCAACAAGAAAAGAGCGCACACCTGAAAAAATGCCGGCCTAAACAGGGCTGTTCAGAAGCAGAGGGAAGACCTGGGTTTGAAAGCCCAAGTCGTCCCTTCGCTTTTGAACGGGACCTAGGAGAGGAGAACGTTCGCCTAGGAGAGGAGCGCGTGCCGGAAAAACGCCGGTCTGTGTCTAGCCCTGCACATCTGGCCCGCAACAAGGATCTGAACAGCCCTGCAGGGGGAAGGAAAGCTGCGTCCAAAGCGGCTGCTTTAATCCGCTGTGGATGCGGTTTTCCTTCAGTTTGGATGCGGCCATTAACGAAGCCATTCCAAAATTTCGGAATTTTCATGAATTAATTTTGAAATGTTCCCAACATTTTTGGAAGTCAATCATATTCGAAGCGCCAGCACCTCCTACATCCGAAACGGGTTTTGAACCATTTTTTAAAATCAACCAGGCCTAATGAACACCACCAGCACAAACCCCCATCTCAGCCAATGGTTGTTAGTCCCAGCTGAGTTTACAGGAAAGAAAGAAGCAGGTGTAGCCAATACACATAAATATGTATAGTCAATGTCGCCATGATCAAAAAAACTTGTTGATCCATCGCATCAGATAGATTAAAAAGCACCGAAAAAAGGAATTTCTACCTTTTAAACCACATCTGATAGATAACCTAAATTCTCTCTTCTTATAGTAAGTAGAACTGGAGAAACAGTTATGGAAGAAGTGCAGTCACCTTTGGTCTTCTTTTGTCAAAGCTACTGAAACAATCTTGTATATGGAATATCAGCATTTTGATGATATGGAAGGTCGTGTCCCCTTAAGGCAATAATATGCAAGTCTGAAGACTAGCATATGTTACTAAAGCAAAATATGGTTGCCACCTGTGATTTTGAAATGGAGACAGCTTATAAAAGAGTGGACTTGGGGACACATTTTTAAAAAAACAGGAAATCAAGGCAGATGTTTCTGAGGAGGAAACCTAGAAGGAGGAATGAATTCCAGACGTCTTGACCTAACATTGTTCCTTCCAAAAGTATTAACATATGCAATAACTTTTCTCTATGGTGATATTGTCACTAGCATGGCAATATCAATTTACTTTTGATTGGAACAGTACTGGGCAGCAGCATCTTCTAAAAGAAAACTTGAATAATTGTAGCACACTTAGGACTAAAGTATGGATCAACAGAAATGTAATAGTTGTATTAATTTAGCAGAAAGACTATAGATGTATTTAAGTAGAAAATGAATTAAGCCCTCTTTGTTTGCGATTACCAATATTAGTGGTATTAATCTTTAGCCTTCCCTGATCAAATGACCAAACATGCAGAAAGAAAAGTTATAGTAGTAATGAGGGATTTCAGCTACTCTGATATTTTTTGGAAAACAAACTTTGCCAAGAGTACAAAGCCCAATGAATTCCTCACTTGCCTTTTGGACAATTTTATTGTCTAGAGGGTAGAAGAGGCAAGAAGGGGATCAGGTATTTTGGATCTGATCCGAGCCAACAATGAGGACCTGGTCAATGGGGTAGAAGTAGTGGGATCCTTGGGTGGGAGTGACCATATGATACTGGAGTTTGTGATACAAAGGAAGGGTGAGACTAAGAGAAGTCAAACATTCATTCTAGACTTTAGAAGAGCTGACTTCAGGAAATTTAAGGAAGTACTGAGTGTGATTCCATGGACAGGAATACTAAAAGAGAAGAGAGCTAATGATGGGTGGGAGTTTCTTAAAAGTGAGATGCCAAAGACACAACTACAAACATTGCCAGTAAGGAGAAAAAAATAGGAAAAGTGTAAAATAACCAGAATGGATATCCAAAATTTTTAAACTGAGCTAAGATTTACAAGAGACATGCACAAGAAATGGAAAAGAGGGGAAATCACTAGAGAAAATCAAACAAGTAACCAACATATTTAGAGAAAAGGTTCGTAACGCTAAGGCACAAAATGAGCTCAGGCTTGCCAGAGAACAAATATAAGATACTACTACTCTCTCTCTCTCTCTCTCTCTCTCTCTCTCTCTCTCTCTCTCTTGGCTTTTCTTTGCAAACAAAGATTTAGGAAGGACTCATCCCACGCCTTCCACAAGCGTGTTGATGATTCGGAGGTTGGATGTGTCTTTTGAGCCTGTGCAATGGACCTTTCTAGCGAAGCACAGCATGCACAGAACCGGCCAACCCTTTAAACCAAAGGTTCGTCTGCCAGGGCCTAGCAAGCTGGGACGGTGGCAGGGAGGTCCTCAGGTCGTAGGTTTGGTTCGAGTTTCCTTCTCTAGTCAGGGGTGCTCACACTTTTTCAGCATGCAAGCTACTCTTAAAGCAACCAAGTCCAAAAGATCTACCTGCCCCCGCCACCGTGCGCTCCCGCCGACATGCGCTCTTGTCACTGCACGTGCTCCTGCTGCTGTTTTCCACCCGCGCAGCGCTTCTTCCGCCTGCGGGGCATTGCAGAAAGGAGAAAGACGATGCGGGGCATCCAGAGGGAGCGCTCCGCCCTGCCTGTCTCACCGGCAACGGAGGCTGCACAGCTGCTTCTGGACGAGAGAGAGGCAGGGTGCTCCCTCCAGAGGCCCCGCCTTGTGCTTCCTTCTTCCTGCAATGCCCCGCAGGGAAAGAAGCACCGTGAGAGTGGAAGCCAGCAGCAGGAGCGCGTGTGCAGGAGTGCCCCATCCAGCTGGTGAGGCCCAAAGATCACCTGAAAGAGGGCCGAAGATCTACTAGTAGCTCCCGAGCTACCTAATGAGCACCCTTGCTCTAAATGGTTGACCTTACAGGATTAAACTAGCACCATCTGCCCGGGTTTGAAATTAGAATTTTCCTTCTCTTAGGATGGTTGCCAAAAGGCTAGAGAGCCCATCCTGCCCTTTGACGCTCTTTGTCAGATCCTTCGGTTGTGACCTGTCTGGCATGGGAGGCCCTACCAGTGGCTATTATGCCACCACCAGCTTAGGCAGGAAAAAAATGAAATGCAAAGATACAAAATGGGTGGTGCCTGGCTTGACAACAGTACATGTGGAAAAGATCTTGGAGTCTTTGTGGACAACATGTTGAGCATGAGCCAACAGTATGATGCAGCAGCTAAAACAGCCAATGGGATTTTGGGCTGCATCAAAAGGAGTATAGTATCTACATCGAGGGAAGTCATTGTACCTCTCTATTCTGCTTTGGTTAGATCTCACCTAGAATACTGTGTCCAATTCTGGACATCACCGTTCAAAAGAGATATTGACAAGCTGGAAGGTGTCCAGAGAAGAGTGACTAAAATGATCAAAGTCCTGGAGACCATGCTCTATGAGGAGTGTCTTAAAGAACGGGATAGAAGGCTTGTTTTCTGCTGCCCTGGAGACTAGGACTTGGAATAACGGGTTCAAATTACACGAAAGGAGATTCCATTAGGAACAGTAGGAAGAACTTCCTCACTGTAAGAGCTATTCAGTGGAGCTCTCTGTCTCTGAGTGTGCTGGAAGCTTCTTCCTTGGAAGCTTTTAAACAATCTGGATGACAATCTGTCAGGGGTACTTAGATTGTGCTTTTCCTGCATGGCAAGGGGTTGGACTAGATGGCACATGTGGTCTCATCCAACTGTATCATTCTATATGAAACATCAACTTTTATATCAGTGTCTGCCTTGGATTATAAAATATATCAGTGTTTGTCTTGCATCATAAAATAGAGCATGAGTCCTCAGCTACTTGTTCCTTATGGCAACAGCCATCCAGGCATTTATTGACTTGGCTGGGAAGTGAGGAAAATTGCAACAATGAATGTTAAGATCGTGTATTTAGAAAGGATAATCCTTTCTCACATTGCCATCTTTTTATTTTTGGATCATGCCTTAATTAGATTGCAATTGTTTTATTGTTCTTTACCTGTAAAGTGCCATGTACAGTAATGGTGATATAATAACAACAATAAGCTGGTGTGTCAGCTATTTAACACATCTGTTATGAGGTTCTGTGCCACCTGTGAGTGAGACATGCCCAACCATCTCTGAACAAGTCTAGTTTCTTACATCCCCACAGTTTCTTAAGAGGATGCTAATTATTCAGGCCCAGACCTATTTCACACAACAAAGAATAATCGCTCACAGTTATACCATAACTGTAATGTACAGCCAATGGAATTGTTGAGTGTGAAAGCAGTCAAAGCCTGGCTGTAGAAGCTCTGGGTTATTCAAGCTTATTTAAGTCCCATGTGGACTTAAATAAGACATGTGACTTCTCATTCTCCTAACATTTAGAAAGACCACATGGCAAAGAGATTTGCAACACCTGGGGTCAGAGATTTAACTTAGTACCCTTGGACAAAAAGGGCCAGCCTACCTCTGAACTGGCACCCCTAAATGGATAGATATTACTTCATATCTTGGACATACATTATAAAAATTATGAGAATAGCATAAATTCCCACCGGGAGATAGGGCGGGATATGAATAATAATAATCAATATAATATGGACATTTCACATATCTCAATTGTAATTTACTAGAATCGTCTATGGGACTGAACTTGGAAAATTCTGCTGTGCACTCTTTCTAGCTAAGAAGCACTTAAGTACACAAATGTCCAGAATGATACTTTTGGACACTATATTCCATTCCAAAGCATGGGATCAAGGACAATCTTTCTGACCATTACTTCATAAGTCTCTCAAGATTGTCCATAAAATGGCACTTCTGTTTTTATCTTGTAGGCAGCAATAAAAATATTAAAGCATTAAAAAAACCTTGACATATGCTACTATACAGTAAAATACAATGTGAGCACATAATATGGAGTTTTAGAAAAATCTGTTTCTCACTGGCATCCAAAACCAAGACCTGTTTTGTTTTTATATAGTTGGCAGAGTTTAACAAGGCAAATATGCTTCTAAGTTTGATAATATTCAAGATGCTTTTTGGTTTTCCAAATGTTTGTTTTTAGCAATACTTGAAAATGATCTAAAATTTGATAACATGGATGGGGAAAACAGCAGATGATTTGTTTCTCCTGTATTTCTATGTTTTCCTACGATTTTTAGAAGCTGCTTTCCTTTCAAATAAATTCACAATAGTAATGATGTTTTATTTTTTGAAAGGAATAAAAGGTTGGGTGGAAGGAATTATTTGATGGAATAATGTTCCTATGATGGTCTAGGAACATCACAACAAAATAAATTAAGTAGTGACTGATTTCTGTGTATTATGATGTAGTTAGTGACATACTGTACATGATTGGAAAGAAGGAGTGAGGCACCATTTCTTACCATTTCAATTACAAACTTCTGGTTCCTTTGTAACCCATGCTGTTATTAAAATAATTGGAGCCCCCAGTGGCACAATGGGTTAAACCAGGGATCAGGACCCTATGGCTCGCGAGCCATATCTGGCTCTTTCGGGGATTGCATCTGGCTCTCCACTGCGCACACGGCTTTCACCCTCCTTCTCCTCAAATTCCACGCCTCCAGCTGAGATGGCCTTGCAGAATTTGAAGCGAAGGAGGGTGAAAGTGGGGTCAGCGCCTTCACCCTCATTGTGCCTGCAACTTGGAGGAAGAGGAGAACCAGCGGTGGCAGCAGCAGCAAACCAGCGGCAGCAGCAGCGTACCACATGGGAGAAGTCAGCTTCAGCTGGTGACGGTTGCCTTTTCGGGCCTCCGGCCCATAAGCGGCCTACTTCTCTCCCTGGCTGGGTTGCTTTCCTGGGCCTCCCCCCCCTGCATTTGTTTTTGCGGGGGAGGTTTCTTGTGGGGCTTCAGCAAGGCCCATTTCGCCTCCCTCCCCCTCACTTTGGCCCCCGGGCCCGGCTCTTCCTTGCCACTGGGCTCTTCCTGCAGCCCACCATGGGGGCCTCTTTCCCTGGTGGCACTTGCGCAAGGCGCAGCAGGGCTCCGGTCCCATGGAAGGCCTTGGGCCTCAGACCCAACTTCCGGCTTCTGGCGGGGAGGCTTTTGCCGGGGCATTGCTCCGCCCTGCCCACTGCCCATAGCTGCTAGCAACGGTCTCGGCTGGACGTGCTCCTGCCGCTACAAGTGGCTGGCACCAGCCTTTTTCTGGGATGTGCCCGTAGATGCCTATGTTCTCACCAGGCCAACTTTGTTCGCCTACCCAGCCAGGCAGGAACATGTCCAGGCTATCTGCAATGTCCTTGCAGATAGCCAATTCTCTCACACCAGAAGCAACTTGTCGCTCCTGACATGAAAAAACATTAAAATAATTAAGAGTTGGGAATAGTACATTGTAAAACTCGAGCTGTTTATAGCCCTCCTTGAGTATGCAAGAGTTGTGGAGTTACTAAATTAATAGGGTTACAATAAGTCAAATCTGTGTAGATATCAGATAATAGCAGCAACAACAAATATAACAAACAGAGAAAATATCAGTTATTCCCTCCACTTCTGTTTTCAGTCAGGGTACTGTTATATAACCTATGGAAAAGGATCATGTAGCTACCTAGAGACTAAACAAGTGTAGCTACTTAGAGACTAAACAATTAGTAGACTAAGTATGCATCTGCATTGTAGAATTAATGCAATTTGACATGACAGGTCATGGCACTTGAACTATGGGAATTGTAGTTTGGTGAGACACCAGATTTATTTGACAAAGAAGGCTAAAGATCTTGTAAAATGATGAAATATTATCAGAAAATAATATTTCTGTACAAAAAATGATGTCTTCTTTGAAGAAAATACAAGTTTCCATGCAAAACATTCAAATGAAATTTTTTGCACCAAATAGGTTCCAAACTACTAAGATTTTCATCAAGAATCTTCTTATCAGAGTATTTCAGCACTTGAAAAACATAAATTCAGCCATCTTTTAAATATTGTCCACCCCTATCAACAGACCTATCAGTGGGGACAGAAAGGCTAATTGTGATCAAAAAGGTGTTCTTAATTTGCTACATTTGACTGCTTCCTTTGAGTAAAAACATATATATTGTTTGAAGGTTGGCAAGGTATTATTCATTCATACCAAAAAATATAGTTTTAAAAATAGGAAAGCAGTATTGTTGCAAACCATTTTTAGATTCGTTCATTGTTAAGTATACTGTCAATATTTTTATTATTTTATTATAGTAAATTGATTTCCCTCAGAAATATTACAGCATCAGACTTGTTAGGGCTGCTCCTGAAGGAAAAAAAGAATATTAAAAAATCTTCTCTTAATTATTGCAGAAATTATAGTTTAGGAATAAAGAAGTCACCAGAAATGTGTAAGAAACAATAGCCCTGTAGCGACCTTTATTTATTTATTTATTTATTTATTTATTTATTTATTTATTTATTTATTTATTTAGAGCATTTATATCCTGTCCTTCTCAACCCCCGAAGAAGGACTCAGGATGGTTTACAACAGGCAGACATTAAATGCCAACACAATGCAATTAAAATCATAATTACAGTTAACACAGTTAAAATAGTTATAAACATTGAATTAAAACAGTTCGATTGAAAATCATGATCCAGATCCATCCAATTGTTGACTTCATGAATTACTTTAGTCCCAAAGACATGTGCTAAGGACACTAACTTATTTACTTGGAAGCATATAGTATGACCCCTATAACTGTGGGAAATATGTTCCTAAATTTACAGTGGGAACAAGAAACCCAGAATAATAGTGAGCCCTATTGAATTGAATGATGGTGGGTTTTTTTTCTTTAGTTAGAAGATACTGAACACTTTCTTAAGAATCCTGCTATGATGTTTCCTCTGGTTAAAGGAGCTGACTTTTAAAATGTTTTCCTGAGTGGTTTCTATTAAGTACCTGCTGGTTTACCTTGGCAAAGTCCCCAAACAATTGAGGTCCCCAACCCTCAGAAAATGGCAAGTTAAGAATGCAATTTGTCCAGGTCAAACACACTTGAATTTTTACCTACTGGCACTATATAAATGCATAAATATTTGCTAAATACAGAAAATAGCCTTTGTGGGCCTGGCAGTTATATACATTTGCATTCCTTTTTTGGCAATCAGAATGTTCCCATTACTTTCTGGCAACCTAAGTCCAAACTGTAATTTGAAACTTACCTGTACTCCCAAAAATATGCAAAAAAAGATGAATAAGCAATTAGTAAGATGAATATTTTTTATTAAATTGCATAATATTATCTCTAATCCTAGTTCTGTTAGTCTCTAAACTTTAATCTCCATTTATTTTAATGTCTTATATTTACTGTTGGTTAAGGGGTGGTGGGTTGCTCCTAAACACACTGGTAAGTAAACAAACAGAGCTAAAGCATTCAATCACATAGATAAAGCATAGATACCATATGTATTGTGTACCATACACATTAACACTTAGCTCTAATCAATGTACAAGCAATTGCTAAAGATAGCAAGCAAGAAATAATATACAGCCACAAATAGCTGGAAATACAATAACAAGCCGCAAGCAGCTGTGTCGGGGAGTAATTCTCCACTCGCGTACTCACGCGTAGAAGTCCCTTACAGTGAAGCAAAACAGAACGGACGAAAACAAAGTTCAAAGGATGTAAAACTGCCAGGAGGCAGTGGTGATATAAGCCAGTTCCAGCTCAAATTAAAGTCCAAATGGAGTCCGTCTGTGGGCTTTTGGTGGGTCTACGATTCTGGGTGTCCAGACGCGAAAATCGTTTCGCCAATGCGAAGGCTTCTTCTGGACCCGGGACCATGGTACACAATACATATGGTATCTATGCTTTATCTATGTGATTGAATGCTTTAGCTATATTTACTGTTGGCCTGAATCCTGGGTAGCAGTCAATGTGATTAATAGAGGTCTGTTTTTTTTTGTTGCTCAGAAGGCAGCTAACTTATTTTTTTCACGCCCTCCCATGAGCAATCTTTATTTCAATAGGTAAAAGCAGGGTCCTTGCCAAAAATTATGCCTTGAATCAGAAATTGTTAGTATAAGGAGCTGGATGAGACTATCAGCCAGCTGCATCCCAATCATCAGGGAAATAGATCTTCATTGATCGCAGTGGTTGCTTTCTGGTAAGTGAGGATGGCGAACTTTGTATCCCCCCTAAACTAGGAACTACACAGAGATCATGCAAACAAACTAGTCATGAGTTTATAATTCTAGGGCATGCATTTGTAAGTGTCTTATTCCATTTTATTGAACATAACATATATCTATATATTATCCAGATATAATATCCAAACTGTATAATATTATATTTCTTGTCTTTACCAAACAAAGTAATATTATCTCCTTTATATAATATTATATAACCCTATGCCCCCATTTGTCTGTGCAAATATTGAGTCCTTCCAAGATTCAACAACTCTCTCTCTCTCTCTTGCTTAGCTTACCCACCTTATCCCACCCCCATAGTGACCTCTTCAATGTACACATTTGGTTTGTTGCCTTGAAGAAGCCATTTAAGTGTCCATCACAACCAGCATCCCACACCTTGTGTCATCCCACACCTTGTATTAAGAAGGAATCTTAACTGGGAAGATGTAGAACTGTTTGTATTACTGATTGGATAGATACCAGTTTGGAGCTTGGATTATCGTTATAAAAATTATTTTAAAAACTGTTGACAGCTGTGGCTATTACTAAGTTCTCATTACAACAAGCACTTTGGTCAGCTTTCAGTTTGGCAGAAACATGATATTTAATAACATTTCATGCCTTGTCTCTATAAAATGGCATTCTGTGCCAAGTTGTCTCACCTGCAGCCTGCAAGTGAAGCCTAAATTGTGTGGGAAGATATTTGAATCCTCCTGTGGAGAAGACCAGTGCTGGTCGGGACTGGTGGACTCATTTAAATAGGTTGTCATGACATGGTAAAAGTTAAACAGTCCTGCTAGGCACTGTGGAACCTTGCTTTCAGAGAGGAAGAGTCCATAAAAATCTCCATGAGTTTCTGTGGATTGTAGAACTATAAAACAGGACTCTCCTTGGAGCTGGAATTAGAGTTCTCACTCTTTAAAAAAGCAGGTGGGGGGGAGAGGAGCAATCCCCCTCGCTCTCCTGGCGTGCCATCTCTACGCACCGAGAGAGCCTCGGCAAGACTATAATGGAGGCCAGGTAAGTTTATTTTACTTTTAAACAGGGTGTGGGGGAGGGTCCTCAAATGTTCTGTGTGCGTTTTCAGGGGTGGGTGTAGACAGGCCCCCAGGAACATCCACATTTTCTAAACATGGATGTTCCTGGGATAAAGGGCTGTCTGGAACCGCCCTCAGAATATCAAGGCAGAAAATCCTACATCAACTGAATGTGGACTCAGTTAACCCAGTTCAAAGCAGATATTGTGGGATTTTCTTCCTTGATATTCTGGGATATAAGGCTGTGTGGAAGGACCCTAAGAGAGAGGAAACCTGCTTGTTTAATTACACAAGTTGCATTTGATAATCCTGTAGTTTCTGTACACCTATTCTCAGGGGCGGTCCTACCTATCCGGGGGGGGGGTGTAAGCAAATATTATTTTGCCCCCCCCCGTGGCTCCCAAACACGAGTCACGCTCTGGAGCCAGTGCGCATACGCGAATCTCCGCGCATGTGCACTGGCTCCCGAGCGCGCCTCCAGTTTTGGAGCCAGTGTGCATGCGCGAATCTGCACGCATGCACACTGGCTCCTGAGTGCAAGTCACGCTCTGGAGCCAGGGCACATGTGTGGAGATCCGCGCATGCGCATTGGCTCCAAAGATGGAGGCGTGCTCGGGAGCCAGTACACATGCGTGGAGATTCGCACATGTGCAGAAGCTCCTACAGGCGCGACAGAAGCTCCTACAGGTGCAGCAGAAGCTCCTACAGGCACATGCGCAAAAAATCTCCGCGCATGCGGAGGCGCGGCCAGTGCGGTGGCGCGGCGCAGGCGGCGTGGCTGGCTACGGAGGTCCAGCCGGCACGGTGGCACAATGCGGGTGGCGGGGCTGGCTGTGGAGGTGGGGCCGGCACGGCAGCGGGGCAGCACGGGTGGCGGGGCCAGCACGGCGGCGCCCCTCCCAGGTGGCGCGTGCCCTACGCAGCCGCGTACTTGCCGTAACGGATAGACCGCCCCTGCCTATTCTACCTTCCCCACTATTACATGAATCCTATTTCTACTTTCTGAAATAAAATGCAAATATTGAATGGAATTCAAGTGGACATGTGCAGTTATTTGCATAGTAGATATATACCTGATTTGACATTTTGTTTTATAAAATTAGAATTTTACACAATTATGAAATATCTTGTTTTAAAATAATTATTAATGATCAGAGTACATTGATCAAAGCTATGACCATTTTCAGCTTCCTAACTACCATGCATTAATGTAGGATCACTTCACATTATTTCCATTTGCAGATTTCATAAAGTTTGGTACAGAGTACTTTCAAGCTTCTGCCTCTCTATAATTTTAGTTTTCCACTAGAATCAATATTGTCAACCATCACAGCTGAAACCATTTTTCTCTTCTTTGACATGCCTTTTATGTATATCTCTTCTACTATTATTTACTCTTGCACAATTTCAAGGAAGAGAAAATGATCATGTTTAAATGTATCCTTTAATCAGAATGATTAGTCTAGAGTTTTCATTCATTTAAATAATTTAAAAATTCAGGATCTAAGTGATTTTGACATTTTCAATATGCATTTTATTACAAAGATTATATATAGAAAAAGATGGTCATTCCTGTATCTTCACCAATGAATCATTTTCCCTTTAACAATGCCTTTGAGGTGCCACTTTCTTAATGATATAGCATTTGTCTAAATATTTTTTTCTATGGAAATAATTGAAGATGTTGGTTGGGTGGTCAAACAGGACTGTGTTTGTGTGTGGTCCATGGCAATTGCAATAGATAATTGAATCTGGGATCTATGAAAGTAGCTCAACTTTGGGTTGAGTCAAAGGTAAGAATGCCTCATGCCTTTCATCTCATTGCTATAAAAATATTTTTGCACAATATATTAATCTGTTGACTTAAAATGTTTTGTGAGAATGTTTGTTGTGTGGATGTTTGAAAAACAAATATTATCTATTGTGTGCACTTTATCCCCCCTAAAACAGAATGAAGGTCTTGCAAATGTGTGGATTTTTCCAACATGTTTTGAATATTAGGAGATGCCACATCGATATCTTTAGATAACTGCAAATCCAAGTAATTATTTTTTCTCTTAAGTTCAAGCTATAACATGACTGTTGACAATGCAAAACATTCAGCATAATTATGTTATGAAGACTTATTAGGTCCTCCGGAGGACCCTTACTTCAGCCAACCAGAACCTGACTGGCAAGCTTCACCCAGAGGACTTTTCATTGGCCGCCCCATGACTATGGAATAACTTGCTGGAAGAAATCCAACAGCTAACAATCTATCAGAATTGGAAATGCAATTGAAGACCCATCTCTTCCGGCAGGCCTACCCACTGAACTTTCATCATGAGTTTTGATTTACATTCCATTGCTACCATATGCCAATTCTGTATCTGTGTTTGATGCCAGTTTTTTTATATGTACAGTATGTGTTTTTATCCATGTAATTTATTGTATATATTTTATGTTAATATATTTTTGAATTTGTTGTGATCCGTCTCAAACTATCAGGAGTGGTGAGTATTACATAAAAAGTATTGTTGTTGTTGTTGTTAAACTTTTGTAGATAGGACATCATTTCTCAGATGCAAGGAGCAGAGGAATAATGATGGGAATATATACGAAGATGGGGGAGGGGAGGGGAAAGTAAGTCAATTTTTCCTGACTGTCTTTCAAGCTATGTAGACATTTGAGGATTAAATATACCAATAAAATTGAATAGCATGCTATAAATGTGATCATCACTAGCAACATGCCTCCCACTCTCCTCACTTGTACACAGCATGAATGAGGGGTTTTCAAACCACTTTGTCCTCCAAAAGTTGAAAGGCTGATATATGATAATAGATTTTTAGATTAGACAGTCTCTTTACACATATAAGAACAATAACATTTTAAGTAACCTAGATCAGATCCCAAAAATTAAATGCCACTTAGTTTTTTATGTCAATTACTGTAAATCTAGTGCATAGCTTTACATTACGAAATTTGCTCTTCAGCTCAAGAATGGCAATGTATATAAACTGAGCCCTGAATTGTACTCCTTCCTAATCTATTTCTCCTGCTGGACCTAACCATCTCTTCCTTGTTCTAATGTTTATTTTGTTTTAATATTTCCTTTTTCCTGTTGTTTCTGCTTGGAAACAGCCACATAAATTATATACTTGAATGACATCTTTCTTTCCTTCGGTCTCTCAGAACAATAAGGTCCCTTGGGATAAAATCTTTCAAAAAGTTTCAAGTTGCTAGAATTTGGAAGCAAAAGGACAAAGTAAAGCCAGTGTTTCACTTCATCGGCAAATTTCTGCAGAACAGTAAACTTCTAGCACTTCCCACTCTATTATTATTCTTAGCTATTGGGTAGGGTTGTGAAAGTAAATCCAGATTTCTGTTTCAATCTGCTAGCTCTTTCTCTCTAAAAGGTTCACAGTGATACTAAAGAGAGATGACAAGGGGAGGTGTCAGAAGATGAATTTGTCTTCTAACATTTGCAAACTTGCACACAAGCTCTAAACACTTTTTAGCACCTGGCTTAAGGCACCAGCATATGGTATATCTAGTAAGGAAATACAATAAAGAGTATTCACAGAAAATCCTGGCATGTATATAATGTTACATTTATTTAATTTATATTTGTTTGCTAGAACACATTCAGTGTAGAGAAAAGACCTCCCATTGGAGCTTACTTTCATACCCACCTTGTGTAATATACCCAACTTCTTTGTAAGCTAAATCATGTGAAAAATATGTACATTTCCAAAGTAGTCAGAAGTAGATTTTTTACTCCCTTTTTCAGTTTTAGTAACTTTCCCATAAATGTTTTACAGAGATAAGTAGAAATCTATGATGTCACCAAAGTATGTTGTTACCTGGTTCAAAATATAATTTTTGCCTAGAAAATAATGTTCAGATGGAGTTGCATCACCCTGAGAGGTTTTGTCCAGGTTTGGAATACAAAACATGGACACCATGTTAACAGCAGTCTTTGTGGATGTAGCTGGAGCACCTGCTTGTCCAGTTTTGATGGATTCATTTCAATTGGTGAAACCTGAGGATGTGGACAAGATACTCGGAGGGATGAAGGCTATCACATGCATCCTAGACCCCTGCCCATCCTGGTTTGTAAAGGAAGCCAGAGGGGGATTGGCCGAGTGAGTGGTGGTGGTTAATGCCTCCCTTTGGGAAGGCAACATTCCAGCCAGCTTAAAGCAAGCTGTTATAAAACCACTGTTGAAGAAACCATCAATGGACCCCACTCAATTCGTCAACTATCAGCCTGTTTCCAATCTCCCCTTCTTGGGCAAAGTCCTGGAACATGTGGTGGCTTCTCAGCTCCAGGTATTCTTGGAAGACACAGATTATCTGGACCCGGCACAGTCTGGTTTTAGGCTGGGGCATCGTACCGAGACAGCCTGAATCGCCTTAGTGGAGGATCTACGCCAGGAGCTGGACAGGGGGAGTGTGTCTCTGTTAGTTCTGCTGGACCTCTCAGCGGCCTTTGATACCATTGACCACGGTATCCTTCTGGAATGCCTCATGGGAATGGGCCTTGGAGGTACTGTTTTGCAGTGGCTCCGGTCCTTCCTAGAGGGCCGTTCCCAGATGGTGTTATTGTGAGATGCCTGTTCAACCCCACAACCATTGTCTTGTGGGGTTCCTTGGGGTTCAATATTATCTCCCATGTTTTTAACATCTACATGAAGCCACTGGGAGAGGTCATCTGGAGTTTCAGGGTGCGGTGTCACCTGTACGCAGATGATATCCAACTCTGTCACTCCTTTCCACCTACTACTAAGGAGGCTGTTCAGGTTCTGAATCGGTGCTTGGCCGCTGTGTCGGACTGGATGAGTGTGAACAAATTGAAATTGAATCCAGGCAAGACAGAGGCACTCCTCGCCAGTTCAAAGGCCAAACAGGGTATAGGGTTACAGACTGTGTTGGATGGGGTTACACTCCACCTGAAGACACAGGTTCGCCGTCTGGGTGTGATCCTGGTCTCATCACTGAGCCTGGAACCCCAGGTTTCGGCGATGACCAGGGGAGCATTCGCACAGTTAAAACTTGTGTGCCAGCTGTTCCCGTACCTTGGGAAGTCTGACTTGGTCATGGTAGTCCATGCTCTGGTTACATCCCGTATAGATTACTGCAACGTTCTCTACGTGGGGTTGCCTTTGAAGACTGTTCAGAAGCTTCAACTGGTCCAACGGACAGCAGCCAGGTTGATAACAGGAGCGGCATTCAGAGAGCGCACAACTCCTCTGTTGTGCCAGCTGCACCAGCTGCCAGTTTGCATTTCTTTGGAATCACCATTGTCATTCACTTCCTTGGTCCATGTGGCTGGAATTTACCAACTACTGCCCTGACTGGCAGCCTCCTTTGCGGAACCCCCTTTGGCGTTTCCCTTTTGGGAGCTTGTTTGCCTCCACGTTGCTCCTTGGATTACAATACTTTTTTTTGAACATTTGAACTGCGACACTGGGATTTACCTCTACAAACATTGATTTTTCTCCTCGGATTACTCCTCTACTCATATCTATACCATGCCATGCAATCTGAAAGGTACTGACTATTAGGGTTGGAACTTTAGCGTCTTTCCAGAACCTGGGACTTTGTGCATTATTGAACCTTAATGTTAGATATTTGTCTAAATTGAATAATTTGATTGATTAGATTCCTGTTTCTGTTATTATCTCAATGTGTAGAACTCAAAGTGTTGAACTCAATGTGTAGAACTCTTAATGGATACTTAATGTGTTGAACTATTGACTTGTGTAGACCTAATATATGGCATTTTGATACTGAATAGGTCTTCTTTACTCTATTGGTAACCTCCTCTGTCTTAGTGTAGTATTACACAGTGTTGCCCTCTGTTTTTGTGTCGTATTCCCACAGTTTACCAAGCTTATTTAGTGAATTAATTTGGGACTGTCCAGAATGTTGTCTGGACAGCCCCTCCTTTATTGTGGAAGTTCTCTCAATAAAGGTGCTGTCTGGACAGGCCTTAAGATAGGGTGTTTAAGGTTTTTGCGATATTGACCTAGAACACAACACAGGGAACACTGAATACTTGAGACTAAAGAAGCTATACAATTCCTGACTCTGGACTTGTCTGCACTCCCCAAAAACCTGGATTTACTTCGTATCCACCATGGTTTGTCTCTATGACACACAGAGACCTCAAGTGAATATCCCAGGTTTTTCAGCTTTCATTCAATTTTGGCCCACTTTATGCAAGGTTCGGAAATATACCAGAATTTGCAGGAAACTCCAGAGAATCCTGGGGTTTAGAAGCAGTCTGGAAGACTTGATTGGATCTGTTTTGTGCCAATTCCCTGTTCAGATGGGCAGTGTTGACATCACCCTTGCTCTGCACTGGCCAATGCATGGGAAATGGAGGTATGTTTTAATATGTGTATTTTACAGTGTGTTTTAAAATGATTGTATGTTTGTTTATGTTTTAGTAATGCTGTATCCCACTTTGAGCCATGAGGAGAAGTGGGCAAGAAATAAAATAATAATAATAATTATTCCTGTGTCACTATTACCACTCCCCACATCCAAAGAGCTCAAAAAAACCCTCCTTCTTACAGGTCATTCAAGGTCCCCAACCTGATATCATTAGATGCAATTGCAATGACCAGGTGCTTGCACAGAACTCCATGGCTGGTGGGGAGTACTAGTAGGGGCAACACAGATTAAAAGAGACACATCTACACTGACCTGTTATTCTGAAAGTGGGTGTGTCAGCTCTGGAGCTGATCCAGATTAACACAGGCTTTAACCTTGGTAACCAAGTCCTAAGTCTCCCTTAGAATTAAGAGCAAACCATGACTTTGTAAGTAGTAACTGTTGACAATGTCATCCCATATTCCCTAGTCTCAGGTGGTCTGGAAGACATAAGAAGCATTCACTGTCCCACTCCCATTCTTGTTGTAGTGCTGGCAGGAACAAGATGGCTTATGTCTGTTGCTTGTCACCTGAGTGATGTTGACCATAGTATCAGAGCAATCCGTGAATCTGCTACATTATCTTTCTCCACAGCCAACTTCACTTCATGTAAAGAACAATAGATACTGGCCATGTTGCAGCCACTGGGTGCCACTCTGATAAAAATGGGAGAGGGCAGTAAGGATTTTGGCACTGCTGAATGGTCAGGACTCTTTTCTACCTCCGCAGTGTTCCAGGGCCTGGCAGTAAAAGGATCATAAGGCTAAATCG
This sequence comes from Anolis apletophallus, assembly GCA_030556195.1. Classification (NCBI taxonomy): domain Eukaryota; kingdom Metazoa; phylum Chordata; class Lepidosauria; order Squamata; family Anolidae; genus Anolis; species Anolis apletophallus. The sequence goes on from JARBWK010000009.1 coordinate 87,429,763, forward strand.
AAATTCAACACTCCAGACTAACACTGGGATAAAAGGGTCATTGTAGATGTGTCCAGATGACATCTCAGCAGGTTGACACAATCTTGGCCTGTTAGGACTGTCTGGACACTAACTCCAGATTCAGCACAACAACCTATCCACACAGAAATAGAAAAGGCTCAGCTTGCTACCATAATTGTACAACAACTGATTGTTAAATTTATAATTTTGATTTACCTGTACCTGATCAACAGACAGATTTTCATCATAGTCATATAGGATATCCAGGTCTTCCAACGTAACATCATATGTTTCAGAGTCATAATTTATAGAACTCATTGTAGGAGCAGCAATAATGACATCAAAGAGAAAAAATGCCAAGAAAATATTTGGAAAGGACTTCATCCTTCAATAGTTTTCTAGAGGAAGAAAGCAGAAGAGTGATAGTTAAAACTGCAAATATTCCAGGAAGAAAGCAAAACAGTTATTATTATTATTATTATTATTATTATTAAACACTGCAGCTATTCCTTTACCTATTGGATTAATACTGTCTAGGAAGATTAACTAGAATGCAGATGAGCAAAGAGATTTTACAACTCTGTGCATTAGGGTTGGTTTAGAATCCTAAAATCGGGATTCTAAAATCAAATGGGGGGGGATTTTTTTTTGATTAGTATATCAAAGACTTACAAAAAAATTTCCAAAAGTTAAAAAATGTTAATTAATTAATAACGATATTATAAAGTGGTTCTAAAGTCAAAAACAGTCAAAAAATCAATGGGGAACATTCCCTTCGCCTCTGCAGTGCAATTAAGTGGAGCTGTACATGTATAACATAAATATAAGAGGTAGTAGCTACTTGCTCTCAGGACAATTGTGAAAGTGAAGTACGATCCCCCCCCTTATTATTTCCCCTTTCCCTCCTTTCTTCCTTCTCTACCCTCTTCTTTCCTTCCTTCCTTTGCTCTTTGGTTCCCCATCCCTTCTTTTCTCTTTCCTTCCTTCCCTCCCCCCTTCTCTACTTCTTCCTTTGTCTCCTTCCTTCCTTTGTTCACGTTTTATTTCCCTAATAGCAATTAAACAGAAAGATATATGTATAATATATAGACTTTCTGCTGTGCTTTCTGCAACCGAACTTGCCTATCTCAGATTGGCCTCTTTAGTCATCAGCGCTTGTAAAAGCGTGGGATGAGTCCTTCCTGAATCTTCGTTCGTGAAGTCATGCCGAGAGAGATATATGTATTAATGCAGTGGTTCCTCATGTTGTGGTGACCCCCATCCATATTTTCGTTGCTACTTCATAATTTGGTTACTCTTATGAATTCTAATGCAAATATCTAATATGCAGGATGTATTTTCATTGTTACAAATTGACCAAAGTTAAAGCATAGGGATTAATCACAAAAACAATATGTTTGGGGAAGGATGGACAACGGATGATGGGATTTGCAGTACCTTCGACCAATTCAGCTCTGACTTCCACAGCTGAGACCCCATGAATGACAGACCTGGATCAAACTTGGCACACAGAACCCCCATGACCCACAGAAAATACTGGGGGTTTGGGAGGAATTGACAGTGATTTAGGGAGATAACTCTGAACCCAAACAATCCTGGATCAGGACCAAACTTGGCATGAATACTCAATATGCCCAAATGTGAACGCAGATGGAGTTTGGGGAAAATAGACCTTGACATTTGGGAGTTGTAGTTGCTGGGATTTATAGTTCACCTTCAATCAAAGAGCATTCTGAACTCCACCAATGACAGAATTGGGCCAAACTGGGATCCCCGCGCTCGCCGGCGCCCTCGCTCACCCCTCGCTTCTCTCTAGCCCCGGTGCATGCATCGAGGCTAGAGAGGCGAACAGGAGCGATAACCCCTTTCAGCTAAAAAATATAAGCCGACCCAAGCCTGGGTCGGCTTATATTTTAGCTGGAAAGCGCCTCCGCCTCTCTGCTCTCTCTAGCCTGGATCCAGGCTGACAAGAGAAGCAGAGGGGTGCGCTGGGCCTCTCCGCCTCCTAGTTTTCAGCAAAAGCTATAAGCCGACCCAGGCTGGGTCGGCTTATATTTTAGCTGAAAAAGGCCATCGCTCCCCCTCGCCTTCTCTCTAGCCTCGATCCATGGATCAAGGCTAGAGAGAAGCAGAGGGGAGCGAGGGCCTTTCTCTCCTCTCTCGCCAATGACAGGCTGGCGAGAGAGGAGGAGCCCTCGCTCACCCCTCGCCTCTCTAGCCCCGATCCTGAGGGAGCGAGGGCCCAAGTTTGCCCAGGCTGAGAGGAAAAGGAAGAGGCCTGAGGCTGTGAGGAATGGTGGGAGTTGAAGTCCAAAAACGTACCTGGAGGGCTGAAGCTGGCCCCTGCGATGGGAGAAGGCAGAGCAACAGGGAAGAGAAGGGGGGGGAGAAGCCTGGAGGACTACAGTTTCCAGGATGCATTGCCTAGCAGCAGCGTCACTTCCAGTTCCCCATAGAAATGCGGGAAAAAGAAGAAGCTTAATGAAGGCGGGAAGGACATGAGGGAGAAGACAGGGAGAAGTGAGTACTACAATAATTAATTAATTAATACTTAAGAATTTCTAACGAACTTAACGCATATTGTTGACCTGAAGGACCGTAAAGGAAGTCTACTTCCTGGTTCGTGGCAGCGATCCGTAAAACCTCAAAAGTCCCATTTCATACGAATCTCTTACGAATCCTTTTAATTTCCGTTTCATTTTTCTCATGCCTACTGTGCATATATAAATTAATCAATGATGGAAATTGATCTGAAAGCTAAAAGAGCAAAACTTCAAAATAATTCATTCCCCTTTATTTCCATGATATATGTACTATTTAATGAAATGCGAGTCACGGGAGGTACAGATTCACATTTTGCTCTAGCTGTATGTCAGTGTAGTTTGTGTAGAGAGCATTCTGTACTGAAGGAAGGGGTTGTAGTGTTTATGGAGTGGTAATACTACCTGGATAATGTCTTGGAAGACATGACACTGATAAAAAAGTACTATTTACTGGTAACAGTTGCTCCTTCATAACATCATATGTTCTCATGACAGATGCCACCACCGCATTCATCCAGATATCATTTTTTTACAGAGCATAACTAGATCAAGCGGGAGTATTTGGTGCATACATTTTCGATTAAGCTGTAGGATTTCTTTGGAGGTATGCTGATTAACTTTATGCAGCACAAAATCTCACCTAACATGTTGACTTAAGTGGCTGTTTCTCTGTGCATGGTGCCCCAATGACAATATGAATCAACTCCATAAAATAAATTATTTTGAGTTCATATAGCCTCTATACTTGTCATGTTATGTTGACATAAGTTGCGTCAACAAATTTCATTCTTAAGTGGGATTTGTTGAATGTGACTCGTGCATTTTATTTTAATAAGAATTATTACTCTATATACTTACTTACAAAATGTAGTCAAAATTGACCCTAAAAAATTGGGTTGATTTATCCATGGGTCAATGTATTTTAATTCTTATTTAAAAGAGGATAAGTGTAGAATGTGTATTTTGCAACCTACAAGAAGTCCCAATTTCCTCTACTGTCTCCACTATGGCATGACCTCTGGCTTTTTAAAAATGTCTGTATGAGAAAATAGTGGCAGCTTTCAGAGGTGGCAGGTTCCCTAAGGTAGTGCTGGCATTTTCTTCTCTCTGCAAAGTGATCCTCAACTTACCCATGCATCAAAATCTATCATTTTGGCCCCAAAGCATGCCCTCCATTTACACATGAGATAGACTTCATGGGTATATATGACAAGTACAAATGCCTTTTGATTATTAGACTGTGTGCTCTGGAAGAAAGTATTTTATCCTGAAGCTATCCAGTCCAATATTTAAATATTACCATGGGAAATTTCATTTGCAATTATCAATACTTCATTATTTCCATACAACATATATTGAATACTAAAGGTATCAGTAAGAGTATAAATATTAATACATAAATCCACTACTGTCAAACCTGAGGAAATGAGTTTTTATTTATTTACATGTTGCACCTAAAGAACAGCATGCAGTCTATAATATTAGAAATTCATAAAAAACTTTCTCTTTTCAGGTTGCTTGGACTCAAATAAACAGATACTAACTCTCTTGAAAGAAGGCCTTTGTGAAGCAGGTTTACACATGAAGGCATGAAATTCCAATGGGAATGGTGAACTGCACAAGGCATTCATTTTTCTCTTTTTTCATTTTTAACTAACTAGTAGACAGACTGTATAGCAATTGAGTCTCTATGCCTTTAACCAAGACTAAATTGTCTTGCACTCTTCCACGGTGACTTATTTACTACTGATTTATTCTGGGTTTGCATGAAGCTTTTATTGATTTGTATGTTATATTATGTTGGTAAAGTAGAGTATATGGGCATTTTCATAGCTGATAAATATTTTTAACAATAGCAAAATTATTGTTTTTGTTATATTTTTGTTTTTTATTTTATCATTGAAAACATCAGGTGAATCTAATAGGTTTTATATAAATGTATTATTATTATTAGTTTAATTCACATAGTGAGGAATTTTTCATCTGCAGATTTCTTTATCCTGATCCTTAGAAAAACTCCTGTATGATAAAATATCACCAATTTACAGGTTTTTTGTCATTACACTGAGAAATATATTATTTACCCCAGTGAATGCACACACAGAAATAAACAGAAAGATAGTTATGTACACTTATGAACCAGACTGGTCTGCCCAATCTGACCAAAATCTGGGTTTTTTTTCCGTCTATAGCTTTTTTATAAGCAAAATATTGGAACATACTGTAATTACACTGGCATCTATAAGAGTTTACAAATATTATGATGTAGGTTACACACTTTTCTTAGAAAGGCATTAAAACTAAGTAAAAATCAAATATCAAAAAGTTAATAAATAGGAAGTATGCATACCTTTACACATACTTTTTTTTTAAAAAAAATATCTAGTTTATTAATGAAGAAAAAAGAAGCAGAAAACGTACCTTTGGCTCTTGCTTTCCTAAATGGCAGAGTTACTCTGAATACACAGTCTGTGGTTTTTAGCCTCACCAATAGCAGTGGGGTGCCGGGTTTGTGGGAGGGTGATGCAGGAAACCTACATCCTGAGAAAATTCTTGATGCTCAAACACTTTCATATCAGAAAGTCAGAAAAGAGCTCTACCTGGATATGGTTCATTTTGCTGGAAGAGCAAGTATTTGGAAATTCACTGTTACATCAGTAAATGCATTGTTATCATTGTGCCAAGGTATAAATACAGATGTTTAAATATTTGATTCTATGTCTTATAAATAAACAGTACAAAGGGGAAGAAATTGATTGCTATTTTAATATTTAAATATTGTTATTTTATCACTGTATCATATCACCAGGAATTTTAGTGGGCAAAAAAGAGTTATCATATTGATCTAATCCATCTTCTCCAAAAACTGGAGAGATGTGTTATTATTAAGAATAGGAAGAACTATAAATGAGGTAAAGTGACTTGCTTCAGGCTGTTCAGAGAGCTCAAATCACTTGACCCAGTTGTCCTCAAGTGAAAACACTGAGATGAGTTCTTTCTAATGACCAGAAAGATTTTCCTCTTTGCTTATTATTATCATCAATGCTTTTGGATACATTACATTCCTCATGATTTAAGATAGGGTACTTTTAATAACATTTTAAAATGGGGATCTATTTTGGATTTTATTTTAAAACATAACACCTGAATAGATATAGCAAGTTGGATGGTTACTTTACTATCCAAGACCAAAGCTCAGAGTGACTTCATGGAGATACTGAGCCAACAGCCCTCTTTCCAAACTTCACAGAAACTCTCTCACAAATGTTTAAATCTCTCTTTGCCAAAGGAATTGTCTAGATTTCCTGACACAAGTCAACAATTCACTGATTATATCATTTTCTTCCTCTACCTCAGAGGGATCTGTTACTCCATATATCTTTACCTGTTATTGTTGTTGTCATTTATTTATTTCATGCTTTTTCTCTCTAGACTCAAAGTGGCTAACATTAAAAGCATGGTTTAAAAAAACACAATTTAATAATAAAAAAAGAATGCAGGTACAAAATAATTTTATGTAATTGTATAAAATATTGGCTGTTATATACTAAGTTTACACACGTGGTACTATGTAACACAAGTATACAAACACACAAGACTATAAATTCATACAAAATAAATGCAGTGTTTTATCAAGTGTGGGCTAAAAGCCTATTTTTCTAATAAATATTATTCAATACAAAATTACAGGAGCAATCCGGTCGCATATATACAATACCTTCAGGATGCAAGTAGGGTGGGTGTGCACGATGGGGGACGGGTATAAGGCAACTTCATGGGCCGCAATACTATAAAAACGAATTGTATTCCTGGGACCCTACCTTCAGGTCCGCAGGTCATGCAAAACCTGGATCTACCCTTGTTATGGTATGTATACCTATAACTACAGTACGTCACCACTATACTATGATTGGGATGTATAGTTGATACTTATGTGTATCATTACAGATTATGTATGCCTGTGAAGCTGAGTAATTAATCACGACTGTTGCCGCTTGAGAAAGCCCAAGGCGAAACGCTTGCGAAAGCTCTGCAGCTCAATCGTTGTGGCTTCTGGCGTTCTCACCGCTTCCATCTTCGGGCTACAAGCCACTCAACTACATCTTCCAAGGTCGCCTTCCTCCAACGGGAGCTTGTGGAATATAATTTGTGGATATTGCGTGCATTATTGGACTACCGGGACCTTTATACAGTTGCGCTTCAACTTAAGACCGTTTACCTACCCCCGTCATGCACCCCCTACCCTTAGAATTGCCGTAGGGACTTGGTGCATTATTGGACATTGGGAACTCGGATCTTTGTGTGATTGTACTGCTATTGTGGCCCATGAAGTTGCCTTATACCTGTCCCCCGTCGTGCACACCCACCCTACTTACGTCCTGAAGGTATTGTGTATATGCGACCGGATTGCTCCTGTAATTTTGTATTGAATAATATTTATTAGAAAAATAGGCTTTTAGCCCACACTTGATAAAACACTGCATTTATTTTGTATGAATTTATAGTCTCGTGTGTTTGTTATATACTAAGCACAAAAACCAATGAAATAAATCTAGAAAACAACCCCATTGAAACTAGTCATAGTTAATTAAGCACCCGAAGACCAGAATTCAGTTGGTTACATGCATATAAACTGGGATTGTCAATGTATCCATTTTTTGATATTGTGGAGTTTATGTTCAGTACTCCCCAACATCTATTCAATCCTTCAAAACAGATTCCAAACACTCTCAATGGCAACACATTGCCCAAATTCTTAAGTAAAGGCTGCAGTAATTTTTTCATCCTTCTTTCTGTGTCCTACATTTATTATACTACCAAGCAATATTTTCTAAGTGTTTGTACAGGCCAGAAGTTGACTAGGCTCCACAATACTATAGCCACTTCCTGAGTTGAATACAGAAGTTTCTGCCATCGTGGAATTTTGTCTAGATGCTAGTTGGCAGTTAGAACTCTCCTGTTGCATACAGTTCCAACTCTTTTCATTATTTTTGTTTTCATTCAGGCAATTTTATAATTCTAGTTGTGAGAACTCTGATGGTCGTTTTACACTACATAATTATAGTGTTGCATTATAGTTTTAACTGACATTGCAGTTTAAGTGATTTGCAGTTTATAAAGCATTTAGATTTCTCTACCGACCAGAGATTTCTACTGCATCATCATACAACAAACCCTAGGATGCCATAGGCTGATGCCATGGCAATAAAGCAGAATCATAGTGTTATAATTGGGAATTGTTGTTTTCCCTAATATCTTCTCTCTATCTATTCATAAATCCAATGGTAGGAAGGAAAAATAATTGTTCAGTTTCTTAAATCTTCTAGGAAATACTTTCCCTACATATTGAAGCTAACCAAAGCCAACTCTGGTATATATGTGTGTTTGCATGCACATGTTTGTTAGGGAATGTATTATATTGCCCTTACCTTCAAACCTCTTTCTTACCTCTTTCATTTATCTCTTCAGCTTTATATGACCTTTATTCCCAAATCCTCACAGCCTTGCAAATTTATTGTTCTGCAATGTACCTTTGTCATTTGTGCAGAATCCGCAACCATACATAGGGGAGATGTGACCATGAAGATAGGCAGCGCCCAAACTGTTTAGGGCTTTGTAGGTCATAACCTACACCTTGAATTGGGACCAGCAACTTATCAGCATCCAGTGGAGCTGCTTTAATAGAGGTCTTGTGCACTCCCTATCGTTAGCTCCTGTTACAAGCCTGACTGCCGACCTTTGTACCAATTGCAGTTTCCGGGCCATCTTCAAAGGCAAGCCCCATGTAAAGTGCATTGCAATAATCCAATCTGTATGTAACCAAGGCATCCAACTTCTTGAGTTATGGTCACAGCTGGTGCACAAGTTTTAACTGTACATACAAAGGCTCTCCTGACCACTGCCAAAAACTGAGCATCAAGTGTCAGCACTGTGTCCAGGAGGACCCCCAGGCTGCATACCTGTGCCCTCAGGGGAAGTGTAACCCCATCAGGCATAGGATGCGACCCATTACCCTGATCGGCCCCACAACTGACCAGGAGGAACTCTGTCATGTCTGAATTAAGTTTCAGCTTGTTAGCCCTCATCCAATCTATTATAACTCAGCTGGTCTATTTTTTGCAAACGCAATGTGAGCAGTTGAGCAGTTCAGAAAAAAGAGTAGGCACCCTCAGGGCTCTAGCCAAAGAGTAGGCATTAAGCCTGAGGCTACTGGCTGTGGGAGTTGGAGTCCAAAACACCGGAGGGCCAAAAGTTTGCCCAGACCTGGGCAGAGCCTCCCCACTTTGGCAGTGAGGGTGGCCAGAAAGTTTTTCTCAACTACTGGCTGTTAGGAATTGTGGGAGTTGGAGTCCAACACACCTGGAGGGCTGAAGTTTGTTCAGGCCTGCTCTAGCCCATGCTTAGTTGAAGGCACTCCAAGTCCTCTGCCAGAGGCACTCTAACCTCTGTCTCATCTGCTTGATCACTGCTAGCTCCCCAGTAAACCAAGGAACTGAGTTGGCTCTACGAGACAAGAGGGGACGTTCAGGGGCGATCGTGCTCCTCTTTGTTTGGTTCTATAGCCCTAATATGTTTTGGGCTATGTAAACATTTTAGGATTTTTTAACATATGTTCACAGACACACTATATATCAAATATATGTACAAAAAGAATGTCATGCTGTCTATAATGGTATTATTTTTCATAACTACCATTACTCTGAGAACACAGAATGTTTACATTTTAAATTGTTATGCAGTTCAGTAATTGAAAATATTAGCTGGTTTCCTTTTGAGGAGTAAGATTGTATTTATATTTTGTTCTGTTACCTAAGCATCAGAGGTTTTGAGATATGAATTTCAATCTAATTTAAAACAACCAATTTCACTCAAATTGTCTTATTCCCAGATCTTCCATATGGGACACATTTATCATCTAGCTCTAATTACCAGTATTTAGTATATTGAGTGCTTGTTATTACCTGTGTTCCGACCTCATCAGCATCTTTATTTAAAAGTATACTAAGAAAAATTAGCAGGGGTGTGTGTAAAAATGCAGATTAAAGTTACAAACTCCCCGTTGAGAACCCAGCTTCCATAAAATTACATTTAATGGAAAATTATGTAATTTTGACAGTCATGATTCTGTAGTTTATGCCTACAGAGCTGAATGTTATGTTGACATGCATATGAAAAAGGAGTACTCAAAATTCTGTTCCAAGATCTATCATCTCATAAAAGACAACAAGAGCACACAAAGTTTTCCATCTCCTCATCCAGCAAATGATGATGGTTGGAAGGGGGAAGAAACACATAATCACTGTCATCTGTTCTATCCATGTGTCTTTGCCATGCTGAATCCAACTGCAGTCTTCTTTTGCACATTGTATGCAAAATGGTGCACTTCATTTTCCAGAGCTTAGAAAGTCTTTTAGAAGTAAAATGAACCCTACAACACCCAGAATCTCCCAGCTAATGTGGTTAGTTCAAATCAACTTTTTTGACACTGGTAAAATTTCTATGGATTTCCATCATTCAGGTATCTTTAAATTTTATATATCTTCCTTTACAGAATTTTACCTTGGTGCGATCAACCAGCAGTTGTATAGATGGAGAGGAGTTTGTTGCAAAGAACTACTGGCTACTTCTTTCCAAAATGTCCCCCAAAAGTCCACATACTGATTTAAAACACAACCACAATAGCATATACCCTGTATACAATGATTGGAGAGTGGGGAGAGAACCAGTGAAAATGAGGGGAAATTTGCCTCCTTCAACCCCCCCCCCCCCCTAAAATGAAGTATACTTTCTCTAGCAGCCCCTAGTGGCCTCCACCCTGAAAATGGAACAGTACCAAAATGTTGGAAACTCCAGTTCCAAGTCGCATGTAAATTGTCCCACTGCCACTTTAATTTAACCTTTACACTCTGCTGTTGTTCTCTTCCCACATACAGCAATGGTGTGCAAGAAATAAAACTCAAAGTCAGTGGCACATAGTGCTAGCTAGTGAGATGTGTGGCTAATGTAGCACTTGGTGTAGGGAGACATAGGCACATTTCTCTGTAATGGAAATTACCTGATAGCCTTGAATTTATTATTATTTTTTCATGTCAGGAGCGACTTGGGAAACTGTCTTGAATGCAATCCTTGAATCCAGTTGGAGGAGAAAATTGGAGCATAAAATAAATACAGTCATTTCTTTTTAACCTACCCACATAGGATTTTTCTGAAGGTAAAACAGTGAAGCAGGATACCTCAATCTTTTAAAAGACTGGAAATAATAGTAATAAGGTACCATTATGTGGTGTTAATCCAGTGAAGCAAGAGTGGCATTCCATTTCATGGTCAAGGAAATTCATACCTGATTATTTTCTAAGTACATATATGTACAGTCCAATGTGAAATGGCCACAACATAGACTTGAATATAAGGATTTTGAGTTAGCAACGCCATTTTAGACAAATTTATTCCACTCAGCACTATTGCTAATATAGACATGAAATAGGAAAATATTGATCAAAGGGCAAAAATCTGTAGTGTTTATATAAATCAGGAATGTATGGAAGTGATGGCCTTCCAAATTTGAAAAGACTGTAACTCATGTCTGTCATAGTCAGCATAGCCAATGAAAACACATACCTGAAAAATTGAGATGCTCCATTGTTTTGGCCACAATAACTCTAGGCTTCACACTTTGGGGCTAGAACATATTTAAGAAATCCCTTTTACTATTTCACATGCTGTCTACTTTTTCATAAATACATTGAATGCAATATAAGTGTAGCAATATAGTTTGCCATGAAATTAATGGCTTTCCCCAAATTTATCCAAGTAGAAGTTTATCCAAATAGACATGGATACTTGTTTTCTGCAACGGCTTATGAATCTTACTCTAAGTTTGAAACTGAAAATGATAAACTTTATTAAAACTTGGAAATTAATTTTCAATTTTATAGGCCTGCTACTAGTGTTAGCCATGAAAACAACTAAATTAAGAATGCATTGAGTCCAGCATTTGTAAATAATATAGCAGGACCCCCATACATGTAGGATCAATACCCATGGTTCCACATACCTGTATCTGACTAAATATGCCCTTTTTCATTAACACAGAGTTACTCTGCAGAGCCAAGCAGATTCCTAGAGAAGATGTCTCTGGGAATTTTCTAGGTGCTTCAGCAAGACTTTATGGTAACTTCTGTAAGAAATCATTCATTTCCATAGGATCTGCTAATGACCACTGCCTCCTGGAAACCCATGGTAAGCTCAGAAAAGGTTTTTTCCCCACTAAAGGACATGCTTCGAATACCTAGAGATAACTGTAGGAGTTAAATGATCTTGGTGTGATATTATCTATTGTATACCTCCACTCCAATATTAAGCTTTCACCTTTTAAAATATTTCTGTGACTAAAACTTTAAATGTAATATCTCCTAACAGTTAAGGAACTGGAGGTAGTTGCTACAGCTTATCTTCCTGCTCAAACGTAATTGCCTAAATTCACAGAAATCTTCATTTTTCATAAAGGCAGTGAAAAGCAAAATTAATGTTGCTCTTTTGTTTAACGTCTATTTTGAATCACTGTTCATGCATGAATAGGACAAGATGCATAGTGTGTACCATATAGCAAATGTTTTATTGATTTTCCTAGATCTTCATTGACGCCATCATGAGAAACAACATCCTTTTAGACAATGTCTTAAAATAAAATAAACACAGAGAGCATTTTTTTGGTGAATAATCCAAGAATGATGCAACAATGAAGAGAAAACACCACAAAATATTAAAGAAACCAAAATTTTAACTGCAAGATATGTGAAAAGTGTTGCAAGTTTAATGCCAGCAAAACTTGATCATTCTCAATGACACAACAACTTAGATAACAACAGCCTGAAGGAGTCGGAAGCAAAGCATGAGATCAAATGGGATTGGGGGCTTGATTTCGTTGCCATCCAGGCGGAGGTAGCGGAGACGTGGCAGGTTTATTTCATTGACATAGTCTCCTGGTATAGGAATTGGACACACTTGAGTTCCATTAACACCTAGACATAAAAACAGACATGTATATAAAAAAGGTTATTGAAAGAAAAATCTCATGTAATAATATAAAACATCTACACTGAGTAAAAATTATTAATATGTACTTGTACTCTTGTTATGAAGCCAATAAGAATGGAGTTCTGCTCTTGTTTTCTCATTTCTACCATGTAAGCTGAAAAAGTCAAAATTAAGCGTTACTTCTAGTTAGCTATAATCTATTGGAAGGATTAACTTGATGATTCCTTCACTACTCTAAAAACTGCAAGAATGTGAAATTTCCCTGTGTAAGTTCCTGACTCCCCAATGTCCCCCGCAATAAGAAATGTCATTCAGCCCAGAAAATTAGAAAAGGGATTTCAATGCTAGTTCCCTTTTACACTCAAATTCATGAAGCAAAGGTGGCTGGTGGTCACCAGTTCAACAAAGTACAAATCCATTAGTCTGAATTTAAAGGAGTTACTAAGATGCTGAGCCTATTTTGGTGAGAGAGTTTGGTACACTGGATAGCTTCTTTCAGAGTAAAACCTGGATTCAAAACCCAGTTGATATGAAAGCTATCAGTCACCATCCACTTTGAAGGGGTGCTGACAAGAGCAAAGGCATCTAAACAGTTTTTAACAGCACCCAAAAGCAATAAAATCATCCCCCTGCATCTGTTGCTCTCCTGTACAACTTAAACATAGTTTCATTAAAATATGGCCTTTCAAAGGTCACAATTATGTAACTCAGCATTGTAATAGAAACAAAAATTGCAATCCAATAAATTGTGTGTATACAAACAACAAACAATTCACATACTCCAGCAAAAGACTAAAAATGAAAGTGGAAATGCAATGCATTTGTTCTAAATTTGTTCTAAATTGATTAAGGTAATTTGGTTCTAGTACTGATGAACACTAGACAAGAGTGACAAATTCCCTTAAAATGGATTAGACACCAGTATGTCAGCTGAACTTACTAGTAAAGTTGGCCTGAATCACTGTTAACAAAAAGTTTTTGAATGTTCATTTTCGTGTAATTTTCAAAAACAGGAAGGGGAAGAGAGACACAAAAAGACTAGAATTTAGAGAGATGATATTTTCAGAAAGAGTTACGTCAACAAAATACCAGAGGCAGGGGGATCTGTGGTGTCTTTTTCTCTCCCCGGCATAAGAAAGTTCCCTCCTCCTCCAGAGAGGGCCCTTAGAACTCATTTTCCCAGTTGCGCTAGCCTTGGGTGCCCATTGAAAGGTCCTCTCGGAGCATGAGGTTTTTCTCTCTTTGTGTCTCTCAGCTAATAAAAAGCCTGGTGGTGACCATGCTCTGATTGGCTAAGAATGGACACAACCGACGACTAACATTCCCAGAACTCTCTCTTGTGGTTTGTCTCATCTTTAAAATGCTATGTTTAACACTTAAAATAATTCTAAAAAAGCACTAGATTATTTGAAACTTGGCAGGCCTGCAGTTGTAAAAGGAGTCTACAACTGAGGTAGGTTTCATGCAGATAGGCCTTAAAATGGCTGAGGATTGAGCCTTTAAATTTTGCCATTGTAGCCAATGGACTGAAAGCTGAATGAAACGGAAACACCCCTTCCCTTTTGGGTAAATTTCTGGTAAACGAAATGAGGGATCAAACAGAAACAGACCCAAAACCAGTATGCCTTTTGGCCCGAGTGCACATGACTACTTACTAGACCTAAAAGTTGCTGCAGAATGCTGACATTCCTAATATAAAGTGAGGAGAAACATATAACACATTTATTATGCGAGAATGAGTTGCACCAATTACCCTGGGTGTTGTATACCTATATTTAAATACCTACTCAGTTAAGATGGGTGGTTCATCCTTGAGTTTGACCAGATCTGGTTCACAGGGCCGATATAAAGAGAAATTATAAGAAGGTATTATAGAAAACTGCCCCAATAGGCCGATAACAAAGATGGAAGTACTTGTGTCTTATCTGTTCTATTTTTCTCTTTCTCCCTTTGTTTTACTTGTATTTCTGATCTTTTAATACTCTTTTGCTTAATACTATTTTGGTGTGGTTAATCTATTGTTAGATCCTATTATGGTGTTTATATATTTGGATTTTTTTTCTTGTTTCTTTGTGTTTTTTGTATGTTTTTGTTGTTAATATTACAATATTTCAAGAAATACATTTTTTTTAAAAGAAAACTGCCCCAATAGTAGTAGTATTTTACCAGCATCTTTAAAAATCATCTAGCTAAAATTTATCAGCTGTTTCTGGAATAGGGACCTTATATGCTAACAGGATAGACTTTGCATTGAACAGATGTGTAGAACTGGTAGATTATTCTAGTCTTCTGTATAATCCGATATTCATCAAGTAGCAGTTATTTGTATCTCTTTATGGTTGTTTTTGGTTAATTTTTTTGCTTTCTCACTTTATCATAGAACATAATAAAATATTTTTAAAGGAACATCTGGAGCAAAGTTGAATAAGCAAACTTTCCTCGTAGAAAAGTACAGCTATGCAAAATGAAGCACATTGTACTGGTGGACAATGACTTGCATGTGTCCAGATTTGCATCCTCAATGTATGATACAGTATTTCTAACTTCCTTTGTGTATATGAAAAGGAGTGGGGAACTTGGCTTCCTTTCTGAGGGATCTGAGTTGCATGTCTTGAGTTCATTGGCATGAATTCACTTGGTTTGTTCTGGAGCTTGTGGTTAGGCACAGTGCCTTTGTGTGTGTTCTGATCTAAATGGGATTTGAGTTTTCTGGCAAGTTTATTCTTTGGACTTGGAGCACTTTGTGTTTCTCAGCTATAAAATGAGTAAATTGTTTTCTTTAGATTATTAGATTAGCCGGTATGAGTCCCTCTATGGAGGTAGAGAAGATCAGGATATAAAAGTTTTAAATAAATAAATAAATTATTATTCCTGCAATATTTCAAGGGTGTTTGTACAATTATATGCATGGCTTAAAGTATATGTAACCTGTTTCTAGCCTTCCTTAGTAGAGATATGCTTTTTAGTGACTGCTTTTTTGTTGTGATATAGAAGTAGAGTAAAGTAGGAATAAAGCTGTTGTTTCAATATCATAAAAAGATGTACTGCTTGCTGGCAAAAGATTTGTAAGAACATAAAATAGCTCAATATTTTAGGCTCGGGACAGGGCCGTAGCCAGGATGTTTGGTGGGGGGGCTGAGTTTGGTTCGGGGGGGGCTGAGACTGGGTGAAAGAGGGTCTACCCTAGCAAACCTTTTGTATTGTTATCCCAATAGCCCCATTAATGTGGGATATAATGAGCATGGTGATCAGATCATGATATGAATAAACATAACAGTTTAAATAATGTACCAGTAAGGCCTTCTCGCGGACCACCCTGAGAATTTGGGGGGGGGGCTGAAGCCCCCTTAGCCCCCCCCCCCCTGGCTACATGCCTGGCTCGGGAACATTAGCCAGAATAATCAGTGGAGAACGATTATGGAAATTGAAGACTGGATACTCATTAGTTTACTTCTTCTTACTGGACAAATCATATCAGTGAGTTCCACCTCTTTCCTGATGAGGTCTCACTGGAGAGGCTACATGGACACTACCCCTTTAAACTTCCGAAGAACTTTGTTTTTAGGAGCTGGCAACCCCAATTGTCCCCTACCATATGATTCTACTATGGACGTACATGCTATTACTTTTGGTAAACCAGTCATTTGTCTCTATAAATAGTATGTTTTACCTTTGACAGAGGCAACACAGTTCATCGGTCAAGTTGATAATGACAATATTAAGCAGAAGACACAGCTGAATAGTGTCCTCCAGGTAGTCACTGTGCTCAATCTTGTCTCACTCTCATTTCAATATGAAAGGAGAGGCTCCTTCTTTGGAGTCTTTTAAGCAGAGCCTGAATGACCATCTGTAAGGGGTGCTTCGAATGTGATTTTCCTGCTTCTTGGCAGGGGGTTGAACTGCATGGCTCACAAGGTCTCTTCCAACTCTGTGATTCTATGAAAATGTGTTTCTCACTGGTAAGCAAACTAGACCCAAATCACAATTCCATAGAAATTAAATTTTGAAGTACATCCACGTTATTTAACTTCATTAGGTTTTTCTGATTAAATAAGCATGAATTTATCAATTTTTCTACTAATGGTACACTGCCATCCTCTGAATATATTTTTTTCAAAAATCTCTTTGAGCTTCTTCCTGCTTTCTGCTGTGTGCAAGATAATCCTACACATGTAACAGAGAAGTCCAGCTGAAGAAAGAATTGCATCTCTAGGCCTGAAAACAGAAAAAGAATGAGACAAGGATATTTCATGGTAAATAATATTTCTGGTTTACAGTGCAGTTACACTGTGGAATTTATACAGTTTAACACCATTATAACTGCTGTGACTCAATGCTATGGCTCCACAGGAGTTGTGACTTAGTGAGGTACCAGCACACTTTAGCAGAGAAGCCTAAAGGCCTTGTAAAACTACAACTCCAATGATTCTATAGCAGTGAGCCATGACATAAAATGGTGTCAAATTACTTAAATTCTACAACGCAGTTGCATCCGTAGATTGCTGATGAGCACTTACTGCTGATCTTGTTGTTATCAAGATGAAGGTGCTCAAGGTGAACAGTGATAGCTGGGATTCTGGTCAGTGCATTGTAAGATAGCTGAAGATCAAGAAGAGATGAAATATTAAAGATCTTGTTTGGCAACCCTTCATTGGTCAACTTATTGTTATTCAGGCGAAGGAAAATCAGCTTCAGCATTGTATCAAAGTAATGTTCTGGTATTGCTTCAATTGAGTTATTGTCCAAATAAAGTTGCACTACATTTCCAGGAAGGATTGGTGGCATTCGAGTAAGTGAGTTTTGAGCAATGTTGAGTTGCATGAGGTTCTTCAGTCCTTGGAAAGTGGTGCTTGAAAATGTACTGTCCGGCAGTTTATTTTGATGCAGATCTAACATAGTGAGGTTTTCTAGATTATTGAAGGCTCCTTCAGGGATTGTTGTGATTTTGTTCCCTGCCAAACGTAGCTGTTCTAAGCTTGTGGGCAGTGGTGCAGGCACCTCTTCCAGCTCATTGTCTTCAAGGAACAAGTACAGCAGACCTTTAAGCTTGCTGAATGCACCTTTCTCAATTCCACTACTAGTAATTTTGTTCCTGTTGAGATTTATCCATTTTAGCTGAGTGGCATTCACAAAAGACTTCTCTGTGACAGTTTCAATGAGATTGTTTTGGAGATAGAGGTACCGAATTCTTGCTGGGATGATGGGTATTGCTTTAAGTTCCTTGGTATCACAGTATAAGGCATTTGGGAAACTAGGAGGGCAAAAACATTCTTGCGGGCACTCAAAGCTATAGTAAGACCAGTCATATGGATCATCATAATCCATTGTTGTGATACTCTGTGTCCAAACAGCACCCGTCAGGAAGACTACCAAAAGGCTGGAATAGAGTTTCACATTCATAGTTTACCTTAAAAAGAGGGAGAAAGGTAATTAAAGAAAACATGTTGTCTTCATAGCACACACCTCCCCCCCCCCGAAGGCAGCAATGTGCACATCTTAACATTATGAAAACAATTTGAGAGCTGTTATTTTTTTTAATAAGTGAAAATGGTTCTGCTTGTGTCACTGATGTTTTATTGGAGCAGGAGACTGAGAACTAATAGTGTTTGACTGTGCAAGATACACTCCAAGATTGCATCTACACTATAGTAATAAAATAGATTGAAGCCATTTTAACTACAATGCAATAGAATTATGTGAGTAGTAGTTTTAAAAGGTCTTTCATCTTTTCTGCCAAATGGGGCTAATGCCCCATCAAACTACAACTCCCATGATTCTTTCTATAGCATTGAGCCATGGAAGTTAATGTAGTGTCAGATTGCGTGAACACTACACTATAGATGCACCGTAAGTTTTAACTCTCTAATAGTATATATATAATTTTCTGGATTACTTGTGTTTTATCAAAGTTTTTATATGCACATTTATTTTTTGTTTAAAAGATGTTTTATAGAAGTCAGTGGCTTTAGTGTTATTTTAAACTGGGTATTTTGTGCAAGAACTCCTATGTTAAGATCAGCAGCCAGCCAGAAGACCATACAGGGAGCGGACAACTCCCATGTTATGGCAGTTCCACTGGCTGCCGATATGCTTCCAGGCTAAATATAAAGTGCTGGCCAGGGCCGTAGCCAGGATTTTGGTCTGGGGGCTGAGTTTGGTTCGGGGCTGAGACTGGGTGGAAGAGGTCTACCCTAGCAAACCTTTTGTATTGTTATCCCAATAACCCCATTAATGTGGGATATAATGAGCATGGTGATCAAATCATGATATGAATAAACATAACAGTTTAAATAATGTACCAGTAAGGCCTTTTCGCGGACCACCCTGAGAATTTCGGGGCTGAAGCCCCCTTAGCCCCCCCCTGGCTACATGCCTGGTGCTGGCTATTACCCATAAAGCCCTTAATGACTTGGATTCAAGCTACTTAATTAACCACATCTCCGCATATAAACCTACACAGACACTGTGGTCATTGGAGGGGGCCCTGTTCTTGATCCCACTCCCAACTCAAGCGTGATTGATGGGAATGTGAGAGGGGGCCTTCTCCATGACTGCCCCCTCTCTCTGGAACTTCCTCCCTTTAGAAATAAGTACAGCTTCCTTGCTTCTCTCCTTCAAGAAACAATTAAAGACACACTTCTTTACACTGACCTTTGGAGAGGCGGGTGATTAGCTTTTATTAACTTCTGATGCTTCTATTCTGCCTGAGGAGGCTGACTGAGAACATATTGCCCTAACTCATTGCACAGCCACATTTTTATTGTTTATTTTTCATGTTGATCCTATTAATTCACTATGTTATTTATGGAACTTATTAGTTGTTTTAACGGCAGCTGTGTTATTTGTGAATTTTTAATTGCTTGTTTTAATTGGGGTCATTTTTATTGCTGTTATATCTATTTTGTTTTTGTCTTTGTAAGCCCTCCTGAGTCCCTTAAGGGAGAGAGGGCAGATTACAAATAAAGTTGTTGTTGTTATCATTATTGTTATCATTAACAGAAAGAAAATGAAATCTAGAAAGGCTGACATGTTTGCATTCAAGGGCAGTGAAGCAGCCAGAGTTTGCTCTTCCTTTAAGCAGCTTGCATGTTGGGTTGCTGTAAGTTTTTTGGGCTGTATGGCCATGTTCCAGAAGCATTCTTTCCTGACGTTTTGCCTGCATCTATGGCAAGCATCTTCAGAGGTTGTAAGGTCTGAAAAACTTACAGCAACCCAGTGATTCCAGCCATGAAAGCCTTCAACAATAGTTCTTCTTTTACTCATAGTTAAAAGGGCATCTGGATCAGATTTTCTAGGCCCAGATCACATCACACACAAGAAAAAGATCAAAGAATATTTTAACAGCTGGTTAGGTTCCCTAGATGTTTGTCTAGGGGGGGGGGGGATCTATTCCCCTCCTTCTATCACTCCCCTCTGATTCTTTCTCTTTTTTTCAATGTAAACTACTTTTTAAAAAACTATTTTTTTCTCCAGAACTTCACTTTTATTGTTTGACATGTGCTCGGATTTCTTTGTCCAGATTCATTAATATGTTCTAATTAAAACTGGCTTTTCCATTACTATGTGTTCAAATACCAAGGATGCAAAACCACATTCCTATATCATATCATCTTATATCAACATTCATCTCGAATTGCACTGTTGTATAAAACAAATTGACATTTTAAAAAAGATAAGAATAAGCTGCAACAGCATACACTGAAGTGCCATTCAGAAGAGGATGAGAACGAAGGGTTTGTTCAGTGAGGAAAGTGTGCCGAAGTATACTGAAATAGTAATAAAGCTGAGATGATAAGGATCAAAAAATCAAAGGGAAAAACCAAAGCCACTTATCATTCATTTTAAAAGGATAGCTCTGATGTGGTGCGACTCTAAAAGAAAACAAGTCCAAAGAATATCTCAAAGACTTAATAGTCTTTGAAACTGCTGGATAACCATCTACAATAGTGCCTAAAGTAATATAAGAATATCAAAGAGAGACAAAGAAAGTACATGATTTACCAGCGAGTATCATATTTGATGCAACACATTTTCTCGGACATCTCTTTCTCTTATACAAATATTTATATCTCATGCTCAAATTGATAAAATGAGTAAAGAAAATATTTTACCTTGCATAGGTTAGGTGATGAATTTTGGCGCCTGTTAAAAATCATTTAGGCACCACTTTATTCTTTCAGCACATTTCTTAGTCTGAACCCTTTTCAATATACAGTATGAAAACTTAAAATGCACAGCAGCAATCCCCAAACATTACACAAGACACTTAACATTCAATTCTTTCTAATTTGACAGTGCTTCAGAATAGAGCTTACCTCAGTTTTCTTGGATTCTCTTCCGTGTTTCCGATTGGCCACTGTTGTTAGACTGTAAGAGGTGGAATCTGTCAAACCACAGTCTTTTATGAATACAGCCTAATATATACTCACCAATGACTACTACTGTTAACCCTTAAAATCACCATGTATCTCTGGACCCCTACATAATAAAATACAGGAAATCCTGGATTTCACATCAAGTAACTACAACCCTCTAAGGTCATTCCCAGAGGTGCTTACCTCTGATTTTGCAGCACAAACTGAGGCAGAAATCCTTATTAATATTTGATTACAAATGCATTCAATAATTTTTCAGAGTTATCTAAGCTAGGGAACAAAGAATTAAAACTAGTACCATATGTTTTGGCGGAAAGTTCTTATTTGATTCTGATGAAAAACAGATGCAGAAAAGCTTTTAGAGATATGATTCCTGATTGAGAAAACTTAGGAAGATTGCTAAGAGATATTAATACACTATTTAATACATTACTTTCACACACTATTTTATGCTTTTAGGATAGTGTGATACAACTCTTCACATTGCTCTATACATTTTGAATAACTGGCAAGGAATTGAAACATTCCTGTAGTACTGTCTTTGTGCACCACCTGTTCTAAATTTTGTTTTTCATAATTATTAGACCAATTATGCATTATAGCATTTGTTTCCAATCCACTTGTATAACTAAAAGGATATATCAGGTGAATCTTTTTTTTTAAAAAAAATAGTAAAATCAAAGTGATGTTTGGTAGTATGGTCGCATCTGTAACTCAAAAACTATTTGTCACTTTTAACTTGGATGATTCAACTGGTGAGGAGACTGGGAGATACCAAATACAATGGGAATTTCATGCCTTCACTGATAGTCTTTGAGAGGCAGAGTATGAAAGAAGCTGGGTTAGCATTTTGAGGCTCCATAGCTGCTATCTAATGTAGAATGTCCAATTTGGTGGGGAGGTAAGAAGACCATTCCAGGCTCTTGTACTCTCTTGCGAAGAGAGAATAGGTTGGTCTCTTCCCTGCTGTCCAGCAAACATCTTTCTGTTTTGACAGGCACTTGGTGTTTTAGGCTCTTATTAAGTAAATAGCTGTGCCCTGCCATGCGTTGCTGTGGCCTATAGTAAAAATGTTTGAAGTAGAGGTAGCTTTCCCTCCCTCTCTCTCTCTCTCTCTCTCTCTCTCTCTCTCTCTTTCTCTCTCTTTCTCTCTCTCTCTCAGCATTACTTCGTGAACGAAGATTCATCCCATGCTTTTTACAAGCGCGTTGATGACTAATCGGAAGTTGGATGTGTCCTTCGAGCCTGTGCAATGGATTTTTCTGGTGGAGCGCAGTGTGCACAGAACTGGCCTCACCCTTTAAACCAAAGGTTCATCTGCCGGGGCCTAGCAAGCTTGGACGGTGGCAGCGAGATCCTCAGGTCGTAGGTTTGCTTCGAGTTTCCTTCTCTTAGATGGTTGACCATACAGGGTTAGACGAGCACCATCTGCCCGGGTTTGAAATTAGAGTTTTCCTTCTCTTAGGATGGTTGCCAAAAGGCTAGAGAGCCCATCCTGCCCTTTGACGCTCTTTGTCAGACCCTTCGGTTGTGACCTGTCTGGCATGGAAGGCCCTACCCAGTGGCTATTATACCACCGCCAGCATAGCTCACAACTTCATTAGGGTATGCAAGCCTCTCCCCCACTGCAAGGGGGCGCCAATGGAGAGGAGTTCTCCAAAGTGGACAATGCACTACACATCCCTGAAATAGACCCACACACCAAGGGCATAAACAGAGAAGAGGAGGAGGAGGAGGAGGAGGAAAGCCTCCTTCCTTCCTTGACTTACTCCGCGGCCATGTCGACTTCTTTCTTCTTCCTCTGGTGTTCTCCTCCTTCGTCCTTCCTCTTCCTTCTTCCTCTTCCTCTCCCCCTTCCTCCTCCTCCTCTCTGTTTATGCCGAGGTAGCTATCTGGACTATTATGAAAGACAGGTACCACTACCTACCTTCCTTCCCTCTGTTTTCTTCCCCTTCCTCTCCTTTCTTCCTTCTCTACCGCTTTCTTTCCTTCCATTTTCGCTCTTTGGTTTCATCCTTCCTTCTCTCTTTCCTTCTTTCCCTTCCCCTTTCTCTACTTCTTCCTTTGTCTCCTTTCTTCCCTCCCTGTTTCCTTCCTTCCTTCCTTCACTTTTTATTTCATTTTCTCCTTTCTTTTCCTTCCTTTTTTGCCTCTTTCCTGCCGTTCCTCGCCCTTTTCTTTCCTTTCTACTTTCTCTGCTTCCTTCTTTCGGTACCACTTACTTTCCTTCCTTCTTTCCTTCCCTCCTTCCTTCTTTCCCTCCCTCCTTCTCTCTTTCCTTCCTTCCCCCTTTCCCTCCTCAATTCCTTGTCTTTTCCCCTCTCTCCTTTCTTCTTCCTTCCTGTCTGTTCTCCCCCAATACCATGGCTGAGGGTAAACAATGCACCCTGCCATTCTCATACGCATGCTCCAGAAGGAGGGCGGCCCGCCTGCCTTCCTGCATGTGCAGCAGGGTCTTCTGATACCCTTGCATTGGCCGAGGGAGATGGAGGAGAAGTCACATGGTGGGGGGAGAGAAGTGTGTGGGGTTTGAAGAGAATTTGTAGTTTCCAAAGGCTTTGACCCTCCTCCAGGTGTTTAGGACTTCAACTCCCACAGTTCCCAGCAGTGTTTGGAATGGTGAGAGTTGAAGTCCCAAACAGCTGGAGGGGTGCCCAAGCTTGCCCGGGCCTGCTGGCGTCAATCGTCAAGGTGTGGGAAAACAGGGTCAGAAGGAGACCAGGAGATTCCCTCAGGACCAAGGAGTCTCCTCCTCCTCCTCCATCCCCATCTCCCTCTCTCTTCTCTCGGCGAGTGTGGCCTGGCTTTCTAATGTGCAGAAGCATCGCCAGAGCCTGAGGAGAGAGAGAGAGAAAGAGGAGGCCCAAGCCAGGCATAGAAGCAGTGGCAGCGGCTCATGGCTCAGTGCCTGAGGAGGCCAGAGGCTGGCGCGGAAAGCAAGGCTTCCCACTGACGGCCTTCCTGGCTTCCCCGCCTTGTCTGCTCGTGGCGGCATTATGGCCTCTTGTTGGAGGTCAGCGCAGCTCCTGCTCTGTTTCCACATGGCCGGGGGGGGGGGAGAGAAGGGGTTTGCATGCATGCCCTGTGTTCTCTTTTTCTTTTTTTAAATTTTAAAGGTCTTATTGTTTATTGGGGGAGTTTTTTAAAGTAAAGGTCATAGATGGCTTTGGTTGGTGTCTTGTGTCCAAATTTGGTGTGTTTTCGTTCATTGGTTGTTGTGTTTACCTGTGAGGAATGACGACAGCTTTCTTTTTATATAGTCAGATATATAATTGAATATCAAAATATGGCTCATCCATACCATTGTATTTCCTGAATGAATGCATGAATGAAGCCTTAATTATATCCTGCCCCATCTCCCAAAGGGACTCGGTGTGGCTTCCAGCAAAACAATAACATAAATAATAAAAACACATAACAAGTCAATGCTTCAATGTGTGATTGTGAAAGATGGACAGTAGATAAATTCAAGAGGAAGATTACCTACACTCTGAAATGTAGTGTTGAAGTAGAAGACTGTAAGTACCAATGATTACCAAAATAGCCAGAAGATTATTTAAACTAAAGGAATTCAATGTTAAATTCTCCCTAAGAGCCAAAATGGCCAAAATGAAGCTATCATGCTTTGAGCATATCATGAGACAAAATGACTCATTAAGAAAGCAATAGTGATTGCTGGGGAAGGTGGAAAAGAGGAGGACTTGGGCCCTTTCTACACAGGCTTTAAAATATGTAAGAAATTGGAATGAAGGGGGGTGGGCTAGATGACACTCAGTGAAAACACGCACTGGATCATGGTGGCACAACAGGTTAAATCTTTGAGCTGCTGAGTTTGCCAATCTGAAGGTAGGCAGTTCAAATCTACAAGATGGAGCAAGCTCCTGCTGTCAACCCCAGCTCCTGCTAACCTAGCAGTTTGAACACATGCAAATGTGAGTAGACCAATAGATCTCAGTGGGAAGATAAAAAGGGCATCCCATGAAGTCATGCCGACTATGTGACCAGGAGGTGGCTATGGACAATACAGGCTCCTCACTTTGAAAATGTAGATGAGCACCTTCCCCAGAGCCAGAGATGAGCACAGCCTACAGAGCCGGAGATGAAAGTGGAAGCCTTTGCTTGTGTATTTGTGTTTCAAAGGCATTGAATATTTGCCTGTATCTGTATATATTCTGAAATCTGCTCTGAGTCCCCTCAAGGAGATCGGATGGACTACAAATAAAGTGTTGTTGTTGTTGTTGGCTGAAAAACACGTTGAAAGGGTCTTCTTCAAATTCAAAATTCACAATTCTTCAAATTCACAAAAAATGTGCTGCAATGGAGAACTGTATATCTCTGCAATCAAGAAAACTATGAGACTTGGTTGCAATACACTGGTGTGTAGGCATGAGAAAAATGAAACGGAAATTAAAAGGATTTGTAAGAGATTCGTATGTAATGGGACTTTTGAGGTTTTACGTATCGCTGCCGCGAACCAGGAAGTAGACTGCCTTTTACGGTCCTTGAGGCCAACAATTTGCGTTAGGATCGTTAGAAATTCTTAAGTATTAATTAATTAATTATTGTACTACTCACTTCTCCCTGTCTTCCCCTCATTTCCTTCCCGCCTTCATTCAGCTTCTTCTTTTTCCCGCATTTCTATGGGGAACTGGAAGTGACGCTGCTGCTAGGTAGGCCATGCATTCTGGAAAGTGTAGTCCTCCAGGCTTCCCCCTCCTTCTCTTCCCGTTGCTCTGCCATGCCCCATCGCAGGGGCCAGCTTCAGCCCTCCAGGTACGTGTTTTGGACTTCAACTCCCACCATTCCTCACAGCCTCAGGCCTCTTCCTTTTCCTCTCAGCCTGGGCAAACTTGGGCCCTCGCTCCCTCAGGATCGGGGCTAGAGATAGGTGAGGGGGGTGAGCGAGGGCCTCCTCCTCCTCTCGCCAATGGCAGGCTGGCGAGAGAGGAGGAGAAAGGGCGCGCCTCTCTGCCTCTCTCTAGCCTCGATCCAGGCATCGGGGCTAGAGAGAGGCAGGGGTGAGGGCTTTCTCCTCCTCCTCTCTCGCCGGCCTGTCATTGGCGAGAGAGGAGGAGAAAGGCCCCAGCGCTCTCTGCTGCCTCTCCAGCCCCGATCCATGCATCGGGGCTAGAGAGAGGCAGAGAGAGCGGGGACTTTCTCCTCCTCTCTCGCCAGCCTGTCATTGGCGAGAGAGGAGGAGAAAGGGCCCCTCCTCTCTGCCTCTCTCCAGCCCCGATCCATGCATCGGGCTAGAGAGAGGCAGAGAGAGGCGCGGGGCCTATCTCCTCCTCTCTCGCCGGCCTGTCATTGGCGAGAGAGGAGGTGAAAGGCCCCGTCTCTCTGCCTCTCTCCAGCCCCGATCCATGCATCGGGGCTAGAGAGAGGCAGAGAGGGCGGGGGCCTTTCTCCTCCTCTCTCGCCGGCCTGTCATTGGCGAGAGAGGAGGAGAAAGGCCCCCCGGGCGCCACTCTGCCTCTCTCCAGCCCCGATCCCTGCATCGGGGCTAGAGAGAGGCAGAGAGAGGCGCGGGGGCCTTTCTCCTCCTCTCTCACCGGCCTGTCATTGGCGAGAGAGGAGGAGAAAGGCCCCGCGCTGCTCTCTGCTCTCTCTAGCCTCGATCCATGCATCGGGGCTAGAGAGAGGCGAGGGGGGTGAGCGAGGGCCTCCTCCTCCTCTCTCGCCAATGACAGGCTGGCGAGAGAGGAGGAGAAAGGCCCCCGCGCTCCTCTCTGCCTCTCTCTAGCCTCGATCCATGCATCGGGGCTAGAGAGAGGCGAGGGGGTGAGCGAGGCGCCGGCGGAGCGGTGGGAAAGAGGGGCGAAGGAGGAGGCAATCAGCTGATTGCCTCCTCCTTCGCCCTCCTCTTTCCCCCGCCTCGCCCGGATCCCAGTTTGGCCCAATTCTGTCATTGGTGGAGTTCAGAATGCTCTTTGATTGAAGGTGAACTATAAATCCCAGCAACTACAACTCCCAAATGTCAAGGTCTATTTTCCCCAAACTCCATCTGCGTTCACATTTGGGCATATTGAGTATTCATGCCAAGTTTGGTCCTGATTCAGGATTGTTTGGGTTCAGAGTTATCTCCCTAAATCACTGTCAATTCCTCCCAAACCCCTCCAGTATTTTCTGTGGGTCATGGGGGTTCTGTGTGCCAAGTTTGGTCCAGGTCTGTCATTCATGGGGTCTCAGCTGTGGAAGTCAGAGCTGAATTCGTCAAAGGTACTGCAAATCCCATCATCCGTTGTCCTGACTCACCCAAACATATTGTTTTTGTGATTAATCCCTATGCTTTAACTTTTGTCAATTTGTAACAATGAAAATACATCCTGCATATTAGATATTTGCATTAGAATTCATAAGAGTAACAAAATTATGAAGTAGCAACGAAAATATGGATGGGGGTCACCACAACATGAGGAACCACTGCATTAATACATATCTCTCTCGGCATTACTTCACGAATGAAGATTCAGGAAGGACTCATCCCACGCTTTTTACAAGCGCGCTGATGACTAAAGAGGCCAATCTGAGATAGGCAAGTTCGGTTGCAGAAAGCACAGCAGAAAGTCTATATATTATACATATATCTTTCTGTTTAATTGCTATTAGGGAAATAAAACGTGAACAAAGGAAGGAAGGAGACAAAGGAAGAAGTAGAGAAGGGGGGAGGGAAGAAAGGAAAGAGAAAAGAAGGGATGGGGAACCAAAGAGCAAAGGAAGGAATGAAAGAAGAGGGTAGAGAAGGAAGAAAGGAGGGAAAGGGGAAATAATAAGGGGGAGAATCGTACTTCACTTTCACAATTGTCCTGAGAGCAAGTAGCTACTACCTCTTATATTTATGTTATACATGTACAGCTCCACTTAATTGCACTGCAGAGGTGAAGGGGAATGTTCCCCCTTGATTTTTAACTGTTTCCCTGCTTTTCAGACTTTAGAACCAATTTAGAATTTCGTTAATACTTACGTTACATTTTAGAACTTTTTGGAAATTTTTTTGTAAGTCTTTGATATACTAATAAAAAAAATCCCCCAATTTGATTTTAGAATCCCGATCTTAGGATTCTAAACCATGCCTACTGGTGTGGACCGCTCTAATCCTCATAATATAATACTGAAACAGCTGATAAAAGAGGTAAACAAATGAAGCCACAGACACATGGGTGGCTAAATGAAAGCACAAGAGGAAACAATTCCCATGCTAACTCCCTCAAACCATTCCTTTGTTCTCATATTAAATTAAACAGAGCTTTAAATTACACAATGGACACCAGCATGGCAGGCAAGTGACAACAACGGGAAATGGGGTTCAAAAGGGAAAACTTAAAATCAGCAGGAGGGTAAGGAGAGATAACGACAAAAAATCTGCTTGTGTGCACTTTCTAATATCCACACACATCTTGGAGAAAAATAAAAAGAAAATTTCCAGTAGATGTCCCGTGTCCATTTTGAAAAATTAGCTATAACCAAGCCTTTCAGGATGTCAGAAAACCATTTGTCAGGACTGAGAGCTCCGTGTCTTGATTTTCCTTAAGGTACCGTGATTTTCTGCCCCTCTTCTTCATTGCGCGAGCTGCACTGGCTTCCAATTGAATTCCGGGTCGTCTTCAAGGTGTTAGTTTTAACTTTCAAGGCCTTATATGGTTTGGGGCCAGTGTACATGAGGGAGCGGCTTACCCCTTATGTGCCCAGGAGATCACTGCGCTCAGAGGGGCTCAACTTATTGGATGTGCCCAGTGTTAGGGTCTGTAGACTGGACACCACCCGTCGGAGGGCGTTCACCATAGTGGCACCAACTCTGTGGAACAGCCTTCCTGAAGAGACACGGGCCACTCGAGCCCTTCTGCCGTTCCGCCATTCTTGTGAACCGCTCTGGGCTCCAGAGAGAGCGGTATATCAAATCGAACTTAATAAATAATAAATAAATAATAATAAATAATCCCAGATTAAGAGACTGTCTGAAAGGGACCATAATCAAGGAAGCTGTGGCCCTGGTTCTGCAAGACCTGATCAGGGCTGTTGATGGGAGGGTGACTTTCATTCATAGCGCCAACATCTGAAGATCACTTAACAGCAATTAACTACAAGTTGCTGTACAAGTGTTTACTGTTTTGGTGATTGTTATGCTAAAATATTTTCATTGTGATTTAATCTGTTTATATCTTAAATTAATTGGTTTTAATAATAATAATCTTTATTTATAATCCGCCTCCATCTCCTCAAAGGGGACTCGGGGTGGCTAACATGAGGCCAAGCCCAAAAAACAATAAAACACAGTTGGACATAAAACAGCAAAAGAAAAAACAAAATCATACAAAATATATAAAATAACAAATATGATAAACAATAGAACAACACATAATAAAAACAGCACAGCAGGCGGGCCAGATGTCTAGGGATAGAAGGTTAAAACCCTATGTGTGATAGGAACAAATAGTGTATTTGTAGAAAAGGAGCCCAAAAAAGGAGGAGCAGTGGGGTTTTAATTTGATGTATCACTGTTTCATAATGGCAATGCTGGCCGAAAGCTCAGCCAGCTTAGCTCCATGCCCCCGTGTCCACACATGCCATTTACCTCCTTTTCATACAGTTGACTTCCCAATCATTTATGGATTTTGGTATCCATGGGGGTCCTGGAACCAACCCCTGTGAATACCATGGGCCCACTGTTTCTTAATGTAATGTGACATAATGCCTATTTATGCCACCAAGAAGATCCAGAAGAGTACAGAGGTTTGAACATTGTATGACTCAAGAGTTCAAAGCTCTGTTCAATCATGGAAACCCACTGAGTGATCTTAAACAAGTCACAAACTTCCAGTTTAGAAAAAACGAGCTATAAAACTCCTTGGGAAAAACTTGTCATCTAAGCCCCATTATACTTTCACCTTATTTATTTATTTATTTATTTATTTATTTATTTATTATTTGGACTTGTGAGTCGCCACTCCCGGGAGGTTACCATAAGTCAGAAATGACTTAAAGACATGGAATAATGTAACTTAATAGGATGTTCTGGTCCTTATCATTGCTCTGAATGCCATGTTTATTTGTTTCCTTCATTTTAATAATATCCCACTTTTCTGCTTCCATAGGATCCAATAGGGTTGTACAAATTTAAGAAATACTCAATTTCAGGAACAAATGTTTAAGATTAGACTGCATTAGAATTCTACCATATAGTCAAGTAGCTTTGGGGCACTACTTTTAATGGGTTTAAAATGTGTTCAACATATTCTGGGTCCTGCTTTTGTCTTATTACAATTCATACATATTTTTCATCTTACTAAGACTTAAACATGTCATAATAACTGTTCTGTAAATCAAACCTAATATTTTCTTAGCAGCTGAACTAAACTAAGGCTATCATGCTTTGTAGATATCATAAAATGACATTACTAGCTGGAAAAGATTATAATGCTTAGTTAAGTTGAAGGAAATTAGATAAGTGGAAGCTCTCACGAATGATTTATTGACACAGTAAAGGAAGCCATGGTCCTGAGTTTGTAGTAACTGAGTATGTCTGTTAACAACAGAGTCCTTTAGAGGTCTCTAATTCATATGATCATAGTGAGCTGAAGCTAACTTGATAGCACATAAAATAGCAACAGAACATGTTTTCTCTAAAAATATTTTTAAATAGATATCTTATATGGATTTGATAGTTAATTGAACCAAGAACTATGCTAGAATATGGAAATGCAAACCCTTGTTAACTAAATTATGAATTGTACCTTCACTCAAAAGATACAGAACATGTCTGTGTTTTTATCTAAAGTCAGAAAGATCAAACTTCCCTTTAATCTCTAGATTAGGTCTGGAATGTAAAGAAAAGCAATGGTGTAGGAGATCTAAGGCTATGGCTATTATGAAAAAAATGTTTCAGTACTCATTAAGAAATTGGGGGGGTAATTGTTTTTGAGGGTGTTTTCAAAATTATGGACCTAAAAAACTGTAACTATAACGAAGTAATGAATTTTTTGTTACTTTTTTGTCAATTAATTGAGCAAGTGGGGAAACTTCAGAGGCTCGTATCTCCCTCATGTTTGCAGCTATAGTGATAAAACTTCCTAAAACGGTACAATGCATTTTCTACTGTTAGCCCACCAAATTTCAGAATGTTACACTCATCCTCTAATTATTGGGGAATTTTTGGGATTTTTTTAAACAAACAATCTACTTGAATTTTAATTACAATGCACAAGATAACCAGGACATCAATCGTCAGAAGTTTCAGAAAAATTCACACATCTACTGATTTTTAAAAGCTTAGACAAACACCCCCCCCCCCCTTTTGCCGGCCAAAAAGCCACAACAGCAATCCCCTTGAATGTTTGTCTAACAGTGTGTCTATATGACACACAATTAACCATAGAATTTCAACATAGCATGGATTTATACTATTACTTACTTACGTTAGTCCTCTTTGCAGATTCAATAATTTTATTTATTATTATTAGACTGACTCTATACCAGACCTGGGCATCCTCCGGCCCATGGGCCGGATGCGGCCCGGGGCCCAATTCTGAGTGGCCCGGGGAGGAGGGCGTCGGGGGTGGTGCCAAGAGGAAGGGGTGCCGCCATCCCATCACAGACTGTGGGGCCTGTGCTGGCAGAGAACGATCAGAGGAGCGGTGGCTTTGGTCCATTGGGCCATTCCATCTTGGGATCCTTCCTCTATGGAGGATGTCAGCCTTCATCTTGGTTCGCACCTTATCTTCTTGAATTTTATTTTATTTTAGTGGTTTTTATTATTATTTTATAATAATTTTATAATAATAATATAATAAATAATATAATGTTATATTATATTATAATTTCAATATATTATGTCTATATATATACTATAATAATTATGATATTAATACTAATAACATGAATATTTCTTGATATATTAATTCGTTAATATTAATGATGTGTAATATATAGTAAATATAGTAAATAAATAAATAATGTAGAATAGAATGTAGTTCAGCCTTTAGGTGCGGCCCTCCATAATATTTTTTGGCTCTCGTGTGGCCCCTTGGAAAAAATAATTGCCCACCCCTGCTCTATACAGTTGGCTGTCTGATGTTGAGCACTGGATTCTGGGAAATATAGTATAAAGCAGGGCCTTTTGAATTCTCTACCACAGGGAACTTGCCTTCCCAAACTACATTTCCCAAAATGCTGTGTTCTCAGTCTTCCACCCAGCCCAGCTATTCCTATCCCAGCTGCCCTTCCTTATGGCAACTGACAAGCAGCCTTAGTCTTAATTTAAACATTAGCAATGTTCTCTTTCACTTTTCTACAGTTGCTTAATGCTTATACTGAAAATAAAACTGACTTTCGGAGGATTCCAAATGTTACAAAATCTTAACAAAAATTATTGTTGAGTGCTTTGATACTTAAATGTATCTCCCCCCCTTTCCTGTGTGTTTCTTAATGGAGATTTGTTTGCACAATACTAATGAATTACTAATGACTTATGGGACTAACAATAATTTTGCACAGCCTTAATTGCTATGCAATCCAGTGTGTTGTTATATTTACAAAAGACTTGAATATTCAGAATTTTAACGTACTTTGGTTGCATCTACACTATATGATTTACATGATCTTTAGTTTTCTTTGCCAAAGAGTACTGGAACTACACCAAGCTACCACTCCTATGATTCCATAGTATTGACCATGGCAATTAAAGTAGTGTCAAACTCGATTAACTCTACATCATTGATGCTCCCTGAATGTATTTAACAATCATAGGCATGGGTATGCCATTTTCTCAATTTCATTCATCTATTGCTTTTAATGACTTGTTTCTGAAAATGAATGGTATTTAAACGAAAACCCCTAGTAAATATAGCATCTCAGTGTTTTCTCTGACCCCAATATCACATTTTTAATTTTTAAAAAAATGTATTAATACAACTTCTTTGCTTCAAATCATTTGTCTATCTCAGTAGTCATTACAGGATCCTGGGCATCCAGAATGTGTATTGTGCTACAGGTCCATGACCTCTTTCCACCCACCCCACATTGGGCAACCTCAATGGTAGAAGTAAAAAATAAATGAGGCTCAAAGCTGAGGTTAAATGTCAGTTGTTACTTGACCAGTTGGCTGAGATTCTGACCTGTTTTCTTGAAAATATTTTTCAATCTATTTCTAAATTTATTAGAAACAGTTGGTTTGAATTTATGCTTTTATGATTTTGTCCAGTAGTTGTGTCTATCTTTTGTCCAAGCAGAAAGAGAAATGGACCATTTAATGAGTGCAGCGGTCAGTTGGTTGTGGACACATGACATTCCTTAGACCTTAAGACATAAATTCTTTCAAATCATTTCCCCTTCACTTAATTCATTCCACATTTATTATACTACTCATTTTTAAAATATAAATTAATCTCCCCTTTCTTCAAGCTTCCCACTAGATGCCCCATGGTATTACCCCCAATTCTTCCCTCTCTTATTCAACAAAGAAAGGATTGGTTTCTGTTCTCATGAACCTACTAGCTCTGAATTTCCCATTTGATTCCAATCTTCTCTGGTGCTGCCTCCTCCTGTCTGAAGGAAAGCAAAGACATGGGATTTCATATAAAGGGCAGGCCCATGGAGCCACTCCTGGGTTCCCTGATGAGTCAGCCCCTTTCCAGTATTCTCCTCTCCTCTGCTATTATGGCTGGAACAATGCTGCATCTATGGTGCAGTTTTCTTAAGCAGTATGCACAAAGTTCTTTCTTAATTTAATGTTCTGCAGCCAGAACTTTTTAAAAATTCAAAAACCAAACCAAACAACCACCCTAGCAAATTTTCCAAGATACATGCACATGTCTTGTTTTTTCCCCAAATAGTGAACTTCTACACAGTACATCCAGAAATAAAACTGCAAATACCTAGACTAACCATCACCATGTGTGGTTAATCTTAAAAGGGCTGTTCTTTCTATGAAGCTATATTATGATGAATTGGCTTACTAATCATACACAGATGTCTTCAAAGTTGGCTATTTTCTAACAAAGCCAACTTCTGATAATTGGGAAGTAGTCTATTTTACTAAGTGAAGCTAAACTTTAAAATTAGTTTATAGCCTAGACCTCCTCCTGTACATATTTGCTCAAAAGTAAATGTTATTGTGTTTGATGGGCCTGGATGAAAGTTGTGGGCCCAACTAGCTTCAGTGGAACCAAGCATTTTCACAAATACTATGGTTTGTGGTTTCCAGCTGATGCCACTTGTATGAGACAGTGATCTAGTGTTAGGAAAAACACATCTCTCTTTCCTTGTAACAACTGTGCTCAGCTACTTATTTGCATCTGACATAAGCCATAGAGGGTTTAAATAACCAGGACAGTTTCTGACCAGGCTGTGATGAGCTGGCATGAGTAACTAGCTCTCTTTGAGAAATTAGATCAGCAGCATTGGCAGAGTGAAGTAAATAAGTGTGACTGGAAATTTCATGCAGGGTTTCTGCAATTCAATTCTTGCTATGAGCCTACCTTGCCAACCATTGCTAAAAGAACTTTACTACTTCTGCTGCACCATTACAATATTTCCTAATTTGTTGGAAGCAAAGAGGCATTAATGCTTGTATAAAGAAATTAATGAGAGAGAAGCATCTAGGCAATCACATTTTGTTTCACATCTATGTAGCTTTCTTTAATGTATGCTCTCATGCCTTTCAGACATCACTTCCCTCTTTTCTCAAATTAGTCTCTTTTTCCCTTTCTTTGAGAAGGAGCATTCCTTTCTCTGGGAAGGTGCATCCATGGGATTCCAGTCTGGCGAACAATTGCTAGTTTATACCCACACATGAGTCAGATTTTAAAAGACCACTTAATGAAGTATACGTCTATCTTCTTGTGGACCTTCTGAATTCCAAGAGTTCTTTTCTACCTTACAAGAGCATTCTGAATCATTATTCCTCCTTCTACCATATATTACACTAGATTTACTGTATTCTGCTTAATATAGAAGCGAAATATACCCACATAACTGACAGTATTAATTGTTCACTGATTGTGCTCACTAAATTTTTACAATGTGACATCTTGTCTATGCAACCACATCTCCCCCTATAAACCAGTACAGACTTTAAGATTGATTGGGGAGGCCCTTCTTACAGTCCCACCTACATCACAAGTATGGTTGGCGGGGACGAGAGAGATGGCCTGTTTGGTGGTGCCCTCCCAGCTCTGGAACACTCTCCCCAGAGAGATTAGACAGGGCTCCACACCATTAACTTCCAGGAATGAGTTGAAAGCATGACTATGGAAACAGGCTTTTGACAAAAGCTAAATAGTTTTATATTTAACATTGAATGGAAGAATACAATGAAAACTCTTAATTGGGACTTTTTCTAGTGGTGGGGAGATTCTAAGTGTAGCACAATGTAAGTATTATGCATTATCTATTTTATCTTATTTGTGTATGATGCCTTTTTTGTCTATTATGGTTTGATTTATTTTTCTATAACTGGTTATTGTTGGTTGTATATTTGTATTTATTTGTCTTACTATGTATTTTGTGATTTTATATTGTTGTGAGCCACTTTGAGTCTTTGCAGGGAGAGGGACTGGGATGTAAATAAAGCTGTTGTTGTTGTCACCCTGGGAGCAATCCAGTGTTGGGGCTCCTGGATTTAATTAATTGATTTATCTTCTGTTTAATCAGACCACTGCTTCATGGACTCACCTCTTGCTGAGTAGTCTGCAACATCAGGCTTGGGAACAACTGGATTACTTGCTTTAATGTTTGATAGTAAGAGAGATCTGAAATTGGTAGCAAATCCTTTGTAAAGCCCTAGACATACCATTGGCATGTAGGAATCTGCACTTACAAGATTAAGATTTCACAATGAAATTTTAATGTTTCTTACCTTGTTTGATACTTGTCTTAAAGCAGGGGTGCTCATTAGGTAGCTCGGGAGCTACTAGTAGATCTTCGGCCCTCTTCAAGGTGATCTTCAGGCCTCACCAGCCGGATAGGGCACTCCTGCCATGCACGCGCACACCCTACGAGCACATGCTCTCTTGCTGCTGGCTTCCGCTCTCACGGTGCTTCTTTCGCCCGTGGGGCATTGCAGGAAGAAGGAAGCATGAGGCGGGGCCTCTGGAGGGAGCGCCCTGCCTGTCTCCATGAAGAGGCCTTGCTGCTCCATGAAGCATACTGAGGAGCTCCATTGTTTCCTCCTCCTCCCTCTTCAAACTTTCCCTCCTTTTTCCTGCTCCACTCTCTTCCCCTGTCTCCCTTGCCACCAAAAGCCTCATTCCCTTGTCCAAAAGCCTCTTTCCCTTGGCCTCATTGCTGCCCGCCCAGATTCCCTTCCCCCTTGCTTTCCTTGGTTCCAAAACCCTATTTCCCTTCCACTGGTCATAGGGTGCTTTGATTGTGGGGTTGGGCTGGACGGCCCCTGGGGTTGCTCCTATTATAATTATAATTATTACAAAGGCTAGATGGCCATATGCTGAGGGTACTCTGATTATGCTTTACCTGCATGGCAGAAGGGGGTTGGACTGGATGGCACTTGGGTTCTACTGAAATATTGTTAAGTTTATGTTGGTTCTTCATTCTAAATTTTGTATTGTTTTTTCTTTCCTTTTTTGCACTACAAACAAGATATGTGCAGTGTGTGTAGGAATTTTTTCATATTTTTTTCAATTAGTTGACACAAACAGTGTCCATCTATTTGCCACTTGCTCAGTCTGTCTGTCAAATTTTAAAACATAATGTGTCAAAAATTGCTTATTCCTGATATATATATATATATATATATATATATATATAATTTTTATATACCATGTACATATACACCTATATATACACACACATACACACACACTTCTTGGGGATCCATGAGAAATGTTTACTTCAAAAAGGGCTCAGCAGCTGAAAATGTTTGAGAACCCTGCTCTAAAGGCATCATATTGCATCTGATCTTTAAATTTTAGTCAGGGTAATCTGTAGTAAGTAATTGGATGGGAGATCAACAATGGGTACCAGGTACTACAGGCCATATTTCAGAAGAAGGAATCAGCAAAACCATATATGAGTATTTCTTGCCTAAGAAACTGCTGTGAAATTAAGTTGTTAGAAAAATGGTAATTGTCTGAATTTATTCTATCAAAGTGCTGTCAAAGGCATAGAAAATGATCTATTAGGGGAAATGAAATCTTAGCTATAATGGCATTGAAGTTTAGGCAGTGTGCTGGAGGCGGAGAAATCTTGAGGCACCTTTAGGTTTATTTCAGCATATGTTTTCATGGACTATAGCCCATTTCTTCAGATGCATAATACATTCTCCTCTTTCAGAAATTATAGCACTTTGAGTTACAGTGAGAGAAAGTTGTGATGTGAGCCAAGTTACATAAAATATTCACATTCTGGAGAGCCAAATTCTTTGTTTTCCCTGTCTTGTGATTGCTTTCTTTAAAATGGGCAGCTATAGCCCTTTGTTCTTTCTCAAATGATATGGTTGGATATTGGTACCTCCTTACAAATGAAATATGTACATTGAAGAAATAGCTGTTTTCCTGATGCAATGCAATACTAAACGTACTGGGGGATCTTTTAACTCTCAACCGTTACATGAATCAGAAAACAACCACAGAGCAGTACAGTTTGCTGCAACTCTCTCAGGCTGAATTAGAACTTATATATATATATATAACAGGGCTGTCCAACTTCTACCGGACCGGGGGCCTGACTTCCGGTCACTGATCACCTGGGGGGCCTTAGGGTCTGCCTCCGCCCCGGCTCTGCCCCCTCTCCTGGCTCCGCCCCCTCCCTCCCCTGGCTCCACCCCCTCCCCGCCCCTCCCCTCCCCCGGCTCCGCCCCAAAAGGAGGAGGCAGCTGTGCAGGCTGCCTCCTCCTTTTATGTGTCTTTATAACTCAAAAACCACTGGACACATTGCTGCCAAATTTGGCCACAAAACATACTAATACTAACCCAAGGAGGGACCATCAGTCAAAAATTGCTTTTCTCATTTGGGAGTTGTAGTTGCTGGGATTTATAGTTACCACACAAAGAGCATCCTGAACTCCACCAATTATGGAATGGAATCAAACTTCCCACACAAAACTCCCATAACCAAGAGAAAATACTACAAGAGTTTGATGGGTATTGAGTTTTGGAGTTGTAGTTCACCCATATCCAGAGAGCACTGTGGAATCAAACAATGAGTTTGAGGACCAAACTTGGCATGAATACTCAATATGCCCAAATGTGAACACAGATGGAGTTTGGGGAAAATAGACCTTGACATTCTGGGATTTATAGTTAAAACACAATCTTAGAGCATCCTGAACTCTTGCAACAATGGAATTGAACCAAACTCTCTGGCATATTGAATTCTCATTACCAACAGAAAGTACTGAAAGGGTTTGCAGGAATTGACCTTGAGTTTGGAAGTTATAGTTCACCTACACCCAGAGAGC
Source organism: Anolis apletophallus (assembly GCA_030556195.1). Taxonomy (NCBI): domain Eukaryota; kingdom Metazoa; phylum Chordata; class Lepidosauria; order Squamata; family Anolidae; genus Anolis; species Anolis apletophallus. The sequence continues at coordinate 87,468,129 of JARBWK010000009.1, forward strand.
ACTGTGGACTCAAACAATGATGGATCTGGACAGGAGAAGGAAGGAGTGGAAGAGAAGGATGGAAGGAATGGAGGGAGGAAGGGAGGAGGGAAAGTGAGAAGGAAGAAAAAGATAAAGGGTGGCAGGAAAGGAAGAAAGGAAGGTAAAAGGGGCAAGGAGGGAGGGAGAACAGTTGAAAAAAGGAAGGACGAAAGGGAGGGTGGGTGGGTGGAAGGAAAGAAGGTGAAAGAGAGGGACGGAGGAAAGAAGGAAAGAGTGGAAGGAAAGGGAGGGGGAGTAGAAAGAGAGAGAGGGGGAAGTGGGGGTGGGAGAAGGCCAGGCAATGGAGGCGAGTGTGCTGAGGGCCTGAGCGCCTCTGAGCACACGTAGCAGCAGGAGGAAGAAGCGGCGAGAGGAGAAGAGAGAGAGGGAAGTGGCAGGGAAGGAAGAAGGATGAAAGGGTGGAATGGAAGGAGGGAGGGAGAAGAAATGTTGCTCACCATAACGCTGAATGCTTCCTTGCAATAACTCCTCCCTGGGAAGGGAGGGAGGGAGGATGAGAAGGAGGAAGGAGCTCTGCAGAGCCACACGGAGCGCCCATGCGGCCGGGTCGCTCTTCCTGTTTGCTGCCAAGGTGGCGGGGCCCGAGAGACGTCACTCCCTCCCATTGGCCCCCTCCCTCAGGAGAAGAGGAGGCGGCCAATAGAAAGCCAAGGGGGCGGGACCAAAAATAATAAATAATAATAATAATATTTTTAATCGAAAAAATATTTTAAAAATATTTTAAAAATATATTATTTATTGCAGGAGGGTAAGGGGCCGTAGCCAAGGGGCTGGGGGGCTGTGTACGGCCCCAGGGCCGCCTGTTGGACAGCCCTGATATATAAGATTAGAACTGGGATTTGGTTCCACTGACATTGGCCCGTTCCACACAATTGAATAAAACCCCACATTATATGTTTTGAGATGGACTATATGGCAGTGTGGACTCATATATCTTAGTTCGAGACAGATATTGTGGGATTTTCTGCTTTGATAGTCTGGGTTATATGGCGGTGTGGAAGGGCCCTTGGACTCTGCATATAAAGAAATGGGTATTGGGTTGCAATGTCCTTCATACTCTGGCTAAAGTGATAAATACATTTTTAAAAAACCAAAAAAACCAACTGATGTATGTTTTAAAAAAACCCATGAAGATAAATGAACCTTTCTTCACACTTTTCACTCGGCTCCTTGGTATTTCACATAGGTTGCAGAAGTCAAAAGGGCAACAATTTCTGATGATGTGGCTTGGGCACTCCTGAGGCCAAAAAACATTGAAAACAAGAGATCCAGATAAAATAGTTTCTTCCAGATGTAGACTCCACATCCATATTTCATCTTTTTTTCTTCTTGTTTCTGCAGGAAATGGTTTGGATTTGTTTACTGGCTTCACTTTTAATGAAAAATTGGGAGACGTTTCAACAGTGATATTGCATACAAATCTTATGCAAGACATGTTAAAGATAGAATTTGATAATCAGTAGCAGTTGGACTCAGTAAGTAGACAAACTCTGGTGAGTTGATATCCATTTGAAAGAAATACTAGTATTTTTATGACTGCTTCTAATTTTTAAAGCTTTTTTGTGGGGGAAACAATAATGTACATGAGCAGAATGTATATGATAATAATGTAAAGAGGGATGGCAGTATTGTTTCTAGAACATGATTAAGGATAACCAGGCCAATGATTCGAAAAAATATATTGTTGTTCAATTCCACAAATACCCCAGTCAGCATGGATGATAGCCCAATTGTAACTAACCCCACTGAGCTTCTAAGATCAGGCAGGATCTGGTTCATTTAGGACAGTGTTTCTCAAACTGTGCTCCTCCAGGTGTTTAGAAGACTTCAGCTTCCAGAAATCCCAGCCAGTTTACCAGCTGTTATGAATTGTGAGAGCCAAAGTCCAAAACATCTGGAGGTACACAGTTTGAGAAATTTTGCTAGGGGTATTTCAGGGAGGCTCACCAGCCATAGCTAATGGCTAGCTACTGTGAAGAAGGAAGGGGGAGGGAGGAGGATGGGGAAAAGAGAAGAGGGGAGGAGGGAGGAAGGAGAGGATGACATGGAAGCAGGAAGAAGGAGAAGAAGATGAGGAAGAAAACCCCACAAGATCCCATAATGATGCAAAATAAAAATGGGCAGTATCATAGTGAAATTAGACACATTGATGTTACTCTCATATCTGAAATATGGTTCTGGGCAACGCACTCAGAAAAATGTTATTATAAAGTTGTGGAAAGTGAAGAAAAAGGCAATCAAAATTATGGAAGATCTGGAATAACCCTATTGAGAAAAGGTTATTTTATTTGGGTTTTAGTTAGTATGTTGGTGAAGTCAAGAAAGATTTATATGAATTTAAATATAGAATGGAGAAAGAGAAGGAGAAGAAGATGAGGAAGAAAACCCCACAAGATCCCATAATGATGCAAAATAAAAATGGGCAGTATCATAGTGAAATTAGACACATTGATGTTACTCTCATATCTGAAATATGGTTCTGGGCAACGCACTCAGAAAAATGTTATTATAAAGTTGTGGAAAGTGAAGAAAAAGGCAATCAAAATTATGGAAGATCTGGAATAACCTATTATGAAAAGGTTATTTTATTTGGGTTTGGTTAGTATGTTGGTGAAGTCAAGAAAGATTTATATGAAATTAAATATAGAATGGAGAAAGTAAATAGAAAAAAAGGCTTTTCTTCATTTTTGATAAAACACATAACCCGGGTGATGCATTGAAAATTAATAAGTGATAAGAGATTCAGGATGATAAACTAAGCTTCCTGCAGCACATAGTTAAACTATGGATTTAACAACCACAAGATGTATTGATGGCTGCCAAACTAGAGAACTCTAAAAGTGGATAAGGTCATGAAGGATAGAGTCAACAATGACGATTCCTTGGACTGGATATATATTACTTACATATGATGCGCTATATATCAGTTGCTGGGAAACATAGGACACCGAGTGCTGTGAGATAGATGTGCTGCTTCTGAGACATTCCTTTGGGAACTGGTTAATCACTATGAAAAAGCTGGACAGGATCTGATACAGCAAAACTCCCTCTATGTTTTTATATATTAGAAAGAATGCAAAATATCTATTTTATTGCCAAGCTATAAATATCCTGACATTTCCTAAATGTCTTTTCCAGAGTAGCTAACATCTTCCCTCACAATACTGATGAAATCAAACAATCATCAAAACCATCAAACAGTGTGCCAAGGAAATTGTCACAGTACTGACTCTTAGTTTGCAGTCTAAAGCAAGTTTGTTGAACTCCTTTTTACTGAGGGCCTTAAGGTTGCCTTTTTTTAAAACCGAGGGACTTATGGTTGCCTTAATTGTAAGACTATATAAATGCAACTATTGCCTTTGCCTTGATAGTCCCATGAGCCACATAAAATGATGTGGTTGGTCGGATTTGGCCCGCAGGCCTTGGTTTGACACGTTTGTTTTGTTTTAAAAAAAAAGGTATTTCAAAATGATGGAGCCAATTTCAAAGGAGTTTATATCACAATGGCAACTTGTTATAATTGCACAAAAAATTACAAACAGTTTAATGAGTTATTAAGTTATTGTTTTACTATCCACGCACAAATCTTTAAAAACCCTTCCTGAAATTGAAAATATTCCATTAGGTCTTATGTTGTAGGGTCATCATCTTGCCAATGACTGACACAGTGTTTATGCACTGGGAGAGTTATCTAACGGTAATTATTTCAAGCGGTAAAAGTATAATTCATGAGCGGCTCATGGCTGTAGGGAGAGTAATTTCAAATTGGATCATTTTTTTTGGAGACATCCTGTAGACCAGGGGTCGGGAACCCATGGCTCGCGAGCCATATCCAGCTCTTTTCATGCTGGCATCTGGCTCTTTCGGCGGGTGCTGCCCCCCCAATTCTTGGGGTCTGCCTGGATGCTCGCCTTGATTTACCGCACTTCCGCATCCAGCGTTCCTGCCTCACTTGAGGCTTTTTGGCACGTCCTTTGTTTGTTTGCATCCTCCCCTTTGGGTTTGCTTGGATACCTGATTCCCCTGTCACGTGTTCTGTGTCCTCACTCCGATTTGGTGTCTACATCTGGGACATACGGCTAGCTCCGTCTCTGCTCTCAAGCCTGGAGGTGCAGCCACGCACCGCCTCCCTCCTGGCTCCGCGCATGCACATTTGGACAGCGCAGGCTACTCTGCTTCCCGCCAGTCTCCGGTGCCGCACAAGGAGGTGAGAGCAGCTGAGCGCGAGGCACTGAAAGCCACGAGGCCAGAGAGGAAGAGGGTTTGCCAACCCTCCAGGCCCACGCTGCCATCCTCTGCACCCAGCTGGCTGGCCTCAAAAATGAGCTCAAGAAGGAGGCGCTGCAGGCCGGGAAGCGCCAAAAAGAAGCCTCACCCACGCTGGAAAGGTGAAGCCGATGCATGCGGGAGGGAGCCCACCTTTCCATCTCTTGCCGTCCTTCCCATCTCTTGCCGTCCTTCCTTCCCTCTCTCCTTCCTTTGCTTCCTCACTCTCCATCCCTCTCCCCTCCCTGCCTCTGTCCCTCTTTTTCCTTTGTTCATACCCTCTCTCTTTCCTCCCTCCCTCCCTCCTTTTTTCTCATCTCTTCCCTTTCCTCCCCCACTTCTTCTTTCCCCCACTCCCTTCTTCTTTCCCTCCTCCCTCTTTCCCTCTATTTCCTTCCTTCCTTCCCTCTCTCTTTCCTCCATCACTCTCTCTTGCCTTCCCACCCCTCCCTCTCTTTTTCCTTCCTTCCTCACCGCTCTCTTACCTCCCTCCTTCCCATATGTGTGTGTGTGTAAACACACATATACACACACACACTAGCTGTCCCCTGCTAAGCATTGCTGTGTGCCAGTCTGGTGATCTGAAAAATAAAGTAATGAGAAAGTGTTGGTTTCTAATATGTAATGTTTTATGCTTGTGGGTAAACAGTATTTCTTGTTATTTGCTTGTCAGTGTTGATATAGAGATTGTCTGGTTTGCCTACTCTGGAACCTGCAACATAGAATTGTCCTTCTTTAGGGGCCCCTATCAAATCTAGGATACTATATCTATATGTGTGGGAATCATATATATCTATCTATGTCTATGACTAGATGGCTCTTTGTCAGGAGGGCTTTGGTTACATTTTCTTGCCCTGGTGAAGGGAGTTGGACTGAATGGCCTTAAGTATTTTCTGTTGGTCATGGGGGGTGCTCTGTGAGAAGTTGGTCGTGGGAATCCTGTGTGCCATGTTTGGTTCAATTTCATCATTGGTGGAGTTCAGAATGCTCTTTGATTATAGGTTAACTGTGAATCCCAGCAACTACAACTCCCAAATGTCAAAATCAAATTTTTGAGTGACGGTCACTCATTGGCCTGATAAGCATTGTGTCCAAATTTGGTGTTAATTCACCCAGTAGTTTTTGAGTTATGTTAATGGTGATGAGGACTATATAAAGTCCAACTTTATATAGTCCAACTTGCCTTTCTTAGGCAAAGTAATTGAGAGGGCAGCAGCGGATCAGCTGCAGCGGTTCTTAGAAGACACAGCTGGACTTGATCCCTTCCAGTCCGGCTTCCGTATTGGGCATGGGACGGAGACCGTGCTTGTCGCCATTACAGACCAACTTCGCCGCCAGCTGGACCAGGGTGGATCGGCCCTGCTTGTCTTGTTAGACCTGACAGCAGCGTTTGACACCGTAGATCATGCCTTGTTGACCCACCGTGTGGCCGTGTCCGGAGTCAGGGGACTGCCCAAATGGGTGGCCTTCCTCCGGGACCGGGGACAGTGTGGAGAGGGGCGGGGGTCTCGGGAGGCTCCCACTTAATGTGTGGGTCCCAGGGGGCCATCCTCTCCCCCTTATTATTCAACATTTATATGCGCCCCTGGCCCAGCTGGCCCGCGACTTTGGTCTGGAGTGTTATCAGTACGCTGATGACACCCAGCTTTTGCTGAGAATGGACGGCAGGCCGGGCCCGCACCGATTGTTTCCATCGCTGCCTTGAAGCCGTGACTGGCTGGCTGCATGCCAGCCGGCTGAAGGTGAACCCGTCGAAGACGGAGATCTTGTGGCCCGGTCGCCCTGGGCTGGATGAGTGCCGGTTGCCTACCCTGGATGGCGAGTGTCTTAGCCCGTCATCCTTGGTTAAGAGTTTAGGTGTTCAACTGGACCCCCTGCTGACCATGGAGACTCAGGTCTCCGTGGTCAGCAGGACGGCGTTCTTCCACCTACGACAGGCTAGGCGACTGGCACCCTACCTGTCCAGGCATGATCTGGCCACGGTGATCCAAGCGACGGTCATCTCGAGGTTGGACTACTGTAACGCCCTCACGTTGGTCTTCCCTTGGTGACAATCCGGAAGCTCAAGCTAGTGCAGAATGCCGCTGCTCGCTTGCTGGCGGGAACGCCAGCGAGGAGCCACATAACGCCCATTCTCCGCAACTGCACTGGCTTCCCATGGAGCAATCGAATTGTCTTCAAGGTGTTGGTGTTAACCTTTAAGGCCTTGTACGGCCTAGGGCCTGCGTACCTGAGGACCGCCTTGCCCCATACATTCCCGAGATCACTACGTTCGGAGGAACAAAATCTGCTGTTGGTGCCAACAATCCGCTCCTGCCATCTGTCCACAACCAGGCAGAGAGCGTTCTCCGTAGCAGCCCCGGTGCTGTGGAACTCCCTGCCAAGTGACATCCGGACTATACAAGACCTAATCCCTTCCGGAGGGCGGTTAAGACCATGCTATTCAAATCAGCCTTCGATTAGACAATCGGACTGGGCGACTGACTACAGCTGTCCAATACACCGGTGTCTCGGGCCTTTGGAAATGTATGCGTTTCTTAATACCTCGTGATGTGATTTGTATGGTTTTAATGTTTTAATGTTTTATTGTTTTACTGTACGGCAACATGACCATTCCATGTCGCCGGTTTATATGTTGTGACCCGCCCCGAGCCTGCAGGGAGGAGCGGAATACAAAACCAAATAATAAATAAATAATAAATAAATAAATATATTATGTTCTCATATATTTCAACATAACATAGGAGTCCCCTGGCAGGAGTGCACACTGCTTTCCCTGACGTGACTCTTTGCTGTGGACTCCTGCCAGGTGTAGTTTGGGGCAGACAGAGAAGGCCTTTTCACTGGCACGGCTTCAGTGCTATGGCATGACAGGAGTTGTAGTTTTACAAGGACTTTGGCCTTCTCTGCCCCCTTCCACACAGCTGAAAAAATCCCACATTTTTTGCTTTGAACTGGAATATATGGCAGTGTGGACTCAGGGCATTTCCACACAGCAATACAACCCAGAATATCAAGTCCGGTCATCCACAATATCTGCTTTGAAATGGCTTATCTGAATTCACACTGCCAGATAATCCAGTTCAAACCCCCACATTTTCTGCTTTAAACTGGCATACAGTATATGGCAGTGTGGACTCGGATAACCCAGTTCAAAGCGGATATTGTGGGATTTTCCACCTTGATGTTCTGGGTTATATAGCAGTGTGGAAGGGCCCAGAGAAGGCCTTTTCACTGTCATGGTTCAGTGATATGACATGACAGGAATTGTAGTTTTATAAGGTTTTAGGCCTTTTTCTGCCAAAGAGTGCTGGTGCCTACTCAAACTACAAGGGGCCATGATTCCAGGGCATTGAGTTGTAGTGGTTCAATCAAGCAGTGTCAGGTTGAAATAGTTTGGTACTTCAACTGCCATGGCTGCATGCTATGGAATCCTGGGATTTGTAAAAAGACTACTTGCTTGATTACATATCATTGAGCTATGGCTGTTCAAGTGGTGCCAAATGGCATTCATTCTACAGTGTGGCTGCCCCTTCAGTCTTTCTGGGAGATCGTTCTGGCAGCCAGTGACCATTATTATTTATTTTTCTATTATTATAATAGATTTATTATAATAATAATAATAATAGGTTTGCTGTGAGTTTTTTTGGGTTGCATGGCCAGTAAAGATTCATAGCTTGCATAGTTCTTTAACACCAGTTCGGATGTAACAGGAAATCATGGTTTTATTACTAAGTAAGCAAAGAATGGCTTACTCTTGGTTTCCTTCACCTTCATTTTTTCTTTCTGATACCTTGTTAGGAGACTTGGTGTTTCTGCTTCCTTTCCCCCTTACTGTTATTTATTTATATGTATTTTTATATGTATGTATTTTTATTTTGTTTATTGTTGTTGTTTTGATTTGATTTTATTGTAATTTGTTCGGGTTTGGCCTCATGTGAGCTGCCCTGAGTCCCCATTGGGGAGATGGTGGTGGAGTATAAAGATTATTATTATTATTATTATTATTATTATGGTGAGTATTATTACAACATTTAAAAGAATATATTCAGAGGCTTATTATACACACATTTAGTTGAATTCAGTCTTAAAATATGTTATATGGCTCTCACTGAAATGAATTTCCAAATATTTTGCTTTTATGGCTCTCTGAGGCAAAAAGATTCCTGACCCCTGCTGTAGACTGAAAAACATTGAAGGCTTTGACAGGGCTTTCAAAAGATTCTGCCTAATACTGAGTCAGACCACTGAGTTACCTAGCTCAAACTTACCTTTTTATTGATTGACAATGGCTAGAGCAGTGTTTCTCAACCTGGGGGTCGGGAGAGGGTTTCAGAGGGGTCGCCAAAGACCACCAGAAAACATGTATTTCTGCTGGTCTTAGGAAGCCCTTTGGCAGAGAAGGTTGAAGATCTCTCCGCTTGTCCTTCTCTTTCTTTTTGGAAACAGACTGCGAATTCTCCCACCTAAAACTCTCCTCTGCTGTGATTGGCAGGCCTCCCAGCCAATGGGAGGGCTGATTCTGAGACTCCCAAGTGGGGAGGGGAGAGCAGACGTGCTTGACGCATGGCAGCATGATGCGCATGTCTGGGTGAGGGAGAGAGTGTGAGGTGGGATAGAGGCTCACGCCAGCTAGTTCCTTCAAGGCATGAGGGTTCTGTGTAGGATGCAAGGGGCTCTTTGATTGTAGGTGAACTATAAATCCCAGCAACTACAACTCCCAAATGTCAAGAACTATTTTCCCCAAACTCCACCAGAGTTCACATTTGGGTATATTGAGGATTCGTGTCAAGTGTGGTCCAGATCCATCATTGTTGAGTCTATAGTGCTCTCTGGATGTAGGTAAACTACAACTCCCAAACTCAAGGTCAATGGCCACCAAACCCTTCCAGTTTTTGCTGTTGGTCATGGGAGTTTTGTGTTGCAAGTTTGGTTCAAATCCATTGTTGGTGAGTTCAGAATGCTCTTTGATTGTAGGTGAACTATAAATCCCAGCAACTACAACTTCCAAATTACAAAATCAACCCCCCCCCCAAATTACTGTTATGAAGTAGCAATGAAAATAACGTATGGTTAGGGGCCACCACAACATGAGGAACTGTATGAAGGGGTCGCAGCATTAGGAAGATTGAGAAACACAGGGCTAGAGAATATTTCAAATGAGCTTTCAAAAACTCTTAACTTAAGATGCTAGAGAATGAATCTATGGTACTGTTACTGTGGTACTGTTACTTTAGTATTCTCTTCCCACCCAGAAAAAAATCATTGTTAAATGAGTTGGTAGCCACATTTAAAATGAATTGGCAGTAACCGGGATTCCACCAACACCAGTTGTTTATGTGATAATTCTCTTCTCATTGAAATTAGTGATCACAAATGACCTTGAGTCACAGCCGCCAGAATCATTTGACATTGTTTCACGTCATTGGAAGGCATGTGGGAATCTGGTGCCCCATGCCCCGCATTGCCTGGCTCAAGTAAAGGGCAATCGCATGGGCGGAAGCGTGGATCATTCAGCTTCCCCCATGGATTCCAATGGCAGCATAGGAAGCCTCTTGTGTTGCCATGGTGGTGGCATGTGCTGGCTCCACCCTACATTACCCATGGAACCCCGTTGATGTCCTTTGATGGGAGATGGCAGGCTCCGTGAGTGACTTGGGTTAAACTGGTGTGTACTGCTGATTTTAGCCCTTTGCGGCGAAGTGGTAAGACAGCTTTTGTTTTAAGAACTTTTAAAACTACAAAATACAGACAACAATTTATTGAATGGAATTGTAACCTTACAAATATTTCAGCAAAATATAAAATAGCCTTTTTGATTATTTTTATCAAAAATAAAAATAATCAATTAATTAACTTATCAATTAATTTTTAAAAATGTAAACTTCTTTTGACAATAATTTGCACTCAGTATTTTTATTTGCTATGTTTTATTTTCTACAGTTTTGATAAATATAGCATGCAAATAGCTGAATAACAGTAATGGTGTACATGTTTTACTATGAAATAACAATTTTGCTTTAAAGCTTTAAACACACCACACCATGTTTTCACTGAATTGACATAAAAAGCATTGCTAAAATAAAAAACCCTGTAAAACATTGCTGTTTTCCCACTCCTTCACATGAATCATATTTAACTGGGAGGTCTTAAAGTATATTTTCCTTTAAATGCCATTATGTTATATGGGCATAATGGATTATTGCTTTCCTGTGTGATATAATTGCAACAATGAAACAAAATGAAATTGTTAAACAAAAGAGAACTCTATTTTGAACATGTGAAAATAATGTACAGATATGGTCCAGCCCTAAAGTATGTCTGACTTCTACTAACCTGAGTAGGACTGCACACCCACAAAGCATGTGGTGTGTGTTTAATATACACTAGTGCTTTTTTAAAAAAAGTTAAAACTCAGTCTGTGCTTTACTGTCTTACATAAAAGAGTCTAAAGAAATTAACAGGAAGACAACTTTGTCCACAGTCTATGGGGACATCATAGATGTACAAACATTAGCATCATTGTCGTACTAGAATGTACTTTTTTTTTTAAAAAAAAAGAAAGAAACAAAAGAAGGTTAAGAATTATTCTGGCCTCTGAATGTAGTGAGACACAATTTACTCCAGAGCAATGTCAGCAGCCATTCGGAGACAGTTATACATTTCTTGGGGAAGATCTGATCTTGTTAGATTATTTGCATCCAAACGCAGATGTCTGACCCGGGAATAGGCAAGTGCGCCAACAACCTTGCAAAAGCTGCTCACTGGGAATTCTGCAATGTCAAAAGCATATTGTTAGTAATAGAATATATCAGCTTTCTATTTACTTTATTTGCGTCAATTTCGAAGGGTTTGTAGAGAAAAAAGATCAAATCCAATGTCAGATGTTAGGCGTATAGCTCGTTACAAAACCAATACAAATTAGAACCAAAAAAGGATGATTTTGTGAAAATCTTGCCACATTTTGAATGTGATACAGCTGTAAATGAAGGAACTCTGAAAGAATATGGAATGTTAATTGCTTTACTTATGACTTCAGTGGTAACGTTGGTAGAGACTTTGCTCCAACATTAACAAAATGCTGTAATTTTATTGCTGTAGAGATGTAGCCAAACTTGGGCCTTAATCTACACATTGGGTGACACGCCTCTTAATCAATAATCTAGCATCCTAGACGATTTACTTGGAATCACCCAGAATGGAAGAAATGGAATTCCATCTGCGTAAAAATTACTGTGTACCTGTGGGAACAGTTGACCACCTGCTCCTAAAATGGGCACAATCTGTGTAACTATACTTGCATGGTTCCATGAGGACACACTGGGATATGATGGGTCTACAGGCTCCATCTCTCATCAAATGCTAGACTGTTCACAGATTGTGACAAACTTAACTATACTATAATTATATCAACTCTTGTACACAGAAACTAGTGCTTACACACTGGCTAAAGGAAAGGTAGATGGAATGAAAGGTGAAGCCCAAATTTGGGCTCAGTGAGGGGAGGTTTTATTCCCCAACCATCCAGAATGGAAACCTAAGGGCTATTGGGCAATGCACATCCCCAGACAACTAGGTTTTCTCCTTTTGCCAACACAGGAAGCACCTAGAATTATGATGTTGTGCCACTGTTAACCTTTCCTGCTGTAAATTATGTGGTATCACACCTTGGTAAATTGAAGCATGGATTACAAATACTGTTGATGCTGTATATTTCCCAAGTTGTAATTCTAAACATAGTTTTATTTGGCAGTCAGGCTAGAAGAGGAAACATGAGAGAATTGTTTTAACACCATGGAAGTAAATTCCTCACCACTAAGTTTGTTTTAATAATCAGAATAAAGTTTTAAAATATTATACTTTAAAGATTTTAGACTTATTTTTCTATAATGATAGTGGATAAAGGGCCTGGCTGAACTTAAAAGAAAATAGAATCATAGAGTTGGATGAGACCACATGGCCCATCCAGTCCAACCTCCTGCCATGCATGAAAATAGATTCTATTAGTAAAGGATACCTTGTAATTTGCAAGATATACCTTACTTTTAGTCCATTTATGGTCTGGAGCATCTCCTCATTCTTGGTTGAAGAAGTTTCCTATCCCAATAAAGTTTTTTCTTTGAGGATGAGGATTATGGGTCTAAAGCATCATCCAAATTCTGAATGAATCTCACTTTGTTTTATTAAAATACCTCTGCAATTCATGTAGAACATTCATTTGTGTTAGATTTTGCATGATATCAAGTGTATTCACCATGCCCTCCATGCACAATATGATATATTAGGGGTGGTTGATCCATAAAAAAATTGATTCTAAACTCGTTGGGGGGGGGGGATCTCCGTTGCTGGGTCGTTATAGAAATTAATCCGACAAATTTTCAATAAATTTGGTAATCGACACGTAATTAATAATGACAATTCATTAATTATTTCCTGTTACTTCTCAGCAGGGAAGGAGGTGCCCACACCTCTTTCCCTGCTAAGAACTAACATGCATCAAGCATTGAGTTGTGTTAGTTCTCGGCATGGAAGGAGGTGGACACACCTCTTTCCCTGCCAAGAACTAACGCAAATCAAGCCGTAAGTCATGTTTGTTCTTGGCAGAGAAGGAGGTGCCCGCACCTCTTTCCCAGCCAAGAAGTAACGTGAATCAAGCCTTGAGTCGCGTTAGTTCTTGGCAGAGAAGGGGCCTCCTTCTGTGCCAAGAACAAACACGACTTAAGGCTTGATTCACATTAGTTCTTGGCAGAGAAGGAGGCCCCCCACTCCCTGCCAAGATCTAAACCGCGCCAAGCCTTGGCACAGTTTAGATCTTGGTAGGGGAGGAGGGAGCCAAGATCTAAACCGCCCCAAGCCTTGCCAAGATCTAAATGGATCCTCTGCCAAGACTAAACCACGCCAAGCCTTGGTGCAGTTTAGATCTTGGTAGGGGAGCGGACACCCCCCCCCCAAGATTTAAACCGTGCCAAGCCTTGGCGCGGTTTAGTTGTTGGTGGGGAAGGGGGGCGGAGGGCATCCCCTCGCCTCCTCCTTCCCTGCTGAGAACTAACTCCGAGATCCAGGCTCTCCCTCCACTTGTGAGGGAGAGCCTGAGGAAATGGAGGAAAGCTCGGCTGGGCTGCTTCCAAAGCGCCTGCCTCAGCTCTCAGCTGGTGAGAGGAGAAAGGAGGCTGCTGCTGCCCTCCAGTCTCCTCTCGCGAGTTGAGAACTGAGGAGGGGAAAAAACGACCTAATAACGTGACCTTTACAAAAAATGGCGATCCCGGGTTCGGTTTTGAAACTTCACTTCCGGGTTGGACGCCGAGGGTTGATATAAGGTCAATTGTGCTGGTCACAATTGACTGTAATAAAGTGTTGTTGTTGTTGTTGATATAAGGTCAAAATAATTTCAAATACGAATTATGAACGGGTTTCAAAGTATTTAAATTGGAGATATCCACCCCTATGATATACTGTATGTACACTTGCATAGAGTTGTATTTTACACTTTGGTGGAATCTCGTTAGAGGACTGCTATTTAACACAATAATACTTTCCTAAGGCATTGAATTGATTTAGAAATACTTTAGATTTTTCCTGTGTGGGAATTGTACATATTATTTCTGGATCTAATATATCAGGGCTGTCCAACTGGTGGCCCGGGGGTCGTATACGGCCCCCAGCCCCTTCCCTACGCCCCCCTAAGCTTTTTAATAAAAATAAAAATAAATAAATAAAATTAAAATATTTAATTAAAAAATTACCCACTTCCGGGTTTTGGAGCAAGTATCACGAGACTACGGAACCACACGGGATTTCGCTCTCAATGCGGAATCTCACCTGCGTTGAGAGCGAAATCCCGTGTGGCTTCCGTAGTCTCGTGATACTCCTGTTGCTGAAATCTTGGCTACTTAATCCCTGCGGCCCACGCAGACGTGATTTGTACCTTCCCGGCTGCTGCCTCGCTCGGTCGTCGCCTCTGCTCGTGGTCCGGCTGCTCCTGGATCCCACGCGTTTGGGAAGGTAGGCTAACCTTTATGTTATAATGTAATTGTGTATTTGAATGCCCCCCTGCATTTAATGTTAGTAAAATATTATATTTAATTGTATGCATGCCCCTTTTGAATGCCCCCTGCATTTAATGTTAGTAAAATATTATATTTAATTGTATGGATGGCCCTTTTGAATGCCCCCCCTGCATTTAATGTTAGTAAAATATTATATTTAGTTATATGCATGCCCCTTTTGAATGCCCCCCTGCATTTAATGTTAGTAAAATATTATATTTAATTTATGCATGCCCCTTTTGAATGCCCCCTGCATTTAATGTTAGTAAAATATTATATTTAATTGTATGCATGCCCCTTTTGAATGGCCCCTGCATTTAATGTTAGTAAAATATTATATTTATTTTATTATTAATAATGCAACTAGGAATTGTAAGTAAATTGGAGCCGGGGGCGGAGCCAGGGGAGGGGGCAGATCCTACGGCCGCCCAGATCATCAGTGACTGGAATTCAGGCCCCTGGGCCAGTAGAAGTTGGACAGCCCTGTAATATATTGTCCTAGAACAGTGGTTCTCAACCTGTGGGTCCCCAGGTGTTTTGGCCTACAACTCCCAGAAATCCCAGCCAGTTTACCAGCTGTTAGGATTTCTGGGAGTTGAAGGCCAAAACATCTAGGGACCCACAGGTTGAGAACCACTGTCCTAGAATGTTTTCGTTAAATGCCCATTGTTGGGGAGGGCCATTAGAAGTAATCTGATGTCAGATATAAGTCTAACCATCCTAGTTACTAACAAACATGAGAAATGCAGGCGGAGGTTTGATCTGGAGTAAACAAGTATGGGTGATCACCAGATAGTGGACATTCTGAATAGGAAGACATCCGTTTTGTTGGGGTCTGGATGCTGCCCTTTTCCTGTAAACTCATTTTGTCAGACACATTTATCATGACAAGGTGAAAACAACTGGGAAAAAGAGATGGAGAGAAGGTTGTGAAACATCTTTCTACCCATACTTGTTCCCTGTTTTATTTTAATTCCCTAACACAACATTTAAACTTGAAACTGACTAGTTGATTTAAACATGCATGCCCGTTTATGAGAAGAATGAAAAACACCCATCACCAATAAGGTCATGTTTTAATGTGACTCCCATGAATTAAGATACTTAGAGGTACCACCAGTACAGCCTTTTTTGTTGATCTCAAAACCTTGGTTGATATTGTATTTGGGTTCAGATCTATTTATGGCATTGTAATCTGGAAACACATTAAATTGCTGACAGTTTTTCACTGTTAATAATTGCAGAACTTTTAGGATTGGCATAACTTGCAGAACCTTTAGGACTGGCATCTCTATGGGAAGTGAGGGCAATTTGTCCCCAGAGCCACCCATAAGGATGTACCATACCTTCACCTTTTCTACCACCACTACTACCTGTTGAGAATGTGCTATGTTAAATTATTTGTTATGCTAAAGTAGAGTTTCCATACTGTGCGTTGGAACACGTTTGTGTGTTGGATGCAGTATACAGGCGTGCCATGCAAACATAGCAAGGAACTTCTGATTCTTTGTGAAATAAAAAATAAATCATATATTTTAAAATATATATAGATGAAAGGTTTTCATGAGATATGTTTTATGCTCATACATTTCATTATTACAATTACATACGTGTCTCTTATAAGGGGTTCATTTAGCCTCTGGTTTGCAAGTGAAATTGAATTACAGTGTCATAATGTATGTCTAAAAGTGTTCCACCAACACGAAATGTTTGGAAAGCTCTGCTCTAGCGAAAAACAAATAACTTGGACTTTTTTGTGCTATTAGATGTTTCCAAAAGTTTTTTAAGTGGTTTATTAGGAGGATGAAGGAGCCTGCAAAAGTGGTAAAGGAGGACGGTTAATGGTATAAGGGATCCACAATCCTTTCTTAAAAGTCTGCACTTGTTCCCACCGCATAGTGGGTGTGTGGAAGTGGGGAGGTAAAGAAGGAGGGTATAACTTCCACTTCATCTTGACTCCTCCATAGCAATGTTGTGAGTTGGGAGCATCCTCACTATCTTTGTTCTGACAGCTAGTTCAAAATGATGTAGATGTCCTCATCTTATGCAGGCTATCAGAACACAGCCCACATTAGTTATCCATCCTGGACTGCTTCTCCTTTGGCCTTGGGTAGGCAGGAAGTAGGTAAGTTTGAGCTGGAGGGGGTAGAACATTCCAGGAGTATTTGAGGACTAAGGGGGAAAGGAGGAAGTGAACTTTAGAAGGATTCTCCTCATGAGATCATTTATCCACTTGAGAAGCCCATTTTGCATTTTCCCTTAAATCTTTGAATATGCTTTTCACCTCTACTACGTATGCTAGCATAGTTAAACCAGTGTCATGCTGCAATAGATTCTAAACACTCAGTTATAGGTGTTGGGTTATTAATGAAGAAAACATTGTACAGATTGAAAATAGTGCTTGTTCCTTAGCTATATTATAAATCCCATCATTTTATTTGTGTCCTATTTGAACTTAAATATATGGGAAATATTACTCACTGTTAATCTGGTTGACTTGAAGGTAATAGTTTTCAAGGTGCTCGTTTACTGTCGGGATGCTCTTCAGCTGATTATATGAAAGATCCAGCTCAACAAGGCTAGAAATATTGAAAACATTGCCTGGTATACCAGAATCTGTCAGCTTATTGTGGGATAGACGTAAATACTGTAGTGCTTTAAAACCTTGGAAGTATTCATCAGGAATGTTGGTAATTTGATTATTGTCAAAATAGAGCATCAGTAAGTTTGGAGGCAGTCCCCGAGGCAGCTTGGAAAGTTTATTGAAGCTCAAGTCAAGATAAAGAAGTGAATTTAAGCCTTTAAAAACCCCAGAAAGTGTATCTTCAGTGAGTTGATTGTGCTGGAGATGAATGACAGTCAGATTCACTAGTCCTTCAAGTGTATTAGGGTTGATTTTTGCAATCTTGTTATTAGTGAGCTGCAGGTCATCCAGACTATTGGGAAGTGGTCCAACAACTTCAGTTAAGTTGTTGTAATTTATGTGCAGTTTTTTCAAATTCTTTAGTTTGGCAAAGACTTTTCCTTTAATTTTTGAATTTTCCAGATGATTATTATCTAAGATCAACCACTCCAGGTCTGTTACATTATCAAAAGCATTATTTGCTATGCCTTCAATCATATTATTGCGGAGATACAGATATTTAATTCCAGAAGGAACAATTGGGAGACTTTTTAGTTTAAGATTGTCACAATACATAGCCGAGGGATAGCTTATAGGACAGGTACATTCTGGTGCACAGACTGCTGTTGATGGCCCAAACATTGAGTGAGCATAACCATAGTCAGGCTCTGAAGGATAATATCCATCATAATCATATTGACAGAAGATACCACTGATTAAGATAAAGAAAAGAAGAGACTTCAGATGCATCTTTGCAGTGTGAGTTGTTTCTGTTGAGAGAGATAAAATGCAAACAGTTATCTGATTGGTCATTACAAGGGTATCTGAAGAGAACTGTATATATTCATTTTAGTCAATGACTGACACACAAAATACCAATCAACTAATCCATGAACCAATGTAAGTAATGTACGTACCTTAACCTTTTTTAAAAACAACAACAAAAAACACACTATATTGTTCTCTGAATAGAGAGGCAAAACATGAGAGCTTAGGGACCTTCCACACAGCCATATTACCCAGAATATCAAGGCAGAAAATCCCACCATATCTGCTTTGGACTGGGTTATCTGAGTCCACACTGCTATATAACCCAGTTCAAAGCAGATAATGTGAGATTTTGTTCAGCTGTGTAGAAGGAGCCTGTCATTCCTGGGAGAAATTTTAAAAAGCACTGACAACTTCTAAAATCTCCTCCATGGTCCAACTTTTTGCCTTTTTTCAATGTCTGGGTGGGGAAATGGTGGTGGGAGTGTTGGTGCTGATGCTTTCCCATCTCTGGGCCCTTCCGGACAGGGCCTATATCCTTGGATCTGATCCCAGGTTTTCTGTTTATCCCAGATTATTTGGCAGTGGGGACTCATAAAATCAAGTTTAAAGCAGACAACTTAGGATCAGATTCTTGGATATAGGGCCTGTCTGGAAGGGCCTCAGTAGAATGATCCTCGACTTATCCAAGGGTCACATCAAAATCCATAATATTGGCCCCCAAGCAGTCCTGCCATGTATTTATGTGGTCTACTTGCACATTAGTATGTACAGGTAAATAATATATTTTATATTCATCCTGTTGGGTTTTCTTGTAGGTTTGTATGACACAGATACCTCAAGTATTGATCATCTTATCAAACTGCATTATAGCAAATAATATATTTAACAATAAGTGGGGAGCTGGAGTCTATTTAGAGGGAAATTGCTACTGCTAGTGGCTTTCAATAGAGGTTATACCCTTTCTTTAGTTTGCCAAAAAGTGGATAATCTGGGGAAACCATGAGTCAAATATCATAAAAGCACTGTTGTAAAGACAGATGTTCCTAGTTCAAATTTTTCCTACCCTTGCTTCATATCATTAAAAGTAGTCCGAATATATTCAATTTACTTAAACCAACTCATCATTTCATTAAATTATTTGTTGCAAATGATGTACTATCATAGTAGTTGTTTTATTGACAGTGTGTATTTCCACTGAGCCACTGAAGGTTGGATCAGCAATGAATGAGTCAATGTCTTGTTCACTTAGAGCGGTGGTTCTCAACCTTCTTAATGCCATGACCCATTAATACAGTTCCTCATGTTGTGATGACCCTCAACCACAAAATTATTTTCGTTGCAATTTCATAAGTGTTATTTTGCTACTGTTATGAATTGTAATGCAAATATCTGATATGAAGGATGTATTTTCATTCACTGGCCCAAATTTGGCACAAGTATCCATGACACTCAAATTTGAATATTGGTGGGGTTGGGGGGGGGATTGATTTTGTCATTTGGAAGTTGTAGTTGCTGGGATTTATAGTTCACCTACAATCAAAGAGCATTCTGAACTCCATCAATGATGGAATTGAACCAAACGTGGCAGACAGAACTCTCATGATCAACAGAAAATACTGTCTTTTCTGATGGTCTCTGGTGACTCCTTTGACACCCCCTCCTGACCTCCAGGTTGAGAAACGCTGTCTTAGGATCAAACTAGATCTTAAACAGTTGTGTATTCCCTGTAATTAACTTATATTTTTCATCCAGTAATGTTTTTTTTTAAAAAAAACTTGTCTCAGCAATCAGACTTGCAGATTAACTCTACAGTAGCTAATTACAAAACAGCATGTTAAATGAAAAAATGAAGATGAGGAAAAGCATGCAATATGAAAAATATGCATCTTCCATTACTTGAGGGACCACGTATTCTAATTAAATGCAGTATTATCCTGTTTAACCATTAGGTTTTTTTTCTAGTTGCACATTTGGTTCATGTATGTATGTTTTACTATTCTCTGTTGACAGGGGTAAGTTTTAGAAGGGATTCTGGCAGGAACAGGAAAGAGAGGTTATCATGGAAATTGTATCCATGTAACCTAATCCTTGAAATGCAGCTACTACATCTGCATTGGATTAAGTGGCCATAATAATGTTGCATAGCATGATGCCTGGGTCATTTATTTAATCCTTGATATATTACTTGCCTAGCTACATCATAAGTGAAAAACAGCATAACAGTTCTAATAACCTCTGAGTTTAGAGTTTAATGCATAAAAAGGCAACGAATAAATACTAGAAACCCCACTATTGCTTGTAATAATTACTAGAAGGATCCTCCCTTCCCCTGATAATCAAACACTATGATCTCACCATCTGGCAACACAACATGTGACTGCATTGTAAGTTGACTACAGCAATGGGATTTAATGTAAATATATGTCCACATCTACCTGGGTGGGAGGTGGAGAAAATGACAGTGGAATATTCTTTTAAAATGTTAAATTTTAAATCTATGCTGGCCACAAAGTACTTTGCTGGATCTTAAGGTCTCATCACACTAGGAAAAAAAATCCATTTAAAATCCAGTTTCTGCTTCCTGCAGAATTCTGGGGTTTGTAGTTAGGGAGGAACCTTTAACAGCCTCACTAAAACTACAAACCCCAAAATTCTGCAGGAGGCAGAAACCGGATTTTTCTCTCTCTACTGTGATGTTTATAAAACATTTCTGTTTTTCTTTTGACAACTTAGAAACTACAAGCCATTTGGTGCCTTATAAGTCTTTTGACTGGATAGACATGGGAAAATTGAAGACATATGGATAAGATTATTTTTGTGCAATTAAACTCCCACTGTCAAACTGAAGTTTAACATAAATGTCTTTACATGAGAACACTCTTCATAAACTACAAGCTCTAACCCTCATATATTAAATTGGACAAAGTTAAATCAGAATTGTTCATTCAATGGCACATCAACTAAACACATTTTCCTTTAAAACCACTGAAAATCAGAACTAAGGCCTCTTTTGGAATGTCACACCTTGACCTTCTAAATATTTCTGTGGTATTAGTATGAAGCTCATGACAGATTGTATTTCTGAATAATCACTCTTAAATTCCAGTAAGCATTATAGCACTTTCTTTGAAGAGAACTTGAAAATGATTAGCACTGAAATATTTGCAATATTTATCTTTGATAATGTTAAATAATTTGTTTTTCGAGCATTGAAAGAGTTAATGACATACTAAAATTACCTGAAAATGAAACAGCAAAAAGTATAAATGGACTAAAAGTACGTGCAAACAACAACCAGAATTTTAAAACAAAAGATGTAAAATAACTATTGAATGGCTCATGAGTGAACTTACGTAGTACATATGGTACTACTATGATACAAACATTTGAAAACATTTTCCAGGCAGCTGCTCAAAAGTTCCATGCAAGCAAAGAAGTTTTGGCAACTACATCAATTTCTCTTAAAAGTTCTCTTAAACACTATAAGTAAGTGAATGAAGAATCATCTTTCTATACTTTTAGTTTCAAAAGTCGCATTATGAAGAAATCCATTCCACAAAAGAGGGGAATCAAACACATGCAAAATAATATTTTTCAAGTCCAGTTTCACCACTTAACAGATGTGTTAATTGCAAATATTACATTTAGGGCTTTTGAGGGATAGAAAATTACATTTGGAGGATCTTGCTTTCTTACTCAAGACTTGGCCATTTACAATGAACAACCCATTTTAGAAGCCAACATGTTCAGCAAAGAAGTTCAGCAAAAACATGTGGAGTGTTTAAAAACAAACTGTGTCCAGTTTGCAAATTGGCAGTTTTGACATGTTCTCATGACCTCTTTCCTCCGCTGCTTGATTGTTAACGTTAAAGCATGCGAAATCACTTACCTTTCTGACGTGAAGCAGTTGCCTTAATTCCCACAGCAGATCCAGTGAACGACTGGGTCGACCAATATATGCTATAAACAGTGTCAGAAGGTAACTGACTGCCAGATCCTCTGTGATACAAGGGCGGGGGGGGGGGGGTGATCCTAGTCACGCTGTTTTCTGAAGCTGCTATGTCATCATAGTGGTGTGGTATGTAAAACTGCTGCTGTATAATGAAATGCAGGTGGACCAAGGGAATGGTCAAGGACAACCCAGCTGTCTCTCCCTGTGAAAGGGAAGAAAGATAACCCCTCCGAGCAACCAGAGTAAATTCAGACTGTCTACCATAGCACAAACAACAGAAAGTTAAAGAAAGGAAAGAGTTTTAAATAATGCACAAATTGCAAACAGATTTTGCATCCCCCACTCCAACCCACTTAATAGCTTTCAGGAAAGTGAACAAATAATTCTTGAACCTCAGTGTAGCCACAACTCTCAAGCCAGCTGACTCACTGGCCACCTCGTGTTTTTCTTTCTGTTAAGTTATGTACATAATAACTTAATAAAAGCCTCTGCAATGGAAAATAACCTCAAATGATGACACCACATACTTTTTTCCTTTTCACTATATTATATTGTAAAAATAATATCCCACATAGAAACAGAGTGAACAAATATGAAGTTTATGGTAAAACTTGCCAATAATGGCATCTTTCCTTTTATAATTTAACATAAATGTTTGTATCACAAAGATGATGAATAAAAAAAACCCCACACATTCCCAAGAAAGAAATAAGCAGTTGATAAGTTTCCTGAAAGTACACTAGCATTGCTTGCTTTTAGGACTTAAAGATCTTTCAAATCTGGAACCAATCAACCAAATGTTGTCTGTTTCTCATTTCATGGATGCTCTTCAAGAATGCATCCTAAAGCATGGAAAAGAATGCTGTTGAAACACGCCACTGCCAAAAATCAAGTAATAAAAATAATAAGAAAAACATTATTGGCAAACTTGTAAGCATTCATTCTGGTTCTACTATGTCTACAAAACTATCCCTGTGTCATGGGATCCAGTGTTCTTTTAAAACCTTATCTTCACACTTGGTAAGTGTCTGGGAGGAAGTGAAAAGAGGAGACAGAATAGTTAGGGTAATCTAGAAAGACCCCATCCCATCCTTTAATATGAGAAATTGGGACTGGGAGAAGAAAGCCCTTTCTGAATTGGATCTGGCAAAATTGGACCACCATCGCTCCTATGTAGTTGAGCCCCCACACGAATTATCACTCAATTGTGATTACTTTAATGGCACTTGTGTTGTAACCACCTTCTGTTGGAATATATAATTATGTCAATGCCAATGACTATTATTTTTATGCCTTGTATTGTGTTTTGATTAATTTGTAAAAACACACCTGCAGGTAAAGTTAGGAATGAACAGCCTATTGATGTTGAACCCCCTCTGGAAGCCCTATAGAAAGAACATTGATTCTTTTGATGCATCACATTAAAAAGTGAATGGATTCCAGGTATGATTTGTAGGCTTGGTTGATCCATAAAAAAAGTGGTTCTAAAATCCAGGGGGGGGGGTATTAGTAATAAAAAGACATAAACAAATTTCTAAAAAATTCTGAAATCTAACGTAATTAATAACGAAATTCGTTATTAGTTCTTATTCCAGGGCATGCTTATTGCAGATGGTTTTGCCTACAACTCCCAGAAATCCTAGCAGCTGGTAAACTGGCTGGGATTTCTGGGAGTTGTAGGCCAAAACTGAATAAACCACACTGAATTCTAGATGGGACTCCAACTAGGAGGGAGGGAGGGGGTATTCTATTCTTGGAAGCAGCAAAAAGGAGGAGGAGGAGGTTGGTGCAATCACAATGTATCGGCAGGTGTGAGGGGAAAGCATGCAAGTCTACAGGGGTGGTTTCCGCAAGGGTAGTAGTCTATCCACTCATAATATCAGGTAATCTTTGCAGGAATAGGGGTCAGTTACTTGTAATCCACAATTACATGTGTTGTAATCCACTCGGGAGTGATCTCAATAGCCGCGCTGAGGAAAAACGCGGAAGAAGCCCAGGCTGCTGCGCTGGCTGGGGGAGAGAATCAGGCCAGCTGAGCCAGCAGATCAACAAGGGTGGTTCCCGCAAAGGAAGTAGACAAGCAGTTAATGCATCACCCCAAGCCGATTGTGGAACGCTATGCTTGTCTACTTCCTTTGCGGGAACCACCCTTGTTGATCTGCTGGCTCAGCTGGCCTGATTCTCTCCCCCAGCCAGTGCTGCAGCCTGGGCTTCTTCCAGGGTGACTTACACAGTCAGTACACACACACACACCAGAGAGTCCTGTCCCTGCATTCTGTCTGATCGGGAGAAGCAGGGGGAAGCATGCTCAAGGTTTGCCAAAACCGCAGACATGAGGAATGGATGGCAGAGGCAATGGATCAATCTCCCGATCAGACAGAATGCAGGGACAGGACTCTCTGGTGTGTGTACTGTGTAAGTCACCCTGAAAAGTAATTTTGGAGGACATAGATATTTCTGTTAGAAGAATCTCTACTGAGAGGGGAAGATACGATCTAATTACAATAATTAAGAAAAATGGCGGCCCCCAGGTTCGGCAAGGAAATTATACTTCCGGGTTGGAACATGTGGTTCAAAAAACAATTAAATTAGCTTTTTATACAAACTTAATCCGATTTCAAATAATTTTTAAACCGCAGAGACCAACCCCAATAATTTTTTACACAGATACAGCTTTCTCCTTCACATAATGCAAATTTACTCAAGCAGCCCCAGTAAATCGACAACTCTTTGTGTTTACTGACAAACAAAGGCCGCATCTGAACTTCCATATAATGCACCAATGTAAACTCATATAATGCAGTTTAATGCAGTTAAACTGTACTATTATGTGAGTTTACATTGATCCTATAATTTATTTATTTATTTGTCACGTTTCTATACCGCCCCTCTCAGCCCGAAGGTGACTTGTCCCGGTTTACACTAGGCAGTGTCTGCCCTCAATACAACACAAGCAAACAAACCAAAAAAATAACCATATAACAACAAATTTACAATTAAAAACATATAATGCAATTTCAAATAGGGATTTGGCTCCATCTACACTGCATTATATGGCAGTGTAGATGGGCCAACAAGTGAAGAACATCAAAGTCTATTACTTCCTCATTCGGACTCTGTTTAAATAAGAAAAATGTAAACTAAGGCCCTGAAATGCACCCACCTAGTGCTGCTTCCTCTTTTACAATATTACAACCTGGGAAGAAGCTTACTGGAACTAAGGAGTCATTGTTTTGCTCACTAAAGTTGCATTAACTGCGTTTGCATCATTGTAACAAGATTGGTCATTGGGTGAATCTCCTCATGCAGATCTTTTGATCTTGATTGACTATGGGCCCATCCATACAGTACCTTTATCTCAGGAGCTCCTGGTTCAAAATGGTGGGTGGCCAAATGGCATCCCCTAAAAACACAGGAGGAATTGTGACAAAGCATTAAAAGCACAAGATTTTCAGTTGTGGGAATATCCAGGTTCTGGCTGGAAAATGCTAATTTACTCTGAAAAATTTTAAATCTTGGTTTGATTCCAGGTTATACATGTCAATTCCTGATAGGTTGTATCCTAAAAACATTGCAACAGTTGACTAGCGGGCAAAAACTTTATCCTGGCAAGAGAGGGTTTTTTGCCTCTCATGGAAAATTTACAATTTAGTGCTGTCTGGAAGTGCCCTGTGTGGAGTTGGAGCAGAACCAGGTGTTTAAGTGAGGCATAGTGACGTTGATGCTATATCTTGTAGGACTATATTAGGAAGGTTGTGTTCGTTTATACATTATCCCAACCCGTGTTTTTGTAAGTGAAGCAGAGCAGTGACCTTAGATACTCAGGCTCAGTGCTGCTGACCACTTCCTTTGGGTCAGCAATGGTCAATATGTAGCTAGCTACCAGTTTTGCATCTCCTGACTCTTCCCAAATGTCTCCATTTGGGAATAGTTGAAAAAGAGGCACAAACACCTCCACCAACATCCAGTTTTGGAAGCATCTCCGAGTCGTGGTTCTCTTTTAAAACAAGAACGGATAGACTGACTACTGGAGAGGGCTCTTGTAGAAGAAGGAATTTCAGAAGATTTTTGTTATAAACTATAAAACAAGGATAACTAAATTGTTAATGAGTCTTCTCTATATTTCATGCTGACAATGGCAAGGCACGTCACTGCTGCCCTGTGCCTTGCCCCCCCCCCCCCCTTTGAAGCAGAAGGCAAATTTTGCTGGATGGCACCTGAATGGTTGTAGAAGGGATGGGCCCTTCAACCATTGGAACCTGCCCCGCCCCCTATTTTTTAATTATTCGTATGGTCAGAACGTTTCCTCACAATTCTAAGAGCATACAAAATTTGGTAGTATTCTTTCTGGAGTATTTGGGAACCCATCTATATTGACATATAATGAAGTTTGAAACTGCACTATATTTATTTATTTATTTATTTATAAATTCGATTTGGTAGACCGCTCTCTCTGGAGCCCAGAGCGGTTTACAGCATAAAATCAATAAAACATCAATAAACAGATAAAAGACGTATACCCAAAAGCCCCCCCCCACAAATGATCCCGGCAAGCAATAATACGCAGAGGCAATACATGGCAGGACGGTATGTTGGCAGCTGGCAACTAAGGAGGCATCAGTTGGGACCAAATGCCTGCCTATATAGCCAAGTCTTCACAGACTTGCGGAAGGCCAACAAAACCCCGTAGTGCTCAGATCTCCTCCGGCAGAGAATTCCAGAGGGTCGGAGCGGCCACTGTAAATGCTCTCTGCCGGGTGCTCAACAGCCTACAGATCTTAATACTAGGGACCTCTAGTAGATTAAGCCCCTCTGAGCGCAGTGATCTTCTGGGTTTGTATGGGGTAAGACGCTCCTCAAGTACACTGGCCCCAAACCATATAAGGCCTTGAAAGTTAGAACTAACACCTTGAAGGAGACCCGGAATTCGATGGGAAGCCAGTGCAGTGCACGCAGGAGTGGGGTCACATGCGCAGATCTTGGGGCTCCCGACAGCAGGCGCGCTGCTGCGTTCTGCACCAGCTTAAGTTTCCGGATCGCCGACAAGGGTAGGCCAATGTACAGCGCATTACAGTAATCAAGCCTCGAGATGACCGTGGCTTGGATCATATGGGATGTGTAGTGTCATATAAGGCAGTTCAATGCAATCAAACTGCATTATATGAATCTATACTGACATTATATGGCATTATATGTCATTATAGATGGGGCCTATGATAGCTGTCAATACTACATAATTACATATATAAATAATAGTACATAGTAGGGCTGTTTGATCCACACACAAAAATGTTTCAAAACTCACTTCGGATAATAATACATCCGAAGTTTTCAGCAGTATTATTGGAATTTATACAGAAATAATTCCGAAATTTGGAAGGCTCCCCCCCCCCCCCCTTAGGTCTAGCGGAGGAAAGCCGCTAGACCTAATGTGGGGAGAAGCCAATCCACTCCAAAAATGGTCCAAACACTCACTTTGGAGCGGATTGGCATCTCCCCACATTAGATCTAGCAAAGGAAATCCCATCCACTTCAAAGTGGGTCAAAACACCCATTTTGGGGTGGATGGGCTTTCCTCCACTAGACCTAACGCGCAGAGAAGCCAATCCGCTCCAAAGGTGGCCCAAACACTCACTTTGGAGTGGATTGGCTTCTCCACACGTTAGATCTAGCAAAGAAAAGCCCATCCACTCCAAAGTGGGTCACAACACCCACTTTGGGGTGGATAGGCTTGCCTCCGTTAGACCTAATGCAGGGAGAAGCCAATCCCCTGAGTTAGAAACTTTTTTCTCCCTTCCCGCATCAGTCTGACATGGGGAGGGAGAAAAGCGCTTCCAAGCCGCGTTTGGCCCAGGTCCCTCTCTCCCACGAGAGGGACCTGGGCCAGGAGCCCTGTTAAACCTGGGTGAGAAGTTCTTTTCTCCCTTCCCGCGTCAGTCTGAAAAGCACTTCCAAGTCCTTCCGACTAAATGGCGGAAGAGCTTCAAAATAGGACATTTACTTCCGGGTTACTGTAATTCTTTGAACACGGTAAAATATTAACTTCTTTTCCGACACAATCCGAATTCTGTTAGATTCCGACAAACCTACCCAGCCCTAGTACATAGATTACTGTATTGAGTGAAGTCAAATCCTGAACCTATCTCTAAAAAACCCTCTTCTTGATGAACTCTTCTCCATTTTTACAGCCAGAAGGTCACTCTAATTCATGTATAATCAGTTACATGAAACCTTATCTGCATCCAATAGTTCATTTCTAATAAAAAGTCTCAAGCCTTTCTTTTTGTTTGTGTTACATCCATACCGTGCTCATACTTCAAATGGAAAGCATTAAGAGACATCATTTGAACATCGGGCAATTTGTGGTAATCCTCTGGATTTGCTTCTAATTCCTAAAAAGGAAATGGGAGCTAAGGGTATTTGTGAAGCAGTAGTCCTGGTACAAGCTTTAAACTTTTTTTCTTACTTTCAACTGTAATTCAAAACAATTTTGTATTGCATGTTGTTGTTTCCTTCTTGAAAATGTCTAGAACTCAACCAGTTTCTTATTGTTTCTTAATGTCTTGTTTTACAGTGTTCAAACAGAAAAAACTTGTATAACTTATAGGTCAGCAATTGAATGTACGGGAAGATGTATAAGTGGACAGAGCATGATTTTTAGACACACACACACATACAGTATATATTGTTGATAGATGCAAAAAAATTACAGAATGATTGCGTACATCTTTCATATTTCAAAGTCTACATGCATGGTAATGGAGAATCTGAGTAAGCAAACATCATGGGAGGTGGTGTGGTGGATATTTAGTGTCAGAGGGTTAGAATATTCTCCAGATTTTTCAGATTTATTATATGAGAAATAGGGATGAATTGTGTGTGTCTTATCCGCATTACTGTATTTTAAGATAAAAATGAGATCAGGATTTTAGAAAGCATAAGTGTGTCAGTAATGAATTCATTATCTTATATATTTAAAAAAATAGTAAGAATACATGTTCTCTATTCATTTAAAGAGAAGAAATTAAAAATATGTATTTATTTTAGTTCTGTTCTATGATCAATGTATTATTATATCACCTGGATGTCTTTCAGTTAAGTTAGGCATCAAAAGGCAAATTTTTGCCTTGTGTTTTTATTTTATTTTGAATCTTATGGGTTTTAATAAGCTTTAGTATCTCCTGTAAAAAGAATGAATACAATGTAGTTTCTTCAGAATCACACATGGTATTTAGAGTTTATGAGGAATCATCTATTGCATAAAATATATTGCATCTAACTTATGGAGAAAATAGGGCACATCTACACTGATCAGTTAATGCAATTTGAACACAGCATTAGAGTGTGGTGGCTATACAATGCACACTGTTGTAGCACACTTTGAAACACAGTGAAAATGTTTCCTCCTATGCTGGTTTCATCCTGGATTAAATGTAGATGTGCCCATAGTGGAAATATAAGAGAAGAACTTTATAAATTTCATATAATTTATAGAGATCTGTTCATCCTATAGTTTGTGATATAAATGGACTATCTAGTTTACTAATATAAAGAGAAGGGTGTGTGTGGGGGGGGGGGCGCGGATACATAATCTTTTAGAGGTTGCAAATGCAAAGCTGAACACTAGATGGTACTGAGATTCAGCTTTATCATGTGAGGAATACCCCCTTCCCCCCCCCCCCCAGTGCCATTTTGCCAGCAACCATAGGATGCTTGATTTGGTCAATGTGATGAGGTCCTGAGAGAACAAAAGTCAATATACTGAATAGACATAGAAAGAAGTAGTGCCTAGTTGAAAGAGCAGACAAGGAGCTGAAAGTACAGTACATGGCTATAATTTAGATTTGTTGAAAGAGTGAATTGTTGGGAAGTGAGATATCAAAATGCATGAAAAGCCTCTTTCTCCCTTTTTCCCACTGGAAAAAATCACATAACTCCAATCTTTGCTGTCATTTGATAGGGGATAGAGCAAGAGCATCAGAGCCACTTTGCGAAAGATGCTCTGAGTTCAAAAACTATCATACTCAGATCACACTGTTGTGATCTGACTACTGCAGTTTGCATAAATCTTTCTAATCCTAACCTTCTGTATTGCCAACAGTGGCCCAACAGGAAACAAGAAATATTTTAAAAATATTATGCTCTTTGTTGTTATCCCCCGCTTTAGAGAGCCATGGGGTCATCTAATTGCACACCAGGTACATGGGATACTATGTGCCAAGAACATCGGTTAGAGCAGTCAGCCAAATTGCTGATCTATCCTATTATTTTTCTCCATTACTTCTTCCCTTATTCCCTTGGCCCAATTTCTTGGCAGGACCAGAAAAAATAATTTAGACTGGAATGAATGATCCACTCTTTTTGTGGAACAGTGGGGGCCAGGATTTTCTTAAGTGTCGTTATTAGGTCGTAAGGGGGGGGGGCACCCTCCTTCTCTCTCACCACCCTCCCGCCTCCCTTGCCAATAAGTATTATGGCAAGGCAAGCCCTAAACTTGCTCCTTCTTTCGGCTGGAAGCCTGGAAAATGTAAACAGAGGTTTACTCAGAAAGTAAATCTGCAAAGGAGGGCACTTTGGATGAAGTGCCCTCCTTTGTGGATTTACTTTGAGTGAACCTCTGTTTACATTTTTTCCAGGCTTCCCTGCCTCTCCTGCCTGCCAGGATCTAAAGCATCAAAGAGTATTGGGGTGAGAAACCAACCTAATGTATAATAGAATGAATGCTACTGTAAGTGCCTAATATTATAAGTAATCCAACTGGTCATATACCTACATTCCATGCACATGCAATAATACAGCAGTAATATTATTGGGAGGCTCAGTAGTTCAAGGGAGGCTCAGTAGTTCTGGTACTATTGACCTTACCGCTGCATTCGACACGGTGGACCACGACCTGCTGACACGACAACTTGCCACCATAGGGATACAAGGAGCAGCTTTAGCTTGATTAGCTCCTTCCTGCGCGGACGTAGCCAGCGAGTTGAATGGCTAGGCCAAACTTCTAGGAAATCTTTCCTCGAGTGCGGAGTACCCCAGGGCGCCATATTATCACCAATGTTGTTCAACATCTATGTCCGGCCTTTGGCTGGTATAGCCCGGAGCTTCGGCTAGGGTGCTACCAATATGCCGATGACACTCAGCTCCTGCTGAAGCTGGAGCCTGGTGCAACTTCGGTGCCCGAAAACTTCACTCGAGGTCTGGAAGCAGTAACAAAAATGGCCCGTGCCCACAAACTCAAAATAAATCCATCAAAGACGGAGATCTTATGGCCGGGCCACCCAGAACCACCTTTCCCACTGCCCCTTCGAAGGGGAACCATTGATTCCATCCCCCTCAGTAAAGAGCCTTGGTGTTATCCTGACTCCAAATTGTCGATGGAGGCCCAGGTTGCCTCCACGAGCAAAAGGGCCTTCTTCCACCTGCGCCAAGCGAGACAACTGGCGCCCTACCTCCCGACGGAAGCGCTAGCTACAGTAATCCATGCCACGGTTACATCACGGCTGGATTACTGTAACGCCTTATATGTGGGTCTGCCCTGGTCACTAACCCGCAGGATCCAGATTGTGTAGAACGCGGCCGCCAGGCTTCTCACAGGAACATCGATGAGATGCCACATTACACCATCCCTGCAGTGCCTGCACTGGCTGCCCGTTGAGTATAGAGCCTTACATAAGACCTTGACCTTGGCTTTCAAAGCCCTACGGGGCCGGGGCCCAACATACTTAAAGGACCGCTTGCTGATGCCTGCCTATTCAGGACACCGCGGCCGGCAAACAAGAACCTCCTTTGCGTCCCGGGCGTGAAAGAGGCCCACCTGGAGGCCACGAGACAGAGATCGTTTCTCCATTGTGGCCCCCGTTCTCTGGAACTCGATGCCACCGGACCAGAGAGCCTCCCTCGACCTGCCCCAGTTCCTGACCGCTCTAAAGACCTGGCTATTTAGGAAAGCCCATGGCTAATGCAGAACCAGGAACTCAACTACCTGAGCCTGGCCCTTGCATTTAACCCCTAAATATTTTAATCTAATTTTTAATATTTTTAATATTTTTAATTGTTGAATTGCTATGTGTAAGTCGCCCGGAGCACTAACGTGGAGGGCGACTCAGAAATAATAAAGTCAGTCAGTCAGTCAGTCAGTAATAACAATGGGTATAAGGAGAGGTAAAATTCAAACCGAAGTATTCTGACTGTGGTCCCTCCTCAAACTGCAAAAGGCTCTTCTCCAGGAGCCCAGGAAAAGCCAAAACCCTGGGCATTTGCTGCCTGGGTGCACACACATACATATTATTTTGGAGGGGGGGGAATTTGCTGCAGAATCTTCTCTATGAGCCCGGGTGTAGCAACCCAGTTCTCGTTCGTGCCTGGGGGGCAAGGGGCATCACCAGGGGTCCCACTTGCATTAGAGCCAGCTGGAGCTGAGGTAGATTCTGAGGAGGATTTGGAGGGACTGGAAGAAGGGGTTTTTTGAGTTAGCTGGGCCTTCTTCCCCACAGAGAGCCTGGCGTGGGATCCTGGCTGGCCTGATCCCACGAGAATCTGGAAGGCCAGATGGATTCTGTAAGTAGTGATAGTGAAGATTACGAACGGCCGGGGGGAGGTTCGCAAGAAAGAATGTGGGAAACCATGGAGGAGGAGGCCCGGGCAGTTGATAGGGAGTCACACTCTAACGCAGTTAGGGACGCAGGTGCCGGGAGGCAAGGACGAACCTTGATAGGAGACAGAACATGGAGGCTAGCAGAAGGGGCTGGTTTCACAGCCTAGACCGACCGCGGTCTCGCAGCACAGATTGGAGGAGGAGAAGCCTAGAGCGTCGGGGGCCTCGCCAGGGGGATTAAGTATAGTACTTCGGCCACGTCTATCCTATACAGATGTGTAGCGAGCCAAGTCCTCGTAGCTAAGTTAGACTAGTGGCCTGCCAAGGAGTATCTTGGATCTTGTATCTGTTGCTTTGTTTGCCTTTGAAATCCATGCTGAGTTTGCTTTTGATTACTTTTGGATTACTTTTGATATTTTTATGGACAATTACCTTTTCAACTGTTTCTTATTCTTCAATAAAGTAGTTAGCTGATTATCGTCTCTGTGTGTGTGATTAAGGGGCCGGCCAAGATCTTGCATTGTGACACCGGGATTCTGCAGCAAATCCCCCCCCCCCAAATAATATGTATGTGTGTGCACCCAGGCAGCAAACGCTGTGCCCGGGGATTTGGCTTTTCCCGGGCTCATAGAGAAGAGCCCGTTTGCACCGCTTGAGGAGGGACCAGAGTCAGAATACTTCGGTTTGAATTTTACCTCTTCTTATACTCATTGTTATTACTGCTGTATTATTGCATGTGCATGGAATGTAGGTATATGACCAGTTGGATTACTTATAATATTAGGCACTTACAGTAGCATTCATTCTATTATACATTAGGTTGGTTTCTCACCCCAATACTCTTTGATGCTTTAGATCCTGGCAGGGCAGGAGGATTGGACGGCTCTCCCTGCCCCTTCTGCCTGCCAGGATCTAAAGCCTTGAAGAGGCTTCATGACAGGCCAACTTCAGCCCTCCAGGTGTTTTGGACTTCAACTCCCACCATTCCTCACAGCCTCAGGCCTCTTCCTTTTCCTCTCAGCCTGGGCAAACTTGGGCCCTCGCTCCCTCAGGATCGGGGTGAGAGAGAGGCAGCGAGGAGCGAGGGGGGGGCCTCCTCCTCCTGTTTTTTTGCTGCTTCCAAGAATAGAATACCCCCTCCCTCCCTCCTTCCCTCCCTCCTTCCTATTTGGAGAGTCCCATCTAGAATTCAGTGTGATTTATTCAAGTTTTGGCCTACAACTCCCAGAAATCCCAGCCAATTTACCAGCTGTTCGGATTTCTGGGAGTTGTAGGCCAAAACATCTGGAATGCGCATGCGCTGGCATACGAACTACTAACAAATTTAGTTAGTTACATTTTAGAAATTTTTGGAATTTTTTTGGTAAGTCTTTCTATTACTAATCAAAAAAATCCCCCCCCCTTTGATTTTAGAATCACGATTTTTGGGTTCGAAACCATGCCTAGTATTTATAACTGTTTGAGACTTGGTGGTATACATTAGTAGTTTTTTTATTTTTAAAAAAACATAGTTGAAAATTCATTACATGCGAAAGTTTAAAAGTTATGCAAAAGTTTAAAAGTTTAGAAACCATAAGCTATAAAAAGCACAAGAGCAAAAACACAGCGCATTGTAGAAGACATGACCCACCTGAGCAACTAGTCCTCAAAGGTAAATAGAAATGTCTTCAGCTGTTTACAGAAAGAGAGTAGAGTGGTTCCAATCTTACGTCTCTGGGAAGGGAATTCCAGAGCCCTTAAGAATGCCTTCTCCCATATTTCTACAAAATGTACATTATGGGTCGTGGGCCACCCAGGAGACCTCAAAACATTGCAGGCACATAAGAGAGAATATAATCCTTTAAATAACTTGAATATGGCATCAGATTATTCAAAGGAATGAAATACTAAAAGAATATCACAAGTGGATGAATGGCATGAGATTCATGGTAAATAAGCACAAAAGGATGCTTAGGAAATTAAATTCTGAGTTCATATATATAGATTGAGGTAAACTAAAATTGAAGTTTTTAATGGCTTGGAATCTCAATAGCTGAAGGAATATTTTTGCCTATATACACTTGGCATAGGAATTAGGTTTACTCTGTGTGTCCTCCTCTGTTTCCAGGTATTGGGAGTAATACATTACAGAATGACGCGAGATAGGTCCATCTCTGCTGTTGTACTCCATTTTTGGAATGCCCTCTCCTTGGAAGCCTGATTGGCTATCATATTAAAATGTTTGGACATGATTTTAGACTTCATCACATTGAACTGTAGAAAATGATGGAAAGCAGGGGAAAGGATGGAATTTACTCCCATCACGGAGATTGTCTCATCCAGCTTCTAACTCAGCCATCTGTTTAATTCCCTTCATGTGGGCAGGCAATGACTCTTCCCATTTCAAGGATACCAGCACACATTCTTTTTAAAAAAAACAGGCATTCTTTATGGCAGCCCTGCCTTCAAACCTCTTAAACTGAAAGAGAAGCACCTTTCTTTAGGAGCCACTTTCTCTGGTGTCATTTGAAATGAGATTTCCTCCCATTGTCCCTCCAGAATTTCATTTACTTTTAACCCCCGGCCAACATCCTCCCAGATTATAGGAAGTGGTTTTAAATTAACCCCCATCTTTCCAAGAGCCTTTGCATTGGTGATCATAGGAAGTGGTTTTAAATTAGCTCTTTCCTCAAGCCTCTGCATTGAAGATCTGGGGAAATGGACATTTCAGCTTCTCCCACACACAGTGTTGTAGCTGAGCCTTTAAGTGGCACTGAAAGCATGGAATTGGGAGCCAGGACGGGAAAGCGGGTTACTCGCGAGCAAGAATCAGATGAAGAGCAACAAAGGAAAAGGATCCAACAAATACTTGGGGAATCTACTGATGAAGACTCTTTTGAGGGTTTTTCTGGGGATGATGGGTCTGTCAGTTTGTCCGCTGCATATGAGGAACATTTCCTATGATATATGAAGTTCACAGGGGTAATGTAAACATTGGGACTTTCCATACGTGTATTTTCCAGCTTTACATCTGAGGATCACCCCCGTTGTCGGACATTTTCTTTCTACTTATAAACAAGGACTTTTTCCATGGCAGTACTGTAATGTAAACCGTGCCAAGCAAACTTTATTGTTATTGCTGGGAGAATTCATTTTTGTGTTAATACAGATATATATGTGTGATTTCAGACATTGCATATGATATGAATATATTGGTATACTTGATATACTCATTGGAGAGCTATATAGCATTGTGTGTATTTATTTGATTGGGGTTTCTGGCTTTGCTTGCAGACTCCCTTCCCAGTGGTTGTTATTTGTATTAGAGGCACAAATCAATCTATCTCCTTGTCTTCTTCCCTTGTTGTTGTATTCTGTCAGTGAGGAGTCTACTATGGGAAGTGTGGCTGGGAATTCTGAGGATGGTTCTAGTGGTATGGACTGGAATGCAGGAGGTGCGCGATGGTTGTGCAGATGGGAATTGCAGTTCTGAGGATGAGGCTTCATCCTGTGGGGAGCTAAGTCTTGACAGGAGATGGAGAGATTGGAGAGGTAGACAATGGCTACACATGAGGCTGCCATTGCATCTGAAAGCACTAATGAGAGGGTGTTGGCTAGTTCCAGCTCTGATGAAGATTTGTGAATAAAAAGGGGCTTGGAATGTGGGGTCCTTTGCAGTTAGCAAGGTGTTGCTGGGTGCCTGGGTCTTGTTCTGTGTTGTTCCTGGTTCCTGTGGACTTGCTTTAGAATGTGAGTTTGGGTCCTACATTATCTTCGTGGACTTGGGTATGGGAGGGGCTGGTTTCTGGGGTTTGGTTCCTTTTCAGATATGTGTTTCCTATGTGTTAGGTTGCCGCCGCCTGCTTCGTGACTAGTCTGCATCGCTTCTGCCGCTTCTCCCTCACTGGCTTTGACTTGATTTGGCTGAGGGGTTGTTGGTTTCCCGTATTGGACCATTGGCTTGTTCGGACATCTCTTTGCTTTCGGCTGCTCCTCCCATTTGACGACATCGGCATGATTGACAATGTGTGCATGACAACTCACCCCACAGTTGAAGCTTGTGTCATGTGAAGGACACAGTGGGTTGCAGTTTCTCAAATGCATAGAAACACTTATTTTATTGTGTGTGATGAAGACATATTTATTTATTGGACTTCTAGGCCGCCACTCCTGGGGGGCTCGGGGCAGCTCACAGCACAAGGTGTACACAATAAAAACACATAAAAACACCCGGACATCCAGGCATTAAAACACAATTTAAAACACAATAGGCTGTACAGATACAATATCGCACAGCACAATACAGCATGGTAGGCATAAATCCACAGGAGCAGTTAAGGCACTGATGGCAACTATAAGCCGAAGGCTTGTTGGAAGAGGAAGGTCTTACAGGACCTTCTGAAGGCCATAATGTGTTGGAGGGCTCGTGTCTCGGCCGGGAGAGCGTTCCACAGAGTTGGGGCTATCGCGGAGAACGCTTTCCTTCGGGTCACAGTCAGCCTAAGCGTCTTAACCGGGTGTACTTCCAGTAGGTTGGTATTCTCTGACCGCAGTGATCTCATAGGGCAATATGGGGTAAGCCGGTCCCTTAGGTACATTGGCCCCAGGCCGTGCAAGGCCTTAAAGGTAAGCACCAGCACTTTGAAGGTAATCCGGTGCTCAATTGGAAGCCAGTGCAGATCCTGCAAGGTAGGTGTTATGTGGCAGCCTGCTGGGGTACCAGACAGGAGCCGGGCGGCAGTGTTCTGCACCAGCTTGAGCTTCCGGGTCACCGACAGAGGAAGGCTAACGTAAAGAGCATTACAGTAGTCCAGTCTCGAGATGACCGTGGCTTGGATCATCGTGGCCAGGTCGTTCTGGGATAGATAGGGGGCCAGCCGCCTTGCCTGTCTTAGATGGAAAAAAGCTATTTTACTGACCATGGAGATTTGGGTCTCCATGGTCAGTTGGGAGTCCAAATGAACTCCTAGGCTTTTTACGGAAAGCGATGGGCATAATGCCACACCGTCCAGGGTCGGAAGCTGGACATCCCCATCACCCGGATGACCCAGCCACAAGATCTCCTTCTTCGCTGGATTCACCTTCAACCTACTGGCTCGCAGCCATCCAGTAACGGCTTCAAGGCAGTGTTGGGAATTATCGGGTACAGATCCGGGCCTGCCCTCCATCCTCAGAATGAGCTGGGTGTCATCAGCGTACTGATGACACTCCAACCCAAAACTCTGCACCAGCTGTGCAAGTGGCTGCATGTAGATGTTAAATAACAAGGGTGAGAGAATGGCCCCCTGGGGGACTCTGCAAATTAATGGGGAGCCCTAAGAGACCATCTCTCCCCTCCTCACTCGCTGAAGCTGATGGTGGAGGAAGGAGGTCAGCCATTTCAGGGCTGTCCCCCTCACTCGGCCATGGCAAGGCGGTGGGTCAAAAGATTGTAATCGATCATGTCAAATGCTGCTGTGAGATCCAATAGCACGAGCAGCGCAGACCCGCCTTGGTCAAGCTGGCAGCGGAGTTGGTCTGTGATGGAGACCAGGACCGTCTCCGTCCCGTGCCCAGAACGGAAGCCGGACTGGAAGGGGTTTAACCATGCCGTGTCATTTAAGAAGGACTGCAACTGCTCCATTGCTGCCCTCTCAAGTACCTTCCCCAGGAATGAAAGATTCGACACAAGTCGATAGTTGGAAGGGACCACGGGGTCTAATGTCGGTTTTTTCAGCAATGGAGCCACCACCACCTCTTTTAAGCTCTCTGGAAACACTCCTTGGTCAAGGGAGGTATTTATGATATTCAACAGAGACCAACGTAACCCCTCCAGACAAGATCTAATAAGCCAGGAGGGGCATGGGTTGAGGGAGCAGGTGGTAGGCCTAGCTGCAGCCACAATCTTATCGACAGCATCTGCGTATAGTAAAGTGTTTGCAATATTTACATGTATATATCTGTGCATAGCAGGTGTCATGGATCATCACTGCTGCTCTTCATCTGCAGAAAAGTCTGTAGTGAAACTGCCAGGTAGCTAGTTACCTAACAACACCTCAGGGTCTCAAATGAAGCTTCCCCAGGAAAAAGAGCATGGAGACATAAAAGTAACAGGAGCAGAAGAGGATGAGGGAACTCTCAGAATCTCATGCCAGCATAATTCTGCCACTGAAGCTTCTCAAAATAAGATGTAAAATCAGAGTCTCAAATGCCAACAAGGGAGAAGAAAAACCCTTGTAGGAGTATCTAAAAACCAAAGGAGGACTCTTGACTCGCTACTGTTGAACCTGGAACAACTATTACAAGGTCAGCAGCTTAACACCATCATTTCTACAGCCATTTCTTCCCCAGTGACTAGGTTCCACTTGCCCACTTCTCAGGATCAACCCTTATGGCTTGACCCAGCCTTGCCTGGCCTAAGTGGCCTGGCTAGCAACTTCTGAGCAACTCCTAGCAAAGGAGCCTTAACCAGGGAGGCCTTATCTGAAAAAAAATGTTGGAACTAGTTATCAGCATCAACACCCTAAGTTTGGCAGCTGGGTCCAGAATTGACTTATCAAGTTCCAGGATCAATCTAGCTAGATGTAAGGACCAATTCTGGAACTGACTTCTTCTTCCCTTTTGTCCAGTCCCAAAGCCAGCCAACATCAAATCTGGCAGCTACTGAAGTAGGTAAGCATGGCCACAGCATGAATCTTTATCCTGAAGAGGACCTTCTGCTACACCTCCAAAGTCAAGGGAGATTGGCCCATGGCAACACTTATTCATTTCAATAGGGTTTGCTGTTATCCATAGTTAATTTTTTCTACAATAAATTCAAGAACATATCCCCCACAGATATGGGGTGTATCACATTGTATGTTTTAAATTTTATTTGTATACTTCTATAATAATACATGCCTGTCTAGAACATAAGAACATAAGAAGAGCCATGCTGAATCGGACCTCAGCCCATCTAGTCCAGCATTCTGTATCACACAGTGGCCCACCAGTTGTACACGGGGATCTCGAGCAGAAGGGAGGGCAAAACCCTGACGTGCTCCCGACCCCCCACAACCAGTACCCAGGGAAATCCTGCCTACCTCAACCAACTCCGAGGTGGCACTTGAATGTCCTTTTTAGTAACTACCGATACACTTGGTATCCATGAATCTGTCTAATCCTGCCTTGAAGTTGTTCAGGCTGACAGCTGTCACAACCTCTTCTGGAAGTAAATTCCATAACCCAATGACCCTCTGGGTGAAGAAATATTTCCTTTATTAGTCCTAATTTTCCTACCTTGGAGCTTCAGGGAGTGCCCTCTAGTCCTAGTGTTTTGTGACAAAGAAAATATTTTTCTTTATTCACCTTTCTATCCCATGCATGATTTTATACACTTCGATCAAGTCACCTCTTAAACACCGTCTTTCAAGGCTGAAAAGACCAAGGCGTTGCAACCTGGTTTCATAAGGGAGCCGCTCCATCCCTTGGATCAGAAAGCTTTGACCCCATCAATTTGTAGGTGTAGTTGGGGTTCTTTGCCCCGATGTGCATGACTTTACACTTGTTTAGGTTAAAATGCATTTGCCACTTTGTTGCCCATTCACTCAATTTCGAGAGATCTTTCTGGAGCTCTTTACAATCAGTTTCATTTTTAACTACCCTGAACAATTTAGTGTCGTCTGCAAACTTTACTACCTCAGAATTTACTCCTACATCCAGATCATTAATGAATAAATTAAAAAGTAACGGACCAAAAACTGAACCTTGGGGTACGCCACTTCTCACCTCTTTCCACCCAGAGAAATGTCCATTTATTACCACCCTTTGTTTCCTACAGTTTAGCCAGGTTCCAATCCAGGACAAGACCTGTCCTCTGATTCCATGGCTGAAGAGCTTATTTAGGAGCCTTTGGTGAGGGACTTTGTCAAAAGCCTTTTGAAAGTCAAGGTAAACAATATCAATTGGGTCCCCTTTATCTATGTGTTTATTTACACCCTCAAAGAATTCTAACAAGTTAGTAAGACATGATTTGCCTTTGCAGAAACCATGTTGATTTTCTTTCAGCAATGCCTGTTCTTCTATGTGCCTAGTAATATTTTCTTTAATAATGGTTTCCATCACTTTGCCTGGAACTGAGGTTAAACTGACTGGTCTATAATTTCCTGGATCACCTTTGGATCCTTTCTTGAAGATCGGTGTTACATTTGCCTCCCTCCAGTCCTCGGGTACAGTGCCTGATCTTAGAGAAAGGTTATATATCTTAGCTAGAAGTTCAGCAATTTCACACTTGAGTTCCTTAAGAACTCTGGGGTGGATGCCGTCTGGACCTGGTGATTTGTTGACATATAGTTTAGTAAGGCATGTGAGAACATCCTCCTTGTTTATCTCTATCTGTTTTAATTCTTTTAATTCCCTCCCTGAAAAAACTGACTCAGCTGCAGGCATATGTTGTCTGTCCTCCTGTGTGAAAACGGAGGCAAAGAAGTCATTTAGCCGCTCAGCAATCTCCTTGTCTTCGCTGATTTTCCCTTTCTGACCATTGTCGTCGAGTGGCCCAACTGCTTTTCTAGTTGGGTTCCTGCTTCTGATGTACTTAAAGAAGTTTTTGTTGTTTTTTTAAATATTCTTTGCTATGTGTGCCTCAAAATCTCTCTTGGCTTTCTTGACTGTTGCTTTGCATTTAGTTTGCCAAAGCTTGTGTTCCTTTCTGTTCTCCTCGGTAGGAAGAGCCTTCAATTTCTTAAATGAGTTTTTCTTCTTTCCAATCACATCTTTTACTTCATTTGTAAGCCATACCGGTGTCCTTTTGGACTTTCCATGCCTCTTTCTTTTTATTGGAATGCATTTTAGTTCGGCCTGTTTTAAGGTATTTTTAAACAGTTTCCAAGCATTTTGGAGGGATTTGTTTTTTTTACTGCTCCTTTTAGTTTGTTCTTTACAATTTTTCTCATTTTGGTGAAATTCCCTTTGTGAAAGTTTAATGTCTCCGTGTTAGTTTTCACTGACAGTTTGCTATCCAAACTTACGTTGAAGGTTATTGTGTTATGGTCACTGGTACCTATGGGCTCAGCTACAAGGACATCTTGAACGGGATCTTGTTCATTAGTTAGCACCAAGTCCAGGATCCCCTTTCCCCTTGGTCAAAAGACTTTGGAGGGTGGGGCAGGAAACTAAGTTTAGAAAGAGTGCTAAATTGGGATATATCCACAAATTCCAACTCATTTGTTTAGGTATGAAAAAGAGGCAATGGTTTATTGGCATGCTTTATCTATTAATATGTTGCAAGTTGTTTCTGGTGTGAGATAATGAGCCGTCTACAAAGACGTTGCCCAGGGGATGTCCGGATGTGTATACAGGAGACTGAGCGACTTGGAAGGTGCTAAACAGTCTATGCTCTGGCACCACGAGATGCAGAACCAACCTAAAGAAATGGGCCACAAAGTGGAGACCACAACATGTGAGAGTGGAGAAGAGTCCCCCTTCGGGAGTAGAGAAGAGACAGGGTAGAAATACCGGAAATAAATAAAATAAATAAGAGCAAACCACACACCACCTATTTCAATGCAGTCTGAGTCCTGCCACATGCACAATGAAAGACCTTCTTATAGCAACACTAGAGGCACTCCAAGTAGCCAACTTCTGGTCAGAGGACATTTAGGTTTTTTTTAACTTTGTGTTTTTTAAATACAACTGTTCCCTCAGTTTGCTTCTGATACAATACATCAAAATAAATCTATTAATATATATATATTCATCACAGGTTGCATACATGTCAAAATTATCCCAGAAAAAAAATCCAATTTGAAGATTACTGATTGTCAGGTAAACATAATTCATTGCTTTCACAATTCAATACTAAAGAATCAAGGCCTTCACAGTCATACTGCTTGAGAGGCGCCGTGTACCATGTCACAAAGTTCTTTGAAGGTTGCAATCAGGTTCACAATTTACACACTGATCCCACTCTGACAGCTACATAGTATTTCTTAAATATTTACAGCTTTTATATTGTAATCCATCAGTGCATCTGCAGGGATGGATTGAAATCTGTGAAAGCCCATGCTCAAATTAGTTTCAAAGCTGCAACTAAATTTCCCCACTCCACCTGTTATCTTCCCCTTTCATCCTTTTTATGCTACACCAAACTATGAGTGCAACAACTCTGTGGAATTAATGCAGCTTGACACTACTTTAAGTGCTATGGCTAAATGCTATAGAGTTCTGGGAGTCTTTAAGAGTGCTAGTGCCAAAGAGTGTCCCTCACTATAAACTCTTGAATCCTGCAAATCAATTTCTAAAGTGTAGCTGGGATACTCCAAGTCTATAAAGCTCTTTCCCCAGAATCTCTACATCTTAACCTGCAACCTTTTAAACTTTCCATTCACCAGTACTGTGTAGATCTTCTTGTTTATCCCCCCACCAAAGTAACATTTGGCATGTTTTGAGTTTTTTTATTTCTTCTTTCCATCAAAACTTGATTTCTGACTACAATTTTTGGAGAAAACATTAATCTACACATTTGAAGTGATATATAATACTGAGACATTCATTGATGGTCTGAGTTAAAGCAGACAAAAATATGTTACAAAAATGTGAAGGTTTTCATGTGACTTTAATTTGTGTGGCTGAAAAACATCAAGCAACCTAAAGCTTATATTTTCCCAATGAAAATAAATGTTGTTGTTGTTGTTTATTCATTCAGTCACTTCCGACTCTTCTGACCTCATGGACCAGCCCACGCCAGAGCTCCCTGTCAGCCGAGGCCACCCCCAGCTCCTTCAAGGTCAAGCCAGTCTTTTCAAGGATACCATCCATCTTGTCCTTGGTTGGTCACTCTTTCTTT
The DNA here is from genome assembly GCA_030556195.1 of Anolis apletophallus. Lineage (NCBI taxonomy): Eukaryota > Metazoa > Chordata > Lepidosauria > Squamata > Anolidae > Anolis > Anolis apletophallus. The sequence goes on from JARBWK010000009.1 coordinate 87,511,206, forward strand.
TCCCTTCCATTTTCTCCAGCAGCATTATCTTCTCCAAGCTTTCCTATCTTCTCATTATGTGGCCAAAGTGCTTCATCTTTGCCTCTAATATCCTTCCCTCCAGTGAGCAGCTGGGCATTATTTCCTGGAATATGGACTTGTTTGATCTTCGAGCAGTCCAAGGCACTTTCAGAATTTTCCTCCAACCTCACAGTTCAAAAGCATCTATCTTCCTTCGCTCAGCCTTCCTTATGGTCCAGCTCTCAAATCCATGTTATCCTTCTCCAAATGTGTTTTGATATGCTATTAACACTGTACCATGATCATTTCCTTTTCTTGAGATTTTTTATTTTAAAAACCTATTGTCTGTTGGAACGTTCCTAAATATAATAGGTTGGATCTAAACCAAGATAGATTTGCTCCGTGGACACCAGGGCAGTGAAAAATTGTTTAATCTTATTCAATGTGTAGTAGTTAATTTCGGGATATAATAGTATGTTGACATTGTTGTAGATGGTACAGTTTATAGAAAACACACACATATATTGGAGTTTGCCAGTACTGTTTAATATAAAAACATACATACATTGAAAATGTATTTTTGGACAATGAAAAGGTATTAGACTTATTTTTAAGGTGACATGTGGAAAATATGTTGTTAAATTTGAAGACAGTGATCCCCCAAAATGTGCAGCCTTCTTTTAATATGCTTGCTACTAAAGCCAGTTATAGAGATGCATATAGAAGTTTTACTTCGGATGGCTTTAACATAAATGACTTCTAAATATGCTTTGCTAGTTCCAGCCAGCGGATGTTTTCTTGTTCCCAGATGTCATTCCAGATATTGATGAACTATTACTAGTGTATTTCTCTATATTGTATTTCAAAATACTGTTTAAATCTAAATGCAGATGAATATGCACTTCTGTATTTAAGAGATTTCTGATTTTTGCTTATTAATTTCATTGGTCATAATCCATTCAGGGTTTTCCCCCCCTCAGATCTTTTAAAACTGGAAACTGTATGATAATATTGCTTGGTGATTATGATCAACAAAAATAGTTATGTAGTCAAGATAAATTGTTCCTTTAGAAATTAACTGTTGTGATGCAGAAAGGACAGTATCTAGGGATATGACAATATAATATTTACCTGATGTTTCACAAAATTATCTGGGATGAATTAAACATATTTCAAAAAGAAAGTATTATTTTGACCAAAATAGTAACAAAAGCAACCTTTGTATTGCTTATGCTATATATAAGGTACATCCTTGCATATATGGCTTTAAACATGGCATAAGTGATAGTTAGATCAATGGGACTTGATTAAGGCCTCAGCTGATTAATTTCCCCCAAAATAAAACAATATACATACATTGAAAGTTCAATCTGATCCCCTCCCCAAATGATATCTTTGTGCTGCTGTAGAGAACATTATCTACATAATTTGTCATTATGTAAAGCTTGACAAATATTTACCCTAAATCTCATGTGTAGTGGAAAATTAAAAACCTTTATTGCTTAACTAATTCAGAGATACCACAGAACTATACCACATGCTGGCAGTTGAATAGAAACAAATTAGACACAGCAATTTGTTTTGAAAATATCTTTTAGGTTGTCTACATACATAATAATATCCACTCTGCACTTAAGTCTCCAGTATTTTCTTAATGAAACAATTTTAACAGGCAACAGATTTTTATAGCCAACATCTATTTGTGCATTTATTTGTAATTTCCAAGTTGTATTACAGATCGTTCATAGATACATCTGAAAGAAGATGGCTGAATTTCCCAGTACTGCACAGGGTTGCTGAACAGACTCACTCCCGAATAAGAAGCTTTCTTGGTATTGTATCCAGGAGGACAAAAATCATTGGGTCCAACAGCAGCAATTTTGTTGTTGTGCAGATACACCACCTGAAAGTTACAAACATTGCAGAAATGAAACCATTAAACTCTTTTGTTGCAGTAAACAAGGGCATTCATAGGGCTGTTCCACACAGCCATGTAATCCAGAATATCAAAACAGAATAACCTGTAATATCAGTTTTGAAATGGGTTACCTGAGTCCACACTGCCATATATCCCAGTTCAAAGCAGATATTGTGGGATTTTATTCAGCTGTGTGGAAGGGGCCATAGCTATATTCCAGATGTTTGAATCTCAACCTAAACTGGACATTAGGGTTGAGTAATTCTGGAAAGCTGGGGGCAGCATTAGCCTCTGGAAGCCCTATTCACACACTCCATAACTGCAAACAACTCCCCCCCCCATATATAGTGAGGGGGGAGGGAAAGGGAGAGGGAGGGAGGGAGGGAGGGAGGGAGAAAATTAGTTGGAAGAGACCTTGTGGGCCATCCAGTCCAACCCCCTGTCAAGAAGCAGGAAAATCGCATCTCAAAGCATACACACACACATCTAAAAACCATCCCCAAATGTCTTTTGGAGTATATGCTTGCAATGTTTTTTGGCTTATAAATCCAAGTTTTCTGGTTACTTGTTTTTTTAATCTCTTGAAATGAAATTACTCTGATGGTGTAGCACCCATGGGCCCGTTCGTGCCACGGGGGAGGGGTGACGCACCGGGGGTCCCGTTGGCATTGGGACCCGCACAGGCTGAAAGGGACTCGGAGGATGAGTTGGAAGGCCCAGAGCAAGATTGGTCAGCCGTACCTTTGCCCAGTTCACCTGTTGAGAGTTTAGCCTGGGATCTCGAGTGGGAGCATTCTCTCGGGGAAGGAGCGGACCAGGTGGAGATGGGAGGCAGCGAAACAGATAGCGGAGATAGTTATGAATTCCCAAATGGCCGAGGTTCCCAAGAGCTGGCCGAGCAGCAGATGGAGGCTAGCGGCTGGGAAACTCCGGGGGAGGCTGCTTCTCAGGAAGATAGCGATACTAGACTGGAAGAGCGGGGCCGTTCTCACAACAGGCGTAGGGACATAGAGGAGGGCAGGAGGAGCTGGCATCTGTCCCTAGACCGTCACCGTTCGGAAAGTAGAGACTGGAGACGCCGGGCCCTAGATCGTCGGGGTTCCAGGCCGAGAGATTAAGAACGGCCCCGTGGGAACTGATCGTCAGTTCTCCGGCCACGTCTTACCTGAATAGACGCGAGCGGAGTGGGACCACAAGTCAACAGTGGTCATCAAGCCTTGCCTTGCCTTTGCCTTGTTTCTTGAGCCGCAGCGGTTTGCGGCACCTTGTCCTGGTTCCTGATTCGCATTGGTGCGAAACCTTGCCCTGTTTCCTGATCCGCATTGGTTTGCGGAGCCTTGCCACGCTTCAAGCTATTTGCTACGTTACTTTGGACTATTTGCTTAAAACTTTGGACACTTGCATATTATTGGACTATTTACTCTTTGGAACTGTTTTTATATACTCAATAAAGTAGTTAGCCTTTGCTACGTCTCCGTGTGTGTGTTAAAGGGGCAGTTCTAAGTCGGCGATTGTGACAGATGGATGGAGTAAAAAAAGCAAAATGTCATGCCCCAGAGCACTGCTTCTTAAACTGTGGGCCCTGATCCTGAATATGTTCCTCTTAACTCAAGGTTGGGGTGTCAAAATTTAGCAACAGACAAAGGTTTCTGAATGTCAGCTAGTGTCACACCCCAGCCAGGTATCCATAGCAGGCCAGATCGATGCCATGTTCAGGCCCAGGACTTAGAAAGGCTTGAAAGCAGGCCTTTACTGCAACCTTTAGCTGAACCCGAAGCGGTCAAGGAGCGAGGCAGCCCTAAGGTTTCTCAAGCCGATAAGAGCACCTGGCACCAAGAAGCAGGTGCTACTCCCCCCAGCACAGCTGAGCCCGCTAACAAGCTGACATTCCACAAAGATTCAGATATGGTGGGAAGAGAGAGCTCTTCGCCGGTTCCCGTGGGAGAACTTCGGCGGAGTAGGCGCCTGTTGGATCAATGCAGTCGAAATCTATAAAGGTTTCGTCCAGACTCCATTCTGGATCTCGTGCCAACTTTTCAGCTACCTTGCCAAGCTCCAAGAAACCCTGCCCGGACCCAGAGGTCCCTCTTGCTAAAAGACTTTAAAGCCTTGCCAATTCTGGGGTCCAGAACCCTGTGGATTAGCCCTTTGTGGCACCAAGCTATCTGCTTCCTTTTGGGACATTTAAAGGACTAAGTTTTGCTACCTATTGATGCTGAGAGCATTATTGGACTATATTCATTGCCTTTCTTTTACCTATTTTACTTATTCTAAATAAAGCATTTAACTGCAGCAGCTGTGTTTTGGTTTACTAAGGGTCCAGTTTTGCCTAAGTTGCAACAGCTAGTAGCTGTTTTAGACATTTACATTAATATGTTGTGCAGTGTTGTCTGCAGAAGATACTTCAGCTGTACTTCAGTCTGTTTTCCAAGCCTTGTAAATGCTTATTTGTTATCAATGTTTGATTTTTATATCAATTATATATATCTATACACCTGGGGTTATGCACAAATTTCTCATGCCAAAAGAGGCTGCAAGTGGAAAAGTTTAAGAAGCCCTGCCCTTAGAGAACATTTTTAGGGAAATTTTGATCCCTGAGGTTCTCAAGGACTACTTGGGTTGCATGACATCTGTGGGTCACATTGGGCTCACTAGAATAATGCAGATATTTGCAAAAAAAGTACTTGGCCATAACAGTTATATTTCCAAAATAACTTAACATGTACAAATGCTATAATGTAGTTTTACTTGTGCAAGTTCATTTCATTTTGTAACTTAATTAAAATGTTTTCAGTAAGAGTATAAGTCATACTTATACAACAGTGGTTCCCAGCATTTACTCCTCCAAGTGTGTTGAACTTTAGCTCCCACAATTTCTAACACCTGATAAGATGGCTGGGATTTCTGGGAACGGAAGTCGATAAAACCTGGAGGGCCAAAGGTTGGGAACCACTGCTATAGAATATATGCAGATATAGACACAGTAGAGCCAATGTGGTATAGCAGTAAGTACTAGACTATGAATCTGGGAGACCAGGATTCAAATCCCCAATCGTCCATGGAAACTCACAGGATGATTTTGGGCACACTTTCTTAGCCTCAGCAGAAGGCAATGGCAAACATTCTCTAAGTAAGTCTTACCAAGAAATTCCAATAACAGGTTTGCCTTATGGTTATTATAAATTAGCAATGACTTGCAGGCACACAACAACAATCCAAAGTGAATGGGGAAAAGCCCACAATGAGTGCCTTTTAGACACCCGCCATCCCACAAACCAATAGTTTATACTGTTGGATAGACCCGGATATGTCCGGTCGTTATCCTTTGATATTGTTTTTATTTCATTTTAAAATTAATATTGAACCATTATCGACCCACTGTAAGCAACCCAGAAGTAAATTACCTAAATCGAAGCCACTGTCGCAATTTTTTCGTAATGACTTCTGCATTTCGGAAAGGGGTTTCCCTTTCTTGGCTTTCCCTTCCGTCATCTGAGAATTGCCCTGTTCAGATCCTGGGGTAAGGCTTGTACTCGCGGGTTGATTCTGAGCTAGCGAGGGGACATGGAGGGTATGCACTCCACTCCTCTCGCCAGCTGAGAATCAACCACGTCACAGCTATTGCGGATTGATTCTGAGCTGGCGAGGGGGTGTGGAGGGCATGCACGCCACGCATCTCGCCAGCTAAGAATCAACCCGAGTCAGAGCTATCGCGGGTTGATTCGGAGCTGGCGAGGGGGCGTGGAGGGCATGCACTCCACATCCCCTCGCCAGCTGCGAATCAACCCGAGTCAGAACTATCGCGAGTTGATTCTGAGCTGGCGAGGGGGCGTGGAGGCGGGCATCCCCTGCACACTGCACATGCATGGGCGCCATTAATGAAATAGTAACGAATTTGTTATTAAATACGGCTCGATTTCGAAACAGAGCCAGAAAATTACGCAAGGGTATCACTTTCTAAACTGAAGCGGTTCCTGCCTCCCCCCCCCCGAGTTTAGAAACAAATTTTATTTGGATCAACCCCCCCCCCTACTGTTGGAGTTAAACATATCAAATTTATTTTTTTTTGCATTCAAGTCCTTATGGCATACCTTACCTGTATGTATTTATGCTCTCCTAATCCAGGAGGTACTTTGGAAATGTCATTGTTGTCTAAATGCAGTTCTCTCAAATGTGGAACATTGGTTAAAGTCCCATTATCCACACTAGCAATGTCATTGAAACTGAGGCCAAGTCTACAAGGAGAAAAAATAATTTTAGAAGTTGTAATGATATAGATTGCGTTTATATCCATAAATTTAGTTATTATCAGCTCCTTAAGTAAGTTTTATTATCCTTGTAATCATTCTATATTATGTAGTCTTTAACTGTCACAAGATATGATTGTGCTTTTTATTCACTGTTCTTTAGCAATCCTTTTACTATGCTGTTGTGAGATTTGGGGAAATGTAATCCTAAAATTAAATATCCCATATTTGTGCTGTTGCCACAAACTTATTATCTAAGTAATTTCACATTATACAAGCCTCCAAGTTGCAAACATCTTACAAACGACTCAGTTAAGAATGGGGGTGAGACAACAGGAAGTGAAAGAAATGTACTGCTAGGAAGGGAAATGTACTCCTGAAAGAGTTGTCATGGGGAAAAGGTGCCTCCGCTGAAGATTTATTGCCAAACCTTGTTTACACAACAAACCATTTTTTAAAAGTCCAATTCTCTAAGGGCAGAAAGCGAGGTGAAATATTCTGAAAAGAGACACACACAGCAAAACAAACACCACAGGCGTGTTAACTCTTCCCTACACTATCCAAAGCTCTCTCTCAGATTTACCTAATACCAGCACCACACAACTAAACTGTGTGAATTTGAACCCAAGGGCTGAGCAATGCACACTTTTCTTATAAATTTCAATCCTTTTCAATGCCTAAGGATTGACAATGTCTACTGCCAAGCTGTTTCTGAATTTTGTGCATGAAATAGATCATTTCAAAACTTTATTCCCAAGAAAGTACCAGCCCTAGGTACTCTTGACTGGCAGAGCTTGCCACTCCCCAAATACTCTATATAATCAGGTATAAGTCTACAAATTTTAGTCAAAAAACCAACCCCCAAAACCTAGGTTGATTTATTCACAGATTAATTAAGTGCTGTACATTAATTCTTATACAAGAATGACTTTTCCTCTTCTCCAACTAGAGTGGCAAAAGGCAAGAGTTGAGTCCACCCACAAGAACCTAAAGTGAGCCCCGACTTCTTCACTCTCTCTGCCATGGTTCCACTTCTGGTCCCTTTAAATCCTTGGGCAAGAAAATAGCAGCAGTCCAGGGGCAACTGGCCACGTGAGAAGGAATTGGTGCTGTCTTCTTCCTGTAGAATAACCCCCGATTTATCCACAGGTCCCTTGATGTATCAATCGGTCATATCAAAATCCATAATTTTGGCCCAAAAACCTGCCCTTGACCTGCCATGAGGTCAATGTAGAAACAAGTATATATGGTATGTCATGGAATCTTGTAACCAGTGGACAGGATATTTCCCTGCAATCAGAAGTGACACTCAAGTTGAGAATCACAAACAAATAGTAAAAATAGTAACAATTAACTGATTTAATTTGGGTTATTGTGAGTTTCCAGGCTATATGGCCATGTTCCCAAAGCATTCTCTCCTGAAGTTTTGCCTGCATCTATGGCAGGCATCCTCAACACCCTGGACATTCCACAGATACTGTATATAAACCCCCTTTTCCTGATTTCCAACAGACCTCACAACCTCTGAAGTTGTCTGTTATAGATGCAGCGAAACATCAGGAGAGACTGCTTTGGGAACATGGCCATACAGCCTGAAAAACTCACAACAACCCGGTGATTCCGGTCATGAAAGCCTTTGGCAATACATTGTTTTAATTTGATTTAACATGTTATATGATTTATCTTGCTTTGTAAATTGTAAAATTTCCGTTCCATTCTATAGGCCATTTTTAAATTTGGTATTTGTGCCCAATGCCCATTAGCCTTCTAATACACGCTAGTAATGTAAGCATATGTGGCAATGTTCATGTCCAGCTGCCCATCACCTGCTAAGAAAGGTGCAAGGCTCAGTCGCTTACTAGATTACTTTGGAAAATGCTTTATCAGCAAGTTAAATAGATTGGAGAATAAAGTTAATAAAGCTTAAAAAACCAAAAGGTGCCATCTGAACTTTATTCATCTCCGTTGCTGAAAATATATTTCTTAAGGTTTGTTAAGGAATATAGAAAACTTTAAAAACTCATTGCCACTGGACTTTCAACATCTTAAATTTAATCCAATGGGTACTTTCTTTAACCAATTAGATCATCATATTATTTAAAACCATATATCCTCAATGTATTGGCTGCATTATCCTTCACTTAAGATGTGTCTCAGATATTGAACGAAAATTCACATGAACAGCTATCTCCATAAAGATCTGATTTACAGCATTATGTAATAATGACTTGTTTTACCTTTAGTTTTTCATCTGTAACCAATTAAATGATTTGTTTTAGTGCCCTATTATATTTAAAATTAGTAATACCAGATCCAGTTTTAATATCTGTACTTTTTGCTGCAGCTAGAGGGACCTATTCAACCAGAATACTAAAGTAAGGGTGAGGAAGGTTGCTTTGAATAGAGCAAAATAAAATAATGAACATGTCTGTTTGAACATTTTTGTCCTAACCATGACATGGATGTGCTTTATTTCTTTATTATGGTTGTTTCTTAATGTAATAGATTTTACTTGGCCATGAAAACATAAAGAATATAAACTAGAAAAGTGATTAATTAGGAAGAAGACTTGTATGCTTTCTGCAAGATGCCTAATATTGTTACTTTTCAGCAATTTTCCCTGGCAAATTGACCCTGAAACTCATTAAAGAATTTGCTGAGCCTATAGAGAATGTTGTTGGTTACCAGTTGTACACAATGCTGAAAAACTATGTAAAAGGAAATTTACTTAGCCAAATTGTCAAGCCCATTTAGACTATCTGCATCAACTTTGTTGATCTTGTTGCCATCAAGATGAAGTTCTGTCAGAGATGAAGGCAGGCCTGCAATAAAAGATATCACAAACAACCTTTTTCATTGAAGATGACAAGACAGGACTGTCTCTCTTCCTGTAACACTCACTAAAGAAAACAAACCTAAGATTGACTCAATTTAGCACCACTTCACAGCTGACAAATGTTATCTGTACTGTTCTATATAGATAGAAAGAATATTTGACAACCATGAGCAAGGGGAAATCCTGTTAAAATGAATCCTAGATTGAGTGGAATAAACACTTGGAATCTTGGATGGGTGAGAATCTACACAGTTAAGGACTTATTCTGCACAAAAATTATGCACGGGCTTTTTGCACAAGAAACAGCATTTTGCAGAGAGCAAAATATGCTGTGAGTATATGAATTTTGTACAGATAAGTCCTAAACACAGAACTGTTTCAAGAGTAGTGGAGTTTTTGAAGACTTTTTGCAATGGGAATATTTTTATTTATTTATTTTCTATATTTATACCACACCCTTCTCCCCTTGAAGGGGAACTCAGGGTGGCCTAACAAAAGCATCATATGATGGTAGCATCATAAAAACAACCACAGTACAATCAAAATATTAAAAATATTTAAACAATTAAAACAATTAAGACACATCCATTAAAATCAAAATCCAAAAATCAGCCCAGGTCAATTCATTGCCATAAGTTGTGTGATCTTCTTCCACTTGCTGCTCACTGATCAAATGCTTGGTCCCATAACCAGGTCTTGATTTTCCTTCTAAAAGACAATCTGAAATCTCTGGGGAGGGCGTTCCATAGGCGGGAAGGGGGAGGCACTGCTGAGAAGGCCCTTTCTCTCATCCCCATCAATCGTTACTTTGCTTCTTTGAGTGTCTGTTTAGGTAACTGGTACATCCGTCTTATACATATGGAAATATCATTGCTGTCCTGGCTGCTAATGAACTCTTTTGGAAAGAGTTTAGCCGGAGTCACCTTGCATATGGGTATAAAGCATGATTTAGCATCCTCTCCTAGAAGTATGTTCAAACAAAATCCAGTAGCCATTTCCATCGAGCTAGAACACTGGGGAAGATAAGGTTATGAGGCATCTACACATGCCAAAAATGGCAATGCTGATCTGCAGTGGAGTACTTTGCATCAGGATTGCCATGGTTTGCACAGCCAGGATCTGAACTGGGTTGGGGGCCCAATATGCCACCAAACTCATCCAGTGGCTGAATGGTGTTTGCATGATGCAGTGGTACTGGAACCAGTTCAGCACTGTTGGGCCATCACTCTTACCTTCCTCCCATTGTTCTGGGTTTTCCAGTGTCCACTAGGCTCAGTACCTGCAATGACTATAGCCAGAGCAATACAAGAGAGGAGAGAAGAGAGGGGAAGAAAGAATCACTCCTTCCTTTCTCCTCTTCCTTCTCTGATTACCTTGTCACTCTGGCTAATGTCACTCCAGATGCTGAGCAATAAACACTGCCATATTTGTTCCCAGTGGGCACTGTAAAGATGAGACAAGATAAACACCACCTCCTGTTTCCAGGCTGCCCAAGCCTAGGGAAAGTGGAAATATTGTGTAAACAGGCTTCCCAAATAGCAATAAGCATAATTGTTTATACTGATCCAAAACACCGATGAACTCTTGAGCTTTGAGAATCATAAGACTTTTTAAAAGTTAGGACAAGGCTCAGATAAGGTGAATGGACCCCATGAGTCATATTGATGCAACTGAGTCCATTTACCCTCAAACTGACTCATTTAGACCAAGTAGAAGGGCCCTATGCCTCTCAATGTCTTTCCTGCAGATCTGAAAAGCAAACAGAGACTTCCTGTTTTTATTGTAATTTGGGATTCTAAATATTGCATTTGATTGTCCATTTTAAATTGGATCATTTCATTTTTGGGGCAATTATAACTGTATAGCTCCTTTTTTGATAAGATGTGAGTAACTATTTCTTTTTATGGGGAAAAATAGTGAGAACTAGAGCTTGAAAATATTTTTTTATTCTTTTTTTAAGTCTACAGATTGCAGAATTCTCTAGCCAGAGTGGATTCAAGAAGTTCTAGTTCAAGAAAATAAGATTTCAAGCTCCTAGGAGGTCTTGATTCATATTATGTAGATATGGATGGGGAAATAAGAATAAAATTGGATATTGTAACCAAAACAGTGTCCTTACCTTTGGGGATACTAGTTATGTTAGTATCTGAAATACGAATGTAGGAAAGTCTCTTCATTCCCTGAAAGGCTCCATTTTCGATACCTGCACTTTTTATTGGGTTGGTACCCAGTTCTTAAAAAATGGAAAAACAAATAAGAAAATGAATATATAGTTAGCAATAAAGGTTTCTCTTACTTAATTTTATTCTTGGGTTTACTATGTGTTGTGAAATTTCATTCCACTAAGAAAAATACTGTAAAACAAGAGAAGCTAGGGAGCTAAAGTTTCTATCAATGTATTTGAGAAGAAAATACAGGGTGTTTCAAAATGCACTATGGGATTAATTCCACTTCTTGCATTGCATATGTTATCTATTCTCCCTCTACAATCTTCAACTACTGCTAAGAAAAAATAAGTCACATGCTATCAGATACAATCGTTAACCATATAAGAATCCATCACTTTCTATGTATGAGTACTTCAGTACTTTACTGACCTCTGCATGAACCATGACACACGCAATCACATTTCCTTCATATTTACACTTAACCACCCATTCTTGTATCATCTCTCGGGTGTGTTTATATCATCTGTTCAATTAAGATACTCTTCCATCATCTGGATTTTGTCAAATTACACTGACATTTTGAATTCAGCCATTTTTTCGCTAACATTCCTTTTTTATGTACTTTCCTTGAACTCAGTGACACATACCTATAACAATCATATTATTTAGTCCACTGAAGACAGCTTTCCGTAGTTTGTTGATATCGTTTTCATGAGCTCTCAGCTCCTGCAAACTTTTAGGCATATTCTCTGGAAGTTCCTTCAAGTTGTTTTTGGAAAGGTAAAGTCTCTCCAATTTCTTGAGTGGAGCAAAAGCCCTTGGGCTGATTTTGCTGATTTTGTTGTTAACAAGGATCAATGCCTGGAAAAAAAACCCACAGGAAACAGTAAAATGTCAACATGTTGTCAATGCCACATAATTTGTGACAGAGGGAGAACACAGGTGTTGGAAGATTAATTCTATATTACTTTGTTTGCACTGTCTCTTTGATGGGGGGTCATCACAAGTCAACTGTGCCAGTTTTATGCAGCGATCTTTCATATTTGCCAGTATGGGAATTGTACATTTAAAGAATTTTTAAAAAGTTTTCACTGGCTTCAGTCCCATTAAGACTACATCATTCGCTGTCATGTATGGAAACACACATCTTAGCTACTGTCAATTGTACACAAGAAAGAACTCCTATTAATTCTATCATACACTGAAGTTTGGTATTTACCATGACAAATATGAACCAAAGTGTTCTTGCTAGATTAAATTTAAGACTTTAAGGTAAAGATATTCCCCTGACATTAAATCCAGTCATGTCTGACTCTGGGGGTTGGTGCTCATCTCCATTTCTAAGCCAAAGAGCCAGCATTGTCCATAGATGCCTCCAAGGTTATGTGGCCGGCATGACTGCATGGAGCACTGTTATCTTCCTACCGGAACCGTGCCTATTGATCTACTCACATTTGCATGTTTTTGAACTGCTAGGTTGGCAGAGGCTGGAGTAAAACGCAGAGCTCATGCCGCTCCCTGGATTCAAACCTGTGACCTTTTGGTTAGCAAGTTTAACAGCTCAGCGGTTTAACCCACTGCACCACCGGGGGCTCTGATTTAAGACTACATACAATCAATGCCACCATAACAATGTAGCTTATACGGATATATAATAATTGTTAAACATAATTGTTATATCTCAATTCTTTTAGCTCCTCCCCAAACCTCAAAGTAATCCACATCTAGAAAAAAAAAATAACTTGAATGTCAAATAAAAATGGTCCCAATTACATAAGAAGCCATGCCCTGCTCTATATCAGGTAATAGTGGAGTTTATTTTCAATAATATGAAGGATTTAATATTTGCTAATATTTTTCTCAAAGGGAGCAACAATGCAGTCAGTTTGCTACAAGAAGGGATTCAAAGACTATTCACAGTTTGTATAAGTCGCATGTTTGTTTTGCATTTTATGTACAAAAGTAAGTTGCATTTGTGTTCAGAATGGGCTATGCTGAAAAAAAGTGCAGAAAAATGTTGTTTTCTTTACAAACAAAGAATATTAAAACGTTGAAAAGAATTAGCCCTGAATTGCAAAGATTATCATCAGTACAGAGTTTTCTCATCAAAGTTTCTTGAGACTTGAGAAGCTTTTTTATTTTATTTTGAAGGCAATATATTTTTGCAGGTGGATTTTTTGCATTTCTATAATGAAGACATTAAATCCTGAATACCCTCCTCATTAATTATAGTGTCTCCTTTACCTTTAGCATCACATTATGTGTTCAAAGAGCATACCTGCTTTTAAAAGTATGTTGTCTTGTAGCAGCCGTGTCCACATGTGCACTAGTTCCCAAGTTTTCTGATTTCCCGTCCAATTATTTAACTGGTCTTGATCAGGCCCGGATTAACCCCTTTTGGCACCCTAGGCCACACTTTGGAATTACGCCCCCAAGCCAACCTCTACTGCACCCCCACCTCCTCCTCACAGCACTGTGTGCCCTCCTTCCTTGAGAAAAGAAAGGAGAGTGCGAGGAGGAGGCGGAGGGAAGCCCTGCCCCTGGGGCCAGCAGCGGCCCCAGGGCGGGGCTTCCCTCCACCTCCCCCTCCTTGCGGCATGTCCTACTTCCTTGAGTCAAGGAAGGAGGGCACGAGGAGGAGGAAGCAGAGGGAAGCCCCATCCCTGGGGCCACTGCTGGGCATGCGCAGCAGGAGGGCGCGAGTGTCTCTGCCTCCTCCGCCATGTTCTTGGCTTGACAAGGGGGCGGGGTGATGGTGAGGGGGGCGCTTTTCCCTCCTCCCCCACCTCCTCACAGCACTCTTCCCCTGCTCTCCCTCGAGAGAGGGAGAGAGTCATCTCCATGCCGCACGTTGTGGTTTTGTTTCAACTTTTTTTTTGGTCCGTGTGAACTGCGCCCCCCCCCCCCTGGCTTGCACCCCTAGGCCATGGCCTAGGGTGTCCTTATGGGTAATCCGGGCCTGTTCTTGATTCTCCCTCACTTCAAGACTATGTTATTATAAAATCAAATCCTAGGAAACTGTTTTCATTTAGTACCTAGGGTGAAACTTCAAAGCACTCCATCCTATCTTTTGAGATAAGTTCATTCCATACCCACCTCTCTACCATGCCCCACACCACCTCTTTTCAACTAAAAACCTGTGATCTTTACCATATGGAGTCTTGTGCAAGACTTGTGCAAGACTGAAATTCCCAAGTTGAAACTGGAAGGTTCAGGAGGCAAACTCAGGGACACTGGCTGATGAGTTTTGCTAGTGTCCTTCTGGCACACAGATTGTTTCATGGGAATTTTAATCATCCATCCTGTTCTCTCCCTGACGTAGGACAGCAGTCCTTCACACCAGTAGAACATGCTTCAAGCAGAGGTGGCCATTTCATCCACCGATGTGGAGTAAACTACTACCACCCATGGAGCACCCCCCCCCCCCCGGCCTGTCTGGCCATGCTTCTCTAATTCACAGTGGTGAATTAGAAAAGCAACACCACTGACACTGAGAGAATTCAAGGTAAAGTCACACATAAACCTCAAAGGGAGATTTTAAAAGAATCTTTCTCTTATAGCAACTCTCTGCATTTGCACTCAAATACCCAATTAATCAATTCACCACAGGGGTTAATCATCCAATTTCTTTTTCTCTGTCCCTGCTTCCACATCGATATACTCTCTGTTTGCATCAAGGTTCCACAATTGTAGCCACAGCATAATATGGAATACCATGTGTATTGCATTCATATCATGCAAAAAAGGATGGTGGGTGAAAAAGACATTAGCCTTTAAAGTAGAGTAAGAGAGTAGACCTTCAATTAAGTAGAAAGTCTACATAGATGTAATTTCTAGTTGCATCAGTTATACTCCATATTATACCATAACATGGGCCACAAGCAGAGGCAAATAAATAAATTATGTATTGACTTCATATTAATATTAAAATACAGTAATTAAAAATAAATTCTCCCTCTGGCATTACTTTGCAAATGAAGATTCTTAGGAAGGACTCATCCCACGCTTTTTACAAGCGTGTTGATGACTAAAAAGGCCAATCTGAGATAGGCAAGTCCGGTTGCAGAAAGCACAGCAGAAAGTCTCCTTGGGTGATGTTGTTTCCAAGTTGCGGTTCTTTCTGCATTGTCATTTCTCTTCGAGACTTGTTTGGCGTGTCTTCTCGAAAGAGGCCGCAGCATTATGGATAGTGCATCTCCACGCCTCCCGATGTGAGGCCAGGGTGGACTATTGTTGGTGATCAATCTGGCCGAGCCTGAGATGTTTAAGGGAGTCCTTATATTTCTTTTTTGGGGCACCTCTCTTGCGCCGACCCATGGCAAGTTCACCATAGAGTAGTATCTTTGGGACAAATGTTACTTAATGTAACACAGTTTTGATTTATATAAAAACAGTTTTGTGAATCCAGTATGCAATTTTTGTTAATTTTTTTCTGATTGCTTGAGAGTTCCAGTTGCTTGAATTCTGGTAAACAAAGAATCTACTGTGCCTTTATAGAACCATTACATTTTTATGAACAAATCCAAGTGTCTGAATTCTTCAGAATTCTTACTCAAAATATCATTACAATATTGTGAGAAAGAAATAGTAACATCTAAAAAGTTTCCCAGCCAAATGATACAGATAGATTGTGTAGTTAGACTGAAATTCCACAATTGAAACTGCAGGTTTTTGAAGAGTCATCTTAAGGTATTGTGTAGATGTCAGGTTAACCTGGAGAAATGCTGAATATATTATATTTATCCATCCCTACGGGCAAAAATATGGTAAGCATTCAGTGAAGTTTAGTGTTGCCTTAGAGCTGTGGCCCTGGATAACATGGCAATCTCCAAGGAAAATGGAAAACTAAATGTAGGAGGTGCATGATTGAACAGTACTATTGGCCAAACATCTAGCCATCTAGATTGTAACAGTTGTAATTTGAACTTACTATCTCCCTTCTCTCCTGGTCTTTGTGTTTCTTCTTCAAATTTACTAAATATTATGAGATTAAATACATTTCTGTTTGAAATGTGCTTCAAGATGTCTGAGTAGCAATAATTGCTCAGTGTTAAAGCTCCCTTATTTATTATTTCAGCCAGCAGAGCACAGCTGTAGAGCATTTTTGGTCACTGAATGCATCATCTTGCCTGCAAGAATGGAGGAAAAACAGATGGCTCATCTCTCTCTGTTTTGATTTCCAGCCATTCTAAATCTTTTCATAATTAAACTGATGCCAACTACCCTTAAACCTAGCAGGAGTAAAAACTGAACATCAGAAAATATATAAACAGCTGCAGGGAGGGAAAGCATGGAAGGAAACATGACAGAAAAGCAAAAGGGAGAAATGATCATTTTGAACCATTGATGTGTTGTGTATTTTCTCCCTAGTGCATTTGATTTCCTGCTCATCATCAGTAAAACAGGAGGTATGTTTTGCAGATGGTTCCACAGCGCATACAATAGATGCGTATGGTTCCAATTTTGTATACTAGCCAGCAGTGGCCAGCTTTGTGAGAACAAGAGTTCACTCACAGTTCATCGACACTAACAAGAAGTCTCTTCTTGGAAACATCCAGTGTTCCTTTAGAAGCAATGTGTGTATTTTTCTAATCTTTAGAGAACAAAGCTACAAGAACTGACCTTGATGGACTGTTAAAATATCAATATTTGAACGTGGCCAAAAGTGATCTATGTATTTTTTTTACATTCTAGTACGAGGGCGGGTCAATAAGTCTGTGACTTTTTGAATTTCCCGCCTCTTAACTGAAAGGGCAACACTACTCTGTCAAGAGACATCTGTCAGTTGACTCCTGTCAAAATTTGAACTAGCTGCGTCATTTAGTTTGTGTTTGACAGCAACTGACAGCAGATTACCGCATGATTTGAGGAGAAAATGGAAAAATGTGAATTTTGTGTGCTCATTAAGCATTATTTTTTGTGGGAAAAAACCATTCAAACCAAGGCTAAGCTTGATAAATACTTTGGGGACTCTGCACCATCAATTTCAATGGTAAAAAATGGTTTACCAAATTTCGTTGTGGAAGGTGCCGAACGTTCCAGACGCCCAATTGAGGTCTCTACACCCAAAACAATTGAAAAAAATTCACAATATGGTTTTGGCTGATCAGAGATTGAAAGTGCGAGAGATTGTGGAAGCCATAGGCATCTCACATGGCTCAGTGGTTTCAATTTTAAATGATCACTTGGGTATGAGAAAGCTTTCCGCAAGATGGGTGCCGCGTTTGCTCACAATCGACCACAAACGCAATCTTGTGACAATTTTACAGGAGTGTTTGGCGTTGTTCAACCGCAATATGGATGAGTTTTTGTGCCGTTTCGTAACCGTGGACGAAACATTGATCCACCACAACACACCAGAGACCAAACAGCAGTCAAAACAGTGGGTTTCTTAGGGTGAATCAGCGCCAAAGAAGGCCAAGGTGGGTTTGTCAGCTAATAAAGTCATGGCACCCATTTTTTGAGATGTATAATCCACATTGACTACCTTCAAAAGGGTAAAACAATCAATGACAAATATTATGCCAACTTATTGCATCAATTTAATGAGGATTTGAAAAAAAAAGACCACATTTGGCCAAGAAAAAAGTTCTTTTGAACCAGGACAATGCAAGGGTGCACACATGTGCAGTTGCCATGGCAACAACCCATGACTTGGGATACAAATTGCTCCCTCATCCACCCTATTCTCCGAATTTAGCCCCGAATGCCAAACCTGAAGAAATGGCTCGGCGAAAATAGATTTGACTCCAACAATAAAATCAACTCACAAACAAATACCTATTTTGATGACCTCTACAAATCTTGGAAGGGATAAAAAAATGGAGAAACTTTGGACAAAGTGTATAGAGCTCAAAGGAGACTACGTCGAAAAATAAAATAACTTTTTATCCAAAAACTGTGTTTCATTCAAAAAGTCACGGACTTATTGACCCACCCTTGTACAAACCAAGACTGCTAAGCAAAAGTTTCCCTCCTTGTTTTTCTGTGATATTACCACACAATCTGAAATTCATAGCATTCCATAGATGATGGTTTAGCAACTAGAACAAGCCAACTTCACATTATGCATGTCATTGGCAGGTGACCCATGCATTTATTCAAATGTTTACCCCACTCTTCATAGATGTAGCACAGCACAATGCAACAATGCTGATCCTTAAGTCATAGATTGGCAATGTGGCGTATTTTCCTTCTCTCTCCACTGCTTTAAAGTAAGATTCACTGAGAGAGAGAAATGAAGTTTCCATGACATGCTAATTAAAACTATTTGAGTAAAAGAAAATAATAACCTGGAAAGGCAGGTTAACACATGAGAGGTGCTTGACATGTTAAATTGACATGTTAAGAGCAATAAGAAAGCTAAGTCCCAATGCTTCTTGGAAGTAATGGGGCAATGCTTCCAAAACAAGCACATTTGTTGTTTCCTTGTTCAGCTTAATTAAAATATGATGGTGGAGAGGGAAATATGCCATTTGAGTCTCCTTTGTGAAGAGAAAACACATTTTCATGTCAGGAGGGACTTGAGAAGCTGCAAGTCACTTCTGGTGTGAGAGAATTGGCCACCTTCAAGGACATTGCCCAAGAATGCCCAGATGTTTTTGATGTTTGTGCGAGCCTTCTCTCATGTCCCCGCATGGGGAGCTGGAACTGACAGAGGGAGCTCATCCATACTCTCATAGAATCATAGAATCATAGAGTTGGAAGAGACCTCATGGGCCATCCAATCCAACCCCCTGCCAAGAAGCAGGAAAATCACATTCAAAGCACCCCTGACAGATGGCCATCCAGCCTGTTTAAAAGCCTCCAAAAAAAAGGAACCTCCACTACACTCTGGGGCAGAGAGTCCTCGAACTTCCGACCTGTCAATCTTAAGTCCTGCCGGCACAAGGGTTTAACCCATTTGACACCAGGGGCTCAATAATAATAATAATAATAATAATCAGCATCATCCCCCAAATGACATCACCCTGAAAGGCAACAGACAGTTTTTCCCAGGACTGATTCTGTGAAACAGATCACCATGGTCTGAATCTTTCACTTCAGATAATAAATACTGTACTTAAGTATAATTTTATATTAGACCATTTCCTTAGTTATGATTTACAGATAAGAAGCATAATAGACTGAGTGTTAATTTTTAATGATAAACCGTTTTGACATATATGCATGCATGTTTTTTTCATGATTGTGCAAGGAGGTGTTCACTAGCTTCTTATGCAATGCTTAGTCTCCACCCAACTTCTAAGCACTTGCTAAGTCTTGAGTGTACTTGGTCCTGGACCCACAGCTACAATCTTCAAACCAAATGCTTTAATTTAAACTTATGTAACTAAAGTTTAAACTTCTGCAGATTTTTCACAAAACCTTTTTCACGAATATATCCATATACATGTACTTAGGATATGACTTGCCTGCACTGTACACAACATTATGTTACTACCACATCATATTGAATTTGCTATGATACAGGCCTGGGTAATATCAATGTTTCCTGTGGGAACAGTAACATATAGTGCTGCCATTTCAGTTTTCAGATGAGAAAAAGGAGAGGGCTCTGCTAGGTGTGAGATGTATTGATGATGTTTTTCATCTGGGCAGTTAAAATGAATGTTCTGGTGTTCTCTGTTTTGTCAGCAACCACTACTTATCCATCCAGTTGCCTCTAAAGTATTCCTAAAGAACTACTAGTTTTTTTTCCTCACATTCACTATGAAGATTAGTATTTGAAATAATAATTAGAAACAGGTTTTCCACAGAGCAGGAAATAGCACCTCAGGTGGGAACTAGTCCCTTATGAAAGTAAAGCATGAGAGGTATGCAGACAGTTCCACAATGATGCTCAGTAGTGAACTTGCTAGGCAGCAAACATTTCACATGACAAGATAATCATAGTATCTGGAATAACGGATTAACTGTTTTGACAGAATGTGCACAAGCTAACACCCTCAAGTATGCAAATTATTGTGGATTTTAAAAAGCCTTTCAGCTATTGGGGAGCATTTTTTCAAAATGGCTAACTCTTCCTCCAGCTACTTTATTCTTAACCCAAAAGAGGAAAAAAGTATGTGATAACAACCTTTAAGCTGGTGATGTGGAATGCATAAGATTATAAGAAAAATAGCTTCTCATAAACCACACACTCTTAAGTCATAGCCCGAGTAAGTGGAGGAACAGAAATACTAACATTTACCAAGGCAAACATAGGCCTCAAGGCCCAACTACATGGGACATATATTCAGGGGCGGACTAAGGTAATTTGACATGGTAAGCAGCAAACATTTTGGCGCCCCCCCCCCAAAACATTATTTTGGCCCCCAACATTATTTTGCTGCTCGCTCCTCCCACGGGGCATTGCAGAGGACGGGGGAGCGATCTCCCTTGCCCTCTGCAAGCCCAATGGGAGAAGCCGCCGACGGGAGCCTGGGAGGGCGAGAGGAGGGGCTTTCGAAGGCTCCTCTTCTTGCTTCATGGTTCCCGGCGGCAGCTTCTTCCACGGGGCATTGCAGAGGGTGGGGGAGCACTCTCCCTTGCCCTCTGCAATGCCCAATGGGAGAAGCTGCCGGCGGGAGCCTGGGAGCCCGGGAGGATGGGCAAGCTCCTCTTCTCACTTCCTGGAGGGCTCCTCCCATGGGGCATTGCAGAGGTGGGGGAGCGCTCTCCTGCCCTCTGCAATGCCCAAAGCCGGGAGCCCGGGAGCAGCAAGAGGGGGCCTTGAAGGCTACTCCTTGCTCTGCAATGGCAGGAGCAGCAGCGCCCGGTGGGCAGGAATTCCCCCCCCCCTTCCAAGATGGCGCCCTACGCAATGGCGTAGTTTGCCTAATGGTTGAACCGGCCCTGCATATATTCAAAGCTAATCCATAGTGAGGTACTCTGGATCAGCACCACATGAGCCCACACTCCCAGTCAGTTTGGTAGTTATTGGGTGTCCACACTGCATGGCACCCAGTGGCTAGATGGAATATGCATGACCTAGTAGCACTGAACTTAGTCTGACATCATTGAACCATCACCCTTATTGTCTCCCTTGTGTCCTTGGCCACTAAATTTCTGATGGTCATTGCTCATCACATCTGCTGATGCTGACCCTCTGGGCTACACAGGAGATGGGAGAGAGAGAAATTGGAGCTTCCCCCAACTTCTAAAAAAATACAAGATAATGTTGTGTTAAGCATTTTCCCTGACTTTTTTTTATGATGGACAAGGCTGTGTTATGCACACACACACCAACGTTTTATAATGTAGAACAAGGCTGTGTTTTGGCAAATTGGCTCCATGCATCATATATACACCAAAGAGTCAATTCTCCCCACTCTCCTCAATTGGCCTGCATAGATGGGTTCTCAATCCAGTTAATTAGGCCTAGCCAAAGTAGATCTATAGACTCAATTGCTGAATGCAATATCCACAGGTAGATAGAGCCCAGTGATTCAGTGCTCTCTGTTCCAGTTGGGAGTCAGACCAAAAGAAGTTCGCAAGGTATGTCTATTCTAGTTGTGTTTTTACATAATATTTTCCTCATTCCAAGACACTTCCTCGTTTCCCCTTCTTGACAGAAGGCTTCATCTTTCTACTACATCACATTCCTTCATTTGAATGGGACAAAAAGGTAGACTGAAAGAAAAAGAGAGGTGGAGAGAGAGAGAAAGGGAGAGTGCTCCCTTTCAACCATGACTAATATGGAGCTTGTATTTCACTTACGTGAAGTTCTTTCAAATTCTTGAAATCTCCATCCTTTATTTCAGTGATCTTATTGTTCTGAAGGTCCAGTAGAGTAGTGTCTGGGGGAAGATCTTTTGGAACCTGAGTAAGTCCTGAACAGATAAAAGGAATTAAATGTTAAATTTATTTATTATTTATTTATTTCAAATATTAATATCCTGTCCTACTAAAAAAAACAACCTGGAGTCCCCTGAGTGTGGACTCAGGGTGGCTTACAACCAGCAACCATGAGATGCCAACAACAAAACAAACAAGAACAATATAAACACAAGTTAAACATTGGATAAAACATTACATTATAAAATATCCATTAAAAACATTATTAACAACAATACAACCATTGTTGTTAATAATGTTTTAATAATTCTTTTATTCTTATAAAAGAATAAATATACTCAAAAGAAAATCTCCAGTGGTGTATCTAATTTCTAAACAACTAAAGGACTAACAACTAAAGTTTAAGTAGTTAAAAAAGAAATGATTAATCCAACTCAAAGTTTACTGAAAAAAACTGAAAATTTTTCAGAATATATTATTGTGGAATCTAGATGAAACTGGTTGCTTCCAGGTCAAAATATATAGAAATTTTAACTTTGATCAGTACATCACTAAAGGAGTTGGTAGACTTACAGTAGGTCCAAAATCATACTGAATTTTTTTTTGTTTTGGCCCCATTAGAAAATGTATCCAGTATGGTGACATAGGGATGAAGAACATGGATTTGTTTAGTACAACTGACAGACATTTAAAATGATAGTATGGATTATTTTGATGGATCATGAATTCCACCTTTGGAAGGAAGACAATATATAAATTGAATGAATAAACAAATGAATGAGGATAATGCTTTAGTCAATGCAGGATGTGCTCAATCAATATAATGTAAAATTGCACAACAAATGGATGGCTTTGAAGGCAAAAATGAGTGAAGGGGTGGGTTTATTCCCCTCTTTAAACAAAACAATTTACAACAATAGAGCCAAACACAGATCCAATGGGGGTGTTTAGGGTAGGATTGTTTAAATATGCACTTTCTTGTGTATATGGGTATGGGAAAATCATACCTTCAAATAAAAAACTAAAATCATTATGTGTGTATTTTGTTATCACATGTCTTCAAAGATTAGTAATGGCTTTGTATTCCATTAAACAATACGAATATAACAAGAATCAAATATGGCCAAAATTAATTCTATAATTCAAGATCAGGGTAATACCCAAGGTCACAGAAAATTTGCAAGCTACTGTGATTTCTAGATCTTTTTAGTTTTTATCAGGGAAGAGATTCCAAAAAAAATCAGGTGGGGGAGGGAGAGGATTAGAGGGAATGAGGTTAATGTTGCTGAAATAGTGAGAACCATACAGTCTAGAGTCTTACAATGAAATATGGCACAAAATGTGAATTTTTTTTCACATATTTAAATTGAGTGCCGCTATATGATTAGCTATCTTTAAAGTTGGCCCTGGGACCACCACAAATATTTATGAAATTAAGAAAAGAAAAAATACTCTTGTAGATCTTTTACACTGGCATATTCCCTATCAATGGGCTGTATAAACCATGTAAGAAAGTATTTATATTGTAATTTGTCTGGCATCCATTATTATATTATGGAAACATTAAGAAACCAACTTTACACATATTTCACTCTACCCTGTTGATGGGATCAGTCACATTGTCATCAATTTTCCCTTTTCCAACTACTCAAACAAGAAGCTCTTTTAGACAATGTCAAGACAAGTTTTAAGTGCATCTACTCATATTTGAAGTCTTCCATGTTCTAATTATGGTCAGTTAGACCCGCAGCTATAATTCTGTATGGCAGTCAGGGGCCCAGTCTTGGAAACTTTCCAAATTCCAAGTTCTGCTGACTTAAGCAAGTAAATGCATAAAAAGGCCATGTATGGATTCAGTTTCTTCTTATGTATCTGAAGAGAGTAAATTGTATATAATCAGTGGAGACAGACCAAAAACATGCCTCATTTGATTTGTATTCTTCTTTCCCCTAAAGTAAATAGCTAAATTATCACTGATTGTGACAACTAAAACATTAAAGTATAATAAAGAAAATGTCTAGTATGATGTCAATTTTTTGTCCTTTTCTACATACCTGTGCTCTCATATATATCATTTTAACTGTTCAAAAAACACGCAGTCTCCAAGTTATGAACAACATAGGTTCTGTAGGTTTATTATTAAAGTGAATTTGTTTGACCTATCCACGTATTTCTGGCAAATTTTCAAGGTTTTTATAAAAAGCATTGTGTAATAATAAAGAAAATCTGTTTCTGGTTTGAAAGTGTTATTTCCTGTTTCATTGTGTGGTGTTTACTTTGAAAGTACAGTGTTCCCTTGCTACTTCGTGGTTCACTTTTTGCAGACTCGCTGTTTCGCGGATTTCAAAAAATATTTAAAATATATATCATGGTATTTTCACTGTTTTGTGGGGTTTTGCTGCCGCCGCTCTCCAGGACACTTTTCCTCCTCAGTCCTCCCTCCCTCCCTCCAGCCTTGAAGGGCCTTTCCTTCCTTTCCTTCACTTTATTTTAAGTTTATAAAGACTTAAAATTGTGTATAACTACTAAAACAATGTATACATATTAAAATAGAGTATCCCTACAATGTGGTTTTTCACTTATTATGGGAGGTCCTGGAACCTAAACCCAGCAATAAGTGAGGGAACAATGTAGTTGTTCTACTCCAGAAACTTTGTTTTTGTGGCGGAAACTTTGTTAAATTGGTGGGGACTCAACAAAGCAAACGTGCTATAGGGCACTGTCCCTTGCACAAAGACAACGTTTTTGCAGTGTAATAAACTTTTGCCGTGTTTTATAACTGAGGAACAGAAATCATAGTACAGACACGATCAAGGAACATCCAGGCAGAAAGGCACCATCCAAACTCTTCTGACACCCATATGCTTCTCCTACTGAGTTGAAGGGGATCCTCAAGACACATCCATATAGGTTATTACTCTCTTTTTTTTACCGGCCAGCACAGAGACTGGCTTAGAGCAAATCAATTTATTCCCCCCAAAAGCAACAGCAGCAATCTCCTTGAATGTCTGTCTTTATGACGCACAACCATATAACTTCAACTTAGCACAGATTTATACTATTACTTATTTGTTTTAGTCCTCTTTGCAGATTCAATAATTTTATTTATTATCATTACTGACTCTAAATGGCTGGCAGTCCCCCACTGTGCCTTCCTTATGGCAATCAGGCCAAAGAAAAAATAATTGGTTTTTTAAAGCACTTTATGTTCTCTTGGCTTTTGCAAAAGTTGCTTAATGCTTGCTTACTTTAGTCCTCTTTGCAGGTTCTATAACTTTATTTATATTTAGACTAACTCTAAATGGCTACTACTAAGGCCAGCATTCACTTGGGTCCTTCAGCCTCATTTGCATTCTGGGAAATGTAGTTTACAGCCGGGCCTTTTGCAATCTCTACTATTGGGGGCCTGGCCCTCCCAAATTACAGTTGAGATGTCTATGAGATGTCACGCCCATAGCACCTTCCTTATTGCGGCGCTGACAAAGATGGAGCCAAAGGACTGAATTTAAAAGCATTTTATGTTCTCTTGGCTTCACCAAAGTTGCTTAATGATTATAGTAAAAATTAAACTGACCTAGAGAGACATCTGAATATTACAGAACATTTACAAAAAAAATAGGTGTTTCAATTTCTAACCCACCCCCCCCCCAAAAGACCTTTCCTGCATGTCTCAGCAATCACTTTGTATGCGTAAATTTAACAAATTTGATACGGCTTCCAATTTTGATCTGAAATTATGCACAAGTCTCACACACACACATGCTTTGGATAGCATAGGGAAGCATTAACACCCTTGTGGTGTTTGTTTTGTTGTCTGTGCCCTTGTTCAGAAGATTTCACCTCACTTTCTGTCCTTGTAAGAATTCGATTTTGAAAAATTTGGCTTGTTATGGAAACAAGGATTGGTGATAAAGCTTCAATTGAGACACCTTTCCCCCATGACAAGTGAGTTTCCCTTCCTGGGGTAAATTTCTCTCCGTTCCTGATGTTTCACCCCTGTTCTTAACTATGAGTCATTTCTAAGTCAAATATTTGTAACTCAAGGACTGCCTTTATTGGATTTAGAAAAGTAGAAAGCATTTCTAAATGAAATTACATTGTCAATTTTCATCTTTACATAAAGGTGAGGTTTATTTGTGCTTTACTGTGAAAGTGTGAAAAATATCAGACAGTTTAATTAAAACTGCAGTTAAAACTCGTTTCAGATGTTAAATGTTTCAGTTGTGCAAGTTAAATAATACAATGTAAATTATGTTGCATTAGATACCATCAGTTAGCCCTAAATTTTTGCCCTTCTTTCAAATTCAGTACACCCAAAATAATTTGCATATCATGTCTGGGCTCCAGAATCTATCCTACTTGCCACACTTCAGTCCTATTGAATCAGTGTGGCAAATTAGTAAACAGTATTAGTTATTCTCTTCAAAGTTTAATTGAAGCCACATATGAGGTTATGTTAAAATATGGACATTAATTAACTAGGACTAAAGCATAATTACATTTGTCTAAATCTACATGTTTGGGATCCAAGGATCAAAGCTGCAATCCAAAACACCTGGAGGGCAACAAGTTGTGTAGGCCTGGTCTAAATCAACCTTTTGAAGTTTTGTTCTCAAATAAGATTGATCCAATTTTTAGCAGAGCCCGACATTTGGCCCAGAATTTTCAAACATTTTGAAAATATTTTTTTATAATCTACCCGTTCTCAGTTTTTGCATGTTTTAGATGATGATTATCCTCACTAAGGCTCCATCTCACTCTAAGGCTCCAACTACATTGAGCATTTCAATCAAACCTGTGGTAGCCAAATGGGACTTAGCTGGAGTAATGTGTGTTTAGATGATCTGAATGCAGCTATGGTCCACATTACCCAAAGTCAGCTCCAAAATTTAGACTATCCCCATTGCCTTCCCATGTTTCTTGTCTCAGGCAGCTCAGAAATATAACATAGCAATCCCCTTTCCCCCAACCCTCCATGTCACACAGTCCTACCTGTCCACCATTGTGTGCAGTGGGGAAATGGGGGAAAGGAAAAGGGGTTCACTCCTCCCTCATGCCCCATCATCTCAGCTGATGTCATTGCAGGTGATAGATTGGTAGCACCCATGTTGTGGCTAGAAACGCCGTAACATGGAGGGTGTGTGGGACAGTTAAGATGGCTGCCCAGTGGTGGCAAATCATTTTTGCGCTAATGGGCAGTAAATCTCTGAACCATTTCGTGGGCCAAACCAGTATTGGACATGCCAAATCAGGCCCAGATTATGCATCAGTGTCAATCTATCCAAAAACATAGGACAAACTATGGTGGAGAACAGTGTCATAAACAGAGCAGTGACTTAGATCCAATCCAGGGTCAAAAACATGTGTTCAAACAAACAAAGATGCCAAAGTTGAATGTCAGAGTACCAGAAGTTAAAGTCATAAGTGCTTGAATAACAAACTATGAAGCAGCAGGGTCAACTCCCAGGATGGGAGCAAACAGATATTTGACACAAATCAGGAAACAACTTTGTCTGCAACATTGGAGTCTCATTGTCGAGGCTTTATATTTTAGGATCTCAGCTGGTGCTTGATTAATAGCAATGTTTCAGCTAATGTCTGAGCACCTCATCCGAAAGGCCAGGTGATGCATCCCGCAAACTGTGAGGGGCAGATGTTGGAAACGTCGCAATTCTGCAATAGACCCAGCACAACACAGGAAGCATCCTGTGTTGTGTGAGAAGGCTTGAACAACATTTCCACCTTGGTTGTGGACGGGGACTCTGTTGTATGATGGTAACCTTGGGGCTCCATCCCCAAGAGAGGATAAAAGCATCCTAGGACACTAAATTTACCCAGTCTGATGAAAACTACTATACCAGTGGTTCTCAACCTGTGGGTCCTCAGGTGTTTTGGCCTGCAACTCCCAGAAATGCCAGCCAGTTTGCCAGCTGTTAGGATTTCTGAGAGTTGAAGGCCAAAGCATCTGTAGACCCAAAGGTTGAGAACCACTGTGCCCTATCCAGCCTGTTCTTTCTTTATAACAGTCTATTCAGCCTCCAAATTCTGTACAAGATTAGCTGGTCATCCAAGGAGGCTGAGTAGGAATTTTGGCTCATTTCTGCTTTATATATTTTTTGTTTGTTTGAGGATGGACTTTTTTTGTTTGTTGGATTATTCTACACTCCTTAATCAATGGTTGGCTGAAGTTCCATTGGGTGCCATTCTGCTTGTAAAAAGATGAATTGATCACAATTTGTCAGTATGTGCAGGTAATTGAGATTAAAAATATGTAGGTGAGTTTCTATGGGTTCCTTTTAAGATATTGACCTCACAGAACTTTTCCTGCCAGTTTTCCAAGACACCTCTGTCTTCACTGACTAAACAGACCTCACTTTCAATAACCTCTGACTAAAAAAGGCTATAATTCCCTTCCCTCCTACAGAAGCACGCTACCTAACTCTCTCACCTTGCTTCTCTCCTCCCCTTCACTCTGAGCCACTCCCTCACAGCAGTTTTCCAAGACACCTCTGTCTTCACTGACTGCTCTCTCTCCCTCCTTTTTTTTTCTGAGAGAGTTCTCCCTCTCTCTCTCTCTCTCTCTCTCTCTCTCTCTCTCTCTTTCTGGAGAGGCTCCAAGCCACTCCCACTTTCCTAGATATACTATCTTTCCAGGGAGACCAAACTGCTACCCAGGCCTCGACCTGCTAAAAATGGTTGAGTCCTTACAGTTGGCCAGAGTTGTGAGGCACTAGAAAGGGTGCATCTTGAAAGACATCCTCCATGCTCTTTTGGTGGCTGGGAAATATGACTGGAAGTGTTGTTTTAATCCCTCCCTAGGCCAGGAGTATTCACCCTAATCTAACAGGTTTAAAATTTCATCTTGAGATAGGGTGCCCCTACAAATCAGTTACCCTCTGCTGCTCATACTTATTGGATTTAAGAAATTGTGATCCTAGTTAAGCTAAGCCTTTGTGTCTACTTTTTATTCCTTCCCCCAAAATGAGTATTTTGATAGAATAACTCTTCTAAAGACATTCTAAATTGTTTGAAATCTTCACTACTTTGCTATTTGTCTTTCAGGGGTTCTTAATTATTTAGAACTCTATTATTTGTCAGAAAACCAGTTATGATGAACATTATTTCAGCCTCTATACTATATATCACCTCTGACCAGAACATTTCTAAAGAAATAATTAATTTCAGGTAGATCATATCATTTCATTCTCACCCCCATACATTTGCTTCCTGTGAGGTCACAAATTTATTGTCTTTACTTTCAAGTGCAGCTGTAATAAATTTCATGGATTCAAAATGTGACTCTAGTATTAGTTTGTGCATCTATATCTATCATCTATCTATCTATGTTAATTACAGGAGCAGATAGAGTTGGTCAATGTATTATTTTTTACTCATCCTATTTAACAGTTAAAGCTCCATGTCACCACAAGTCTGTATGAAATCCTCATTTGGTTGCAATCACAACTTGAATAAACTTGCATGATTATTTTCCCTTCAGATGTTTAGCAAATTAAAATATACGAAACAGATCCAGTAACAGGAAGTGATATGGCAGTGACTTATTTGCTGGAAGAGTTCTTGTTCATGCTATATAACTCAACTCAGGCATTTAACTTAGGCAATATCCCTTGGGGGGGTTTATTTTCTTTCTCTGGAATGGCTTCAACAGATTGTACTATATGTAAGTTAATGAATGAATTTTATTATTATAGTCTCAAACCAAGAATATAAAACTTTAAAACTTTACAACATTAAAAAGAGGGTTTTTTTTTAAAAAAAGTGTAAATATTAAAACCAAAAATGCACAACGTTAAAAGCGGAAAGTCCATGAGTAATAAAAAGAGTACATTAAAACTTCATCCGCTTAAATAATCCACAAACAGCTTCCTTATTTTTGTAGCTACCACACAAAACTTAGCTACTCTATAAGTGATCAATTGGTCCCTATCCTCTATAACTGTGGTTCTCGACCTGTGGGTCCCCAGGTGTTTTGGCCCACAACTCCCAGAATTCGCAGCCAGTTTACCAGCTGTTATGAATTCTGGTAGTTGAAGGCCAAAATTTCTGGGGACCCACAGGTTGAGAACCTCTGTTTTTGTAAGATGTTTTAAATAATATTCTTCATTTCTGTCTGGGATCTTTTAGGATAACAATGTCTGGCAAAAACAGTAGGTTATAGCAGAAGTACATCCAGCTTTAAATCATATTTCACAGATAAAGAAAAGTATCACCCCTCCTAGAGCTTACCAGTATGGCAAGCCAGCAGTACCAAGGAGCCTTAAAAAACCCCCAAAACTTCATTCAGAAAATAGAGATACAGCATTGTTGTCCCTCCTCTAAAAGACAAAATAAAACAAAAAACACGCCGGGGGGGGGGGGGGGGTCACCACAACTTGCACAAAAGACGTTTAAGTGGACAATGAGGTTTTTTAAAAAAGGATTCTGACAAAACATTTATTATTACTTTCCTTAGCTTAGTAGGGGGTGGATTGTTAAATGGCTGGTGCTTAAAGGACAAGCTGTTTAAACAACTGCCAAAGGCTGAATTGAAAATTGTGAAGTTCAATGAACTAATTGTAGCTACCTTCACTGCAGAAGATGTAGGATAAATACATATCTGTTCTTAGAATACATATTTTCCAGGAAGATCACAAGTTGTAACAAAGGCAACTAACCTGTATGCCCCTGTTAAGCCAATATAAGGCTACTAAATGTTTGCCAGTTATTGCTGTGGTAAAAGGATGAGAGGCTGCCATTATGCTCATGACCTGCCTATGGACTAGTTATAGTATCTGCTTGGCTGCTGCAGGGACAGCTTTTGTAGACCAAACTTGTTTTACAAACTTTTTAATCTTAGTTTCAAAGATCTTTCTAAACAATACTAAACCAGAAAGCATTTCATAGTTCACGGCCCTCCAGAATGAATAGCACTATTTCCTTTCCACTGCCTTTTCACCAGGAGCTTACTATCTTCTGCCAACAAAATGGCTAGTTATGTAATTAATTGAAAGAAATGTGCAAACAACCTCTCCTAACTGTTTTTCCTAAGGGCTTTTTACAGAAAGTTGTGCTCTTGATTGATTTGCCACCTTTGTTTGGTTCCATGTCACCTTTGACTCTCTCACCACCCCCACCCCCCAATACTCTTTCTTTTCATTGTATCTTTTTTCTTTATTTGTTTCCATGTGTGCACAGTGTTCATGTGTTCTAGGTAGCAGCAACTGGCAATGATAGAGTTACAAGCTTGGCAAATGCAGGAAATGCTGTGGATGTAGCATATCTTGATTTCAGTCGGACATTTGGCAATGACAAGGTCCCCCATGATCTTCCACATGGGATTTGTGTGGATGATCTGTCATATATTCATTAAATACTGAATGTGTTAAAAAGAAGGTATTAAATATCCATACATTTTCATCCATCATGACAAAAGGTGTCTTGAACACTGAGATTTTTGCCCTGGGCATTCTTCAGTTCTCATTGCTTTTGCATGAAAAGGGTTTCCCAGCCATCAAAAGAGAGTCTACTATCCTTTTGAGATGTGAATATAACAACTGGTTTCAACAGTATTCTGTACGGTCTGCCCCCGAATGGACTCCAGTAATAATATTACAGGACCTAATAATTTTATCAGCAGCATGATGGATTGTCATTCTTGCTCCTCCTTCAATGTAATGTATGTCAACAATGGTCAGCAATCTTCTGCTGGATTTCATATAAGGTAAGCACACCAATCCCTATAGCAAAGCCTAAAGTGACACTAATCTGGTATAAAAAATTACAGTCTTCAAAACTCCCTCAGCATGCTTTTTTCACAAATGGTTCCAAACTGTATCTATTGTTACCCGATATACTCCTACAAACATATAACTGATAGTATATCATGGGTTGAGATTAATTCCATGAGTCTCTGAAAAGGTAGACTGAAATCAATGAAAGCTAATGAATTAGTCTTAAAGGTGCTGCTGGACACTTTTTCCCTTTCTTTTTAAAATTATCATGCTGTGGCAAATTAACACAGCTATCTGAATCATAGAATCATAGAATTGGAGAAGACCTCGTGGGCCATCCAGTCCAACCACCTGCCAAGAAGCAGGAAGAAGTCCAATTCCATCTTTTTTGGTTTGAATCAGGACAAACGGCTTTCTGTTTCACTACTGAACTGGAATAAAAGTAAAGTGATCTCATTTGGATCCTATTGACATGCTTTGCTTTTTACATTCCTTAATATTTTATCCAGATAGATAGCAGAGAGGCTTCCTAATAGCTTTAGTGCAGGTATGGGCAAACTTCGGCCCTTTAGGTGTTTTGGACTTCAACTCCCACAATTCCTAACAGCCAGTAAACTGGTTAGGATTTATGGAAGTTGAAGTCCAAAACACTTGGACGGCTGAAGTTTGCCAATGCCTGGTTTAGTACCTCCTCCCTCTACCACACATGATGAATAGATCTGGATCTCAAAATGAGGTAATTCATGAATTAAGCAAAACTTCAGTTTTTTAATCCCTTTCAATCCCAGCCAGCTTGTTGCGATATAACCTAAATTTTCTGTGATTAGAGGGGGGACAGACGGGACCTTGATACTACCTAAAACAGGGTTCAGATCTGTGGCTGGAATATCATCACTTTTCTTCTTCTGTATGTTTTGACTGATGGAGAAGGCAGTGGACTTTGAAACCTACTGTGATAATTTTGATTGACCTAATGAAGGCAATATTCAAGATAGTACCTGAATTATCGCCCAACTTGTGCCTAATATTTTAGCACTTCTATCCCCTATGGTACTCTTTATTTCAGTTTCCTACTCACAAGAATCCATTTAGACATTAAACTTGATTTTATTTCGACTGAACAAAGGTTTTTTAAAATCGATATTTTATTTAAAACACATTAACGTGATGCTTATGAACTCATTAATGTAATGCTTATTAATCAATAAATTGCAATAAAATACAGCAACACTGAAAATTCTTCCACCCAAATTATTTAAGTAATTAAATTGATATCAATATGACTATCAAATTTAATCAACTAAACTTTCCAATGCCTCCCCCTTCCAAACACATTCAGGCTAGATGGAATTTAAACATATGT
Organism: Anolis apletophallus; assembly: GCA_030556195.1. Taxonomy (NCBI): domain Eukaryota; kingdom Metazoa; phylum Chordata; class Lepidosauria; order Squamata; family Anolidae; genus Anolis; species Anolis apletophallus. Next base: position 87,544,248 of record JARBWK010000009.1, read on the forward strand.
AAATAATGGGGATTAAGGTAATATTATCTTGTTCCACTCTTGCACAACAGGGAAGATGACGTCTGGACAAAGGAGAAGTAGCATTTTTACAGCATGACATAACTAAATCAGTCAGAATCTTGAGTCACCAACCATTGGCACAAAGCACTAACTTCTGATGTGGGAAGTCTCAGAGGATGAAGTTAGTAATTTAGAATTAAGGAACATTGTTCTGAATGTAGTCATGCATGTCAGATATATACCAGTGATGTAAAATAAAATGCTGATATAATTAAAATCTTCATATGATCATTATTCATATGAACTCCAACTAAGCAGAGAGCTTGTGAGCTCACTCTCATTGTCTTCTCTGAGCAAAAAGTTTTGAATCACTTAGCAGTGAAATCTAATTCGTTTCTTTTACATAGCATTCTTGCAATGCGAAAAAGATTTGTAAGTAGGATAGCTGGAAGAAATTAGAGAACTCAATTTCAGAACTGTTTGGGGGGGTGAAAATATTAAATTTCCTGTTTTGTAACTGAGATTTTAGGACTTTGGCAGAAAAAGTGAGAGATAAGGGAAAACATTTATTAGGAAAAATAAATGTTTATATTGGAAAAGGTTAGTTATGGATGCAGGAATTGCAAAAGCTTGAAAGGTTCTGTATCATAAAGTCTTTTTTCACCCCGGTTCACTGAAAAAGTTCAATATAGATGTCTATATCAACAGTCAATTGGCTATAAGAAAAATTATTAATGATTGCTATAATATTAATGGATTTAAAGTATAGTCAGCTGCACACATTCTCTAGGATAGTGACACTGGGCTACCACAAAAATAAACATAAGTAAAACACTTCTCAAACACTCTCTATACTGGAAGTTAACTATGGATCTTACTAGGGGACTTCGAGATTACTATAGACTAGAAAAAGATCTCTCTAGGTATTTCTAGTCCTCCTGCATGATTCCAGTGGAAGCTCACCAGGGTCACTCTACAAGATCTAGAGATTCCTACCACCTCATCACATTGGGGCAAATTGGTCCTTTGAAATACTTTGGGGATTGGGCCTGCTGAGTGCCATCACATGACACTCAATTGGCCCTGCCCCCATTTACTATACAAGTGCCAAGAAAGCGTTGCAAGATGCTTCCATGGCAATGAGTTAAGTGCGTTTGGGGTAGGTGTTTGCTGAGAAGGGATAAAGGAAGATGTCTCAATGGAAAATAAAGGTTCAGTGACACTGAAGACCTCATCAGATGGCAGCTAGGCTCTGTCTACATGAGCTGTGAAAATAGAGCTCCACGTGAGTCCTGCTGAGGCCTTTACATGATGTATGGAAATGAGCCTAGCAGCAGAAAGCAGGGGAAAGGTGGGGCAAGGCACAGTAACCATGTTGGTTAACTGGAGTGGCCATCCCAGAAGATAGGGAGAGAAGGGGGGGAATTGGGTAAGATGGTTCTCTCCACTTTCCCCCACTCTGTCTGATAAAGTTTTGATTGAAGAGTCAGGTGTCAACAATGAGAATTTTGAGAAGTGAAGTTTTTATATAATTAAAGGAAGGGTTGATGCAAGTATATAAGGAATATAAGACGCAATTGTGTATTGGTACTAGAATTAACTGAAGGCTAAAAGCATTTTCAGCTGTGCTCTCTTTCTCCTGCCCTCTTTCTGAGGATCTGATTTAAGACAGCAGCTCCATTGATAGCCAGAGGTGTTAATGTTTCTTATCTCACCTCATGCTCTACTTGCATATTTGTGAATAATATTGCAAGCACACCATAAATAACTATCACTCTTTGACCTTGGGCAAGTTGCACTCTCACAGCCTCAGAAGAAGGCAAGGGCCAACCCTCTTTGAAGAAATTCTACCAAGAAAACTCAGGGTTGCTTAGGTCCTCAGGTGGATTTCCATGGCCAAGTGGGATCTCTTAGTGTTCTAGTCCAAAAATGGAATCATAGCAAACTACCACAAATATGACTTGAAAACATAAAACAAAAGCAGCAGCAACATCACTGTCGCTTGGCCATAGTGTCACTGATTAAGAAGATAATCAGTGGGCCGGGGAGATAGCACAGTGGTAACACAGCTGTGCTTGCAACCTGAAGGTTGCTGGTTCAATTCCCCGAGCTGGCTTGGATGACCAGCTAATAACAATATATGAGCCTAGTCCATTGCCCACCCAAGCAGTTCAACACCAATGGGGACCATTATATAAAATAATGGGGAAGGGCTTTTTACAGACCTACAACGTCTGAAAGTTTCGGCTGGCCAGCGAGGTGAATTGCGGAAGAGGGAGAAAAAAAACCAGAAGGCTCCCGTCATGAGGATGGAACAACAGCACCCCTGGTGATGCAAAGACGCATAACAACAACAATGATGTAATTGGAGCAGTGACATCCTGGATGACCCTGTATGACGCACACCTGCATGTCCCGTTACCCTGTGACGCAGCCAAGAAAGAACCCTTCTATAAACTGCACTGTACTGTCTATGTATAAAACTGTACGTCTCCGACAGGGATTGTCTGTTGTATATGTATTGTAATCCGCACTGAGTCCCCTTCGGGGTGAGAAGAGCGGAATAGAAATAAACAGTATTATTATATTATTATAACAGCTTATTGTTATAAAATGTAGAAACATGTACTTCACATAGCACAGAATTGTCATGAGTAGGAGAAATAATCCTTCAAGAAAAATCCCTGCAAATGAAACATAGAGTAATACCGTATTTTCTGGCATATAAAATGACTGGGTGTATAAGACGAGCCCCAACTTTTCCAGTTAAAATATAGAGTTTGGGATATACTCGCCATATAAGACTACCCCCTTTCCAATGCACACCAAATAAAAATTTAAAAAGCATCAGATTTGATTTCAATATGGTAATTTCCCTATTACTGTACCTCCTTCTCTGTCTCTCAGATATTGCACCTGCATACCTGCACCGCTTCACATATGCGGCACCCACAGATTCTTCAATCTGGATTGGAAGTTTCAGCACCCGCTCTATAAGACGACTCCTGCATATAAGACGGCTCCTGCATATAAGACGGCTCCTGACTTTTGAGAAGATTTTCTTGGGTTAAAAAGTAGTCTTATATGCCAGAAAATATGGTAAATTTGTGAGCTACACAAGATAAATTCATTTAGGAAATAATAGGTTAAATGAGGGTCTGAAGAGAGGTCCCTTTCTTTCCTTTTGGTATCTATTCTTCACTGCTTATATCATATACTTTTTTAAAAAAATCAAGGTTTTTCACAAAATAAACTTCTTGCTAAAAGGTTTCTTTATCACTGTAGATAAGAAAATGTGTGAGTATTCTTTCAATTTCAACTCTGGCCATATCTAAATGTAGATACCTGTGAAATGGCCAAATGTTCCTCTGGACTAATTGCAGGAAATTATGATATTCTGTTATTACATAAAACATTCATTTCATACATCACTAGCAGAAGTCTCAACATTTCTAGTTTCTTTCTGTATCACAGTGAAAAACTCTATATATATATATATATATATATATATATATTAGGCATGAGAAAAAAGTTATGAAAATCAAAAGAATTCGTAAGTGATTCGTATGTAATGGGACTTTCAAGTTTTTACGGATCGCAAGGCCAATCCCGGAAGTGGACTTTCTTTTTTGAACCCCCTGGGCCCAAAATTTCGTTAGAATTCTAAATATTTCGGAAGGCTCCTATTACCCTCCAAAATCCAAAATCCAAAATCCCAGACGTTACTCACAGTCAGATGGGGCCTTTCCATGCTCGGGGCCTACTTTAACTGAAAGGCCTTGCCTCCAGGAAGAGAAAAACCAGCCAGAACCATAGAGAGATCGAAACCGGAAGTCCTAGAGCGGCTGGAGGACTCGGGAAAAAAGCACTTTAAACTGCAGGGAAAGGGGCCTGGATAGGAGGGCAAGTGAGAAGGACATGAGGCAGGCTGAAACAATGGGAGAAGGGGTTGAAAACAGCCCGGAGAGGAGCAGGAAAAGTGCAGATTCAAGGAAAAGCCATAGAGTTCAAACCTCCTAGAGATCTATGGCAAAATGAATGGGGAGAAAGCTGCAGTGAAAAGAGCTCTGGAGAAGGTAGGCAACTATTTTATAATAATAATATTTACCCCTTCTAATTTCCTGGAAGAAGGGCCCAGGGCATTATTTAATTCTAATAAAAATAATAAGTAATATAATAATATTTACCCCTTCTAATTTCCTGGAAGAAGGGCCCAGGGCATTATTTAATTCTAATAAAAATAATAAATAATATAATAATATTTACCCCTTCTAATTTCCTGGAAGAAGGGCCCTACTTGTTATTGATGCCACTGGGATCAATGTAAATGTGAGTAGATCAATAGGTACTGCTCTGGTGGGAAATAACAGCAATCCATGCAGTCATGCCAAGCCATATGACTTTAAGATGTCTAAGAGCAACAACAGCTCTCAAAATCAATGGGAGACGCACAGCGAAGTAATAATAATACTAAAATAAATATAGAAACAACTTGGGCCTGACATAATTATAATAATATGTTTGCTTGTTCTTGAGGGCACTAGAGTGCTTGTGGCCTTACATAATTGATAACAGACATGGATTGAAATACTGTAAAATTGACAGGGCTCTAACTATAAACCTAAGAGCATGTTCTAGTTTACCAAGAACACGTTCCTCATACCCTCCAGGTCACTATCACCCTTACTACATTCTTACTATTAGAATTTATTATTTAATTCTAATAAATGCTCTGGAGAAGCAAGCCTTGACTATTTTATTTAATACTACTACTACTACTAATAATAATAATATATTAATGCTTTATATCTCCCTGCAAGGAAACCAAGGGAAATGTTGCCCCTTGATTTGCCTGTGCTTAAAACAGTGTCAGTCCTGTTTCCCTGCTTTTCAGACTTTAGAACCAATTTAGAATTTCGTTAGTAGTTACGTTACATTTTAGAACTGTTTGGAATTTTTTTTTGTAAGTCTTTCTATTACTAATCAAAAAAATCCCCCCCCATTTGATTTTAGAATCGCGATTTTTGAGTTCTAATCCATGCCTTATATATATATATATATATATATATACACACACACACAGTATATATGTGTGTGTATATATATATATATATATATATATATACACACAGTATACACACACACACACACACATACAGATAGAGAGGGAGGGAGGGAGTTTAATTCCTCTCCCTTGTCTCTGCATCTTCCTTTCTAGAATGTATTTTTCAAAGTTTTATTACAACCTATCTTTTGACTTGCACAAGATAAATATGCAAATGTTTGTAGTTATTACTGAAGAATAAACTTTTGCCATTTAAATCAAACTGGAATCATTAATAGTATTTTACCTGATCTGTTGATCATAATAAATTATTTATTCATAGTATTACAAATTATCCCAAATTGAGTCAAATACAAGAATATGTTATTTTTGGTATGTTCAGTGCTCCATCAATAATCACTTGACATCCCACTTAATTTACTTTTTAACATATATATGAGCCACATAACAACATTAAGAAATTATTAATAGCAGATTGTGATTCAAAAATGATGTTTATCTGTGTATTTATTACCAGATTATCTGTGTTTGCTGTTGTATGCCTTCACATCTTTTCCAACTTATGGTGACCTCAAGGTGAACCAAACCTATTACAGAGGTTTTTGGGGCTGAGACCACCTGACCTACTCTAGTCACCCAGTGGGCTTTCATAGACAAGTGGGGATTCAAATCCTGGCCTCTGTCTTGTAGCCCAACACTCAAACCATTACACCACACTTTATTTCATTCATGTCTGATAATACATTGTGGAAAAATACTCAGGGTCTTGAATAAAAGGCAAGAGAAAGTCAATGAAAAGAGAATGCCATATCTTCCATTATATTTTCTGAGACCTATGTATAATTTTATGCTATACCACTGTGTAATCCTCTCTCTCTAAATTTGCTTGTTGAAAAGAATATACAAATGGCTACAACAAAATTATACCATGACAGCACACCTCAGTAAACATGTCAGTGTGGATGCCCTAAAATAACTCAGTTTTCATTGTAAGCTAGCATCAGTAGACATTTTATGATGTAATGTTTTCTTCGGCTTACCTAAATCAGAGCACTGTACAACCCGAAGATGGCATTGGCAACGGAATGGGCACACTGCCATACGGGGATATCCTGGAGGCCCCGTAGGTTCCGGTGTTCCAGAACCCGCTTCATCTTCAAGCATAAAGTCAAACAATCCTCTTTGATGGAATGGCTTAGCCAAGCATAGTGGCAGGAGTAGAAGGAAAAAGACAGCCAACTTCATGGCTCAGTTCATCTATTCAAGGGAGCAGCAGTAAATCTAGAAGACAATTCAAAAGTGTACGCATTAGCAAGGTGCTAGTACTCAGATATTTGACTTTTATTGTTGTCAATTGTCATAATAAAGTTTTGATCTGTGACAATGCTATGAATAAAAGACCTCATGGACACCCTGTTTTCAACCAAGGGAGGTAAAAGCAAGACATAATGCTCAGGTTCTACAAACTCAGGATCAAGGCTTCTTTGATTGAATCTACCCATCTGTAATGTGTTTTTCCCTACTGCCTTCTACTTTATCACACATTGTTGTCTTTTTTCCAATGAGTCATCTCATGGTAGAGCTCATCATTTTTTTTTATGTTTAGCTAAAGTTCAGGCTTGATTTACTCTTTGATACATTTGGCAGTCCTTGATACCTGTAAAATCCCAGCACTGCCCAGCTTTTTCAATCATACGTGGATACAATCCTAATGTTAGGCTCTTTTAGATGAGAACCATTGAAACAGCTGGATTTACCTAAATGTCAATTTACCATTCAAATATTGATTCAATGAGTCTACTCGACCAACAAGATTCCAACTCACATCTTTTACATATTTGCCACTGAAACAGTTTTTGTGTACCAGTGCTATGGTTTGTTACAAAATAATAAAAATTTTTCTCTCTCTCTCTCTCTCTCTCTCTCTCTCTCTCTCTCTCTCTCTCTCTTCTCCTTCTTCCTTGCCTTTAAAAAAATTCTGCCAACTTGGCAAGGTCATGTGAAAGGATCTTTTAGTTGCTTAAAGCAAATCTCATCACATGTTTTAAATAAAGGGATCTGTTTCCAATTGATTATACTTCACTTCTTTAACAGTGAATCAACACTACAGGTAACCTTCAAACAGATAAAAATGACAGAAAGCCCCTTCCGGCTACATTAGACATTCCTCAAGATCATTTTGACAAGAATTTTCAGATGGCAGCTGTAACAGGCTGGATGAGGGCTAACAACCCGAAACTAAATCCAGACAAGACAGAGGCTCTCCTGGTTAGACGTAAAATTGCCATTGCCGACTATATTTCAAGTCGTCATGGCGCGGTATTGGGAAAAGTTTTCAATTAGCGATAATCAATGGGGATAACACACCCCCTGAGGACACCAGTCCACAGTCTGGGGGTCTGGGGGTCCTCCTGGACTTGGCACTGATGCTTGAACTAAGTAAAGACCAATAAGGACCAATAAATACACTTGCGGGTAATAGCCTAGGAAACCGCCATATGCAAGAAATAATAAGTCAACATTGGATTATAAAGGAAGTATTGCATTAATCATGAGTGCTTACATAGGATCACTAAAGTGATCCTATGCTTGAACCTCAGGTGTCAGCGATGGCCAGGAGGGCCTATGCACAATTAAAGCTTGTGCACCAGGTGCAATGGTACCTCAAGAAACCAGATCTGGCCACAGTGGTCCATGCCCTAGTTACATCTCATATGGATTACTGCAATGTACTATATGTGGAGCTGTCCCTGAAGATGCTTTGGAATATCCAATTAGTTAAAAATATCTGCAGCCAGGCTGCTGACTAGGGCAGGTCATAAAGAAGATATGACCCTCCCCCCTTTTGAAGCAGCTTCATTGGTTGCCTATCTTCTTCCAGGTTCAATTAAAAGTGCAGGTTATTACCTATAAAACCCGACATAGTTCAGGTCCTACATATTTATGCAACCGTATCTCTCTTTATGAACCTGTTCAGGCTTTAAGATTGGCTGAGGAGGCCCTCCTCTTGGTCCCATTTCCAAGCAAGGCTGGTGGAGATGAAAAGTGCCCCCCACTCTGTGGAATGCCCTCCACAAGGAGATCAGACAAGCAGCCATCCTAACAACCTTTTAGAAGGATTTGAAGACCTTGCTATTCAAACAGGCTGTTGAAAATCATGAGTAATATACCCCTTAATGTGGACAAGGTTTGGTCCATGAATATACTCAGGTACCTTGGCTTTATCTAACTTACTTAATTATCAGAATCACTGTGTATTAAATGTGTTTTTAGCTGTTTTACTATTTATTGTTTAACCTGTGTATTTTTGTCTTGCTTTCTTTTTATTAACTTGAAATTTATTTTGCTTATATTACTTATTGTATTTACTTATGTTGTGAGCCACTGTGAGTCCTTTTGTGGCGATGAGTGTGAGATATAAAATTATTATTATTATTATGTTGTGAGAAGTATGGAGCAGAAAGTAACATGGGGGGAACCAGGAGAGATGCCATACACATAGAACTTTATGACACAGGGCATCCTGCTGTGTCATTTTGCTAGCAAGCATGGCAAAATGGCAGGTGTATGGGGTGACTCTATCGCTGTGTGTGCTACTCCAGAGCAGGAAGACTTCCCCAATCACAGGGAGGAAGTGTCGCCCAACTGGAGCAGAAGTGTGCTGGCTCCATTGGAACTAGCACAACATGGGGTCTCCACCAGAACTTGAGGGATGTTGTATGATGCGTTGCATGCTCATCCTTCCCTGAACTGGCGTGCAAGCATCCAAAGATACTTAAATTGCTAAGTGTGATAATGCCCATAGTTGTTGGTGACCTTCATTGCAGTGAGAAGCCAAACCCACTCCAAGGGCATGTCTATGGTGGCTGTATAATCAGGTGATAATGTAGAGCATCATGCTTCAGATTGCCCCTTGATCAACCATGATGGTGGCTGCCTGCATGCACTAGACTGAGTCCTTTGTGGTGCTATGTCATTGTCTACACAGGCCATACAGCCTGGTCCCACATCAGTCCTGCTGGCACACTTCCTTGGTTTCAGAACTTCTACCACCGCTTCCTCATCAGCCTAGGAGCTCTATAGAAAGCCTGCTTGGCACACCATTGTTTTTGCTGAAGTTAGAAATGGGTGTCTGGACATGTAATCAATACAGAGAGATTGCTCTATCCCTCTGTGTTGATTGCCAGGGGAAAAGGATGGAACAGCTTCTGTCATGTGGACAACTAATTTGGCCAAACTGGATCCGATCCATCTATCCACTGGCAAAATAATTCAAAATAACTCTGGAATTCCCAAGAAACACTGGACTTTCCCCCAAATCTGCTTAACTTGGAACAAAGTTGGGTTAAGGCCACAAAAATATAGATCCTTCCCCATTGCTATACTCCATACGCCATACATCATCTGGCCTGCCGGCACTTTGAAATTAGTCCACGTTGAGTTTTATTTGTTTGTTTTGTCAATGCAGGCATGGCCCCAGTGGAACTATATAACCCTGTCTACAAAGTGTGTTCAATCCTTTGATAGCTCCTTTGAAGTTCACACAAAAACCAAGAATACATTCATTCTACTCCACTAATCTAGAAGCCATTAGCCATACTACAGAAAAACTATAAAAATTTACTACTTTTACAGTACCAAAGCTTATAAAATGGACTGTACTCTCTCTACAGTTTTATAAGCATATATAGTCAACTTCTCACTCATGTTTCTTGTTAAACTTTAGTCCATTTTTAGAGTCAACAATAGCCCTAGAGATGTATTGGTTAGATATTTATCTGAAATGATTTTGTGTGTTGCCATGAAAAAACTCAGATTTTAATACTATGCCAACAACATCTGTCAACAGAAACCACACAGGATGACTGGATAACAGTTACTTCCCACATAAGCATTGCCTGTGTGACACTGCTATAGAGAAAACCACGTCATTCCCTTGCTTGTTGTTTATAAATGTTACTTGTGGTACAAGACTGCGATATGGAAGCATGCTGCAGCAGTAATATAGAATGTAAGCCCAACAAAGATAGCCAGAGTAGAAAAGTCTATGCATTGGAAGGCTATTATAACAACTAGGGAAATGAAGTATTTTTAATGCATGTGCATACAAATTTCAAAGATTTTGTTAACAGGCATTCCTCTATGCATCTCCACAGAGCAGAACTGATTGTAGGAGGCATCCTCCTAGCAACTAAGAAGCATCTTTTTATTTAGCCAACTCAAGAAGATCTAGAAAAGTTATATATCTCTGAGTTGCTTGTAACAGAATGAAGTGAGTAGAAATGTTTCATATAAACAAACTCAATTGTTCTGATTCCTTATTTATTCTAAATTTTGATGAGAGAAACTGCACATAGCACCTAAGGGCTTTTTAAGAGTTGTCCAAGCCCCCTCTCCCCCCCCCCCCCCATCTCTCTCACACACACATGAGATTGAGGAGGGAAAATGTCTTTATGTTTGTCTATCATCATTACAAGATACCTCCAGGAAAGCTTCAAATTACCATCTGGACCCTCTGAAATAAAGAAAATCAGATTAATTAAAAAATGATAACTGGAAGTTAGCTCTGATTTCCCACACCCCTTTTTTTGGAGGTAGGGGGGAGATGCATAATAATCACTATCATACGGAAGTCTAATTTCTGTTTGTTTTTTCCACTCTAACTGGCTGGAAATTCAAGTATGGGATTATGTAACTCTTTCCTTTACAAAACAATATACTTCATTTTAATTTCATTGTTCTCCTTTCAAAAAGGATATCTGGGTGTCATAAACAGCTTGGTTCAATATTGTCTTTCTAATAAGGCATTCTGTGTGTCCTGCACCATCACATATATAGTTGGTGAAGACCTAGAAAAGACCTTTCTCTGTGGCAGCTTCCATGCTATTGAATTTCCCTTCTATGGGCAACTCCTGTTCCTTTGATCTCTTTTTGATCTTTTTGCTCATTGAGCAGTAACCTCTAAAATGTATCAAACCTTTGGTTTCTTATTGGGTGTGGTAGAAATTTCTTTGAATGGTGAGGGCTGCACTTTTATCTTGATTATTTTAGAATATATTTACAAATATTAAAATATTTTAATAGCTTGTTGTTATGTGCCTTGAAAACACATCCAACTTACAGCAATCCTAAGGTGACCCTATCATGGCGTTTCCTTGGCAAGATCTGTTCAGAGGGCACGAACCCTTGTCTTCCTCTGAGGCTGAGAGGGTATGACTTGCCTAAAGGCTTCCTGTGGGTTTGCATGGTTGAGCAATTACTACATGATGCTTGATCTCATTTTATTTATTTATTTATTTATTTATTAACTTCGATTTAGTATACCGCTCACTCCGGAGCTCAGAGCGGTTTACAGAAGAAGCATAAACACCGTGAGTAATAAAACAGATAAAACAGTTAAAACACATTAAACATCAAAGCAGTTAAAACATATTAAAAACACTAGCCCTCAGCGATTTAATAGGATTGTGGATAAATCAGGGTTTTTTAGAACCTTGTGTTTGTTACTTTGCCTTTTGAGATTCATATTGAGGAAATGTGAAGATTAAAAACACACACAATAAAAATCGGCAACACTAAAACACATACAAAACCACATGAGGAGGGATATTAGAGTGAGATATAGTAACTGGTCAAAGGCTAGATCACTAAGTCCAGTACTAACTCAGAACTTGGTCTAAGGCGGGGGTGGGCAATTACCGGCCCTCCAGGTGTTTTGGACTTCAACTCCCAGAAATCCTAGCCTGTTTACCAGCTCTTAGGATTTCTGGGAGTTGAAGTCCAAAACACCTGGAGGGTCGGTAATTGCCCACCCCTGATCTAAGGACACCTTGTTTAACACAATGCTCTAGAAATGTACTACAACTCAAAGACTCAGTGAAGAACTTGCAATATGCTTCTGGATTAATCCTTCATGCATTAACCTGTTTGATTAATAATCTGGGGTAGGGGTGGATATCGCTGGTCGTTATCTTTAGAAAACTGTTACTATTTCGTATTAAAATCAATTTAGACCCTAATTCGACCCACGGCCAGCAACCCGGAAGTGACGTTTCTAAATCGAAACCAGGTCCGCCATTTCCGTAAAGGGCGCGTTACTATGTCGTTTTTATTTTTTGCCCTTTCTTATCTTTAACCCGTGTTGGTTCTCAGCTGGCGGGGAGAGTGGAGGGCATGCACTCCATCCCTCCTCGCCAGCTAAGAATCAACCCGGGTTAGAGATATTGCAGGTTGATTCTGAGCTGGCAAGGGGGCGTGGAGGTGGACATCCCCTGCGCACTGCGCATGTGTGGCGCCATTAATGGAATAGTAACGAATTTCGTTATTAAATATGGCTCAATTTCGAAATAGAGCCGGAAAATTGCGCAAGAGTATCACTTTTGAAATGGAAGAGGTTCCTGCCCCTCCCCCCCCAAAATGAGTTTAGAAACATTTTTTTTTGGATTGACCTCCCTTAGTAGGGGGAGCAGCCTAGGTTGTTTGGATGTTATTGGGCTACACTGTCATCAAATCTGATAGTTGACCATGTTGACTGGGTGCTGAATTTCTGTAGCATTCAGAGGACCAGAATTTCACTCCAGTAGACTTTATAGTCCATTCATTGGGATTTGGTTACAGGGCCCCTGTGGATTCCAAATTCTGTGGATATTTAAGTCTTTTTCTATACAATGGTGCCATAAAAGTGCTCTGTGTGTTTTCTTTTTAAGGAATTTTTCAAGCTTTGGATGATGGAATTCCTGGATGCAAGATCTGTGGATATAAAGGGCCAACTGTATATATAAGTTGTGGGAGGATCCAAAATTGCATCATTTCCTCTTTTACCCAATCAGCAGCCATTTTATACAAGCAAATATTTCCACTTTAACTGCTGCAGTTCTATTCTGTGAGATTTGGGGTTTATAGCTTGTTAAGGCAGTAGAACTCTCGAGCTGGGAATTCTAAATAGCCCCTTGCAAACTGCAAACCACAGAACTGCACAGGATATAGTCATGGCAGTAAAAGCACAATCATAGCACTACAACTGTGCACTGTCAAAAGATAAAGCATACCTAGGTACAAGTACTTCCTGTGTATTTACACCAGTTTCCACAGATGAAAGAAAATCTACCTCAAATACTTAGTCTCAATTGACGTTTGTTCCCATAGTAAAAGCGCACCAAACATTTAAAGTTAAATAACTAGGACTTTAAAGAAATCAAAACGTTATTTTAAAAACATTTTAATAGCCTACCAACTAGCAATGGCTCCTAGAATGGTCCTTAGCATCCCCTAGTGTGCTAAGGATCATTTTGAGGAAATGTGACAAACTCTGTGGCTGACAGCTAACAATGGGCCTTATCCTTCAAAAACTGCAATCAGCATAATATCCTTTCAACAGCTTTTCTATAGCTAGAACCTTGGACAAATATATCAGGAAATACAAACTACTTATTCTTCAGTAAATGTTCAAAGGATTGTATATGATATTATTTTGATTGCTTTGATTAGAGTTTTTCGTGAGGAGAGCAAACAAAGGTGGTGACACACTGATTACTGGGTATTTTACATATTAGTTCACAATGGGAAAAGATGTATACATATAATTAAAAACTCAGGAAATACAATTGGAATAAAACATATCAATATGCCATTTATAAATATGCTGTCCCTATGAATCATATATGGGAAAACGTTTTATTGTGTGGCAGATTGTACTAAGTGCAAGGAATTGTGTGTGTGGGGGGGGGGAGGTGTGTGTGAAGTGGAGGGTGGTTTAATTCCATACTGAATTATATTATTTCTATTATATCTAAGACATTAAAAGTCACCTTATCCATGAATCAGTCAAGATAGAATACCAGCTTAAGTTATTATTCCACAACCTTGCCTTTATAAAATGTAGACAAATAGCGAGGACTGTTTCTAGGAAGAGAGGAATCCCCAACACTAAATCTGACTTCATCAGTTATTTTTTTGCAAATCTTCAACAACTAACATATTGCCAGTTACTTTCCTAACAAGAATTAACAACATCAACCTTTAAGAGACAAAAAAACTGAGAAAGTAAAGAGCACTTTCTAGACACATTCAAGATTTCTGAAATATATTCATTTTTCATTTCTAACAGCATGAATGTTTCCTTTTCCAGTCTGTAATATTTTGCTGCAAAACAACACTGTATGTTTACCTTCAACTTCTTCACTCCAGAATCCTGTTCTATGAAGTATGTAATCACAGTTTACATATGCAATACATCATTTTCTAATGTTAAGAAAATAATTCTGGGCATAGCATTCCTTCTCCTAACATAAAATCAAAAAATGCCTTGCACTTTTTAAACTTCAAACTCTTCTCCCAACACATCAACTGCTTTCAACTTTTCATTACTACAAGAAAGTCTATGGCTGTAAGTGCAAAACATTTTAAGAATGACAACAATCCTTTATGAAAGCAGAAATGAAAACCCCTAAAGGGAGACGACTGCAAAGAAACATCCATAGTTCTCAGGAATTATCCCAAGTAATGCAGAGAAACCATATTCAGGCTTTGTTAAAAACTTCCTTCTTTCAGATTCCCTTTAGTTTTGACTGAAGTTTTACTGTTCTGTGGCAGAGTTCAAGACAATTATGGAAAACTGTACCTTTTAATCCAGGGATTTGCAATAGGCGCCCTCCAAGATGAGATGCAATTAAAGGAAAGATTTCAGCCGGGCAGAAGATCTTGCAGGTGGGGAAAGGAGGAGGGGTAGATTGCTGCTCAGTGACTGTCACTTGGTGGAAAAAACCCTCCTGCTTCTTCTGTTCCAAAAGCTCCGTTAAAAAACTTAGGTTTCCTTCAATGAACAGATTCCCGGCTGCTAACACCCACTGTAGATCATATGGTAATGACATGTCTCCTGTATGGTAGCCAGAAACTTTATCAGCCCTCTTTTTCCCTTATTTCTTTTTCATGTGTTCAGGTTCCTAAGTGCTTTTACAGACTAGCACAGAGGCTTGATGGCTTTCCCCCTCCTTATTTCTGTCATTTTCTTCAAAAATCACATATTTAATTTTAGAGTTCTCTCGCTTTGAAGCATTTTCTTTAGTGAAGAAAAAAGAGCTAGAAGGCTTTCTGGTTTACAGTATATTAGACACAAGGAATCATTTCTCCATGTGAAAATAAACAAACTGTTTTCAAATAAAATATTTCAGCAAAAAATGATTTCATTTATACCCCTCTAGGACTAGAGCTTATAGTAGTGTTTCTCAACCTTCCTAATGCTGCAACCCCTTAATACAGTTTCTCATGTTGTGGTGACCCCAACCATAACATTATTTTCATTGCTACATAACTGTAATTTTGCTACTGTTATGAATCGTAATGTAAATATATGATATGCATGATTATTTTCATTCACTGGCCCAAATTTGGCACAAATAGCTGATACACTCAAATTTAAATACTAGTGGGGTTGGGGAAAATAGATTTTGTCATTTGAGAGCTGTACTTGCTGGG
The DNA here is from genome assembly GCA_030556195.1 of Anolis apletophallus. Taxonomy (NCBI): domain Eukaryota; kingdom Metazoa; phylum Chordata; class Lepidosauria; order Squamata; family Anolidae; genus Anolis; species Anolis apletophallus. Next base: position 87,559,786 of record JARBWK010000009.1, read on the forward strand.
ATTTATAGTTAACCTACAATCAAAGAGCATTCTGAACTCCACCAACAATGGAATTGTACCAAACTTGGCACACAGACCTCCCATGACCAACAGAAAATACTGGAAGGGTTTGGTGGGCCTTGACTTTGAGTTTTGGAGTTGGAGTTCACCTGCATCCCGATAGCACCGAGGACTCAAACAATGATGGTTCTGGACCAAACTTGACACAAATACTCAATGTGCCCAAATGTGAACATTGGTGGAGTTTGGGGAAAATAGATCTTGACATTTGGGAGTTGTATTTGCTGGGATTTATAGTTCACCTACAATCAAAGAGCATTCTGAGCCTCACCAATGATAGAATTGGGCCAAACATCCTACATAGAATCCCCAAGCCTTGAAGGGACCACTGGCATGAACCTCCCTCTAGCTTCACACATTCTTCCTTGCCAACACATGTGCACCATGCTGCCATCAACTGAGCATGCCTGCTCTCCCCTCCCTACTTGTAGTCTCAGAAACAGCCCTCCCCTTGGCCGAGAGGCTGACCAATCACAACGGAGGAGGGCTTTTGGTGGGATGATTCACCCTCTGTTTCCAAAATGAAGAGAAGGACAGGTGGAGAGATCTTCAGCCTTCTCTGCCAAAGGGTTTCCTAAGACCATCAGAAATATATGTTTTCTGATGGTCTTTGGTGACCCTCTGAAACCCTCACGCCCCCCCGGTTGAGAAAAACAGCTTATAGTCTTTAACTTACAGTTGAAGTTAGAATATAATGGGAGTGAGTCTTAGGATACAGTGGCCTTTTGCAGCATAGGTATGTTGACAAATGTATGCTTTCCAACATATTCTAGTTTTACTTATTTTTGTAATGCTTTATTGAAGAATCTATGATTATTTTATTCAAAGGTTGCAATGTAGATTTTCAAATTTGAGATAATTTTGCTATTTTCTCTGGGAAGGTCAGACAAAAATTGGAATTTTGATCCATACCTTGGAGAAATGGTCATTAGTTCACTCTCAACCAAATATACCACATGAACCTGGGATGCTGGTGTCAATGAGCACATATAACTTTCCTCTACTCACATCTTTTTTGGTGTAAGTATATGACTCTGTTCAAACTTGTACCAATCTCGTTGCCCCTAGGCTGCAACCAGGTGCATATTTAGAGTCAGCAACAGGAGCTTTTCTGAATAGGTATACAGTATTAGATCATAGCCGTTCCTTAAGGATTTACCCAGTCCATTTTCCTGATTCTCATATCAGACATTTGAGAAGCACTACTTGTTCATGTAGATAGAGGCTTTCAGAAAAAATGCAGTTCGAATGCAAGGGAGTGCTATGAAATAAAGCATGACATCCATCGTCCTAAAAACAATAATTCACCCTTGATTTCCAAAGATCTTATAAGTCCAGGATTAGCAAATGGGTAGCTAGAGCTTCCCTTCTTTCCAGCAGTTGCAGACCAACACTGAACTTTGGAAATTCTTTAGATGATATTGGGAGCAGTTTCATCCGAGTCCATTGTTTTGGGATAAATTTGAATTTTAGCTTCTTCAGATTTTGGGCACCCCTAATTTAAGTTGAACAACCCTTGTGTGCAATTCCAAAATGTGAAATACTCCAAAATCCAAAAGGATCTTCATGGGCAGCTGAGATAGTGATAAATTTGCTTTCCAGTGATTCAATGGACACAGACATTCTGTCATCCACAACATTATTAAACATATGGAATAAAAGTTGAAGTAATGTTATGAGTATATATTGAATTTACTGTTTAGATTTGGGTCCCATTTCCAAGATAACTCTTTATTTATGTATATACATTTACAGCTATTCCAAAAATCCAAAAATAAATAAATAAAGTGATAATAATAATCCAAACTCCTAAACACTTCCGATTCCAATGTTTTGGATAAGAGATCGTCAATCTACATTTCCCTTGATTTTTACAGCAGATTAGGATGGTCATTGGTTGATAAGTGTACTAGTCAATGTATTGAATCCATGGTTAATGCAATGCTAAAATTCAATTTGAGCTGTAAAAGAAGTCATTTTCACAAAAAGTAATATGCTTGAAATCACAGTCCACCCTAGAGACATTTTTATCACAAATGTATGGTGGCTAAGATACAATTCTGTTTTAGTATCATAATGGAAATTATTGTTCCATCTTTCAGAAATGTTGAATCCAGGGAGAAGCTATAGAATGTTGATATACTTTTTCAACTCTACAGTAGGACCCCCCCAGTAGTGCAATGGGTTAAACCATTTTGTTGGCAGGACTGTGGATTGAAAGGTCAGTGATTTGAATCTTTGGAGCAGGGTGAGCTCCCAACTGTCAGCTCCAGCTTTGATGAGAGAAGCCTCCCACAGGATGTTAAAACATCCGGGTGTCCTCTGGGCAATGTCCTTGCAGACGGCCAGTTCTCTCACACCAGAAGTGATTTGAAGTTTCTCAAGTTGCCCCTGACATTAAAAAAAACCTGTACAGTGACCAATTCTAAAGAAATTGTCCCTGGACTCCTCTGTATAAAACAACTACCAGCCCTTTTATGGGCAAGGTTCTGGAGTGAGTGGTGGCTTCCCAGCTCCAGGGATTCTTGAATGGAACTGATTATCTATATCCATTGCAGTCTGGTTTTAGGCCTGGTCATGGAACAAAGACCAGACCTTTGTGGATGACCTCCTCAGAGAACTAGACAGAGAGAGTGTATCTTTCTGATTCTCCTGGATCTCTCAGCAGCTTTCAATACCATCGACCATGGTATCATTCTGGGTTGTTCTTTCGGAATGGGTCTTGGGGGCACGGTCTTGCAATGGCTTTGATCTTTCTTGGAGGATCCTACTCAGATGGTGATGTTATGGGACACCAGCTCGAATCACTGACCATTGACCTGTGGGGTTTATGATGTTTGTTAATGCTTTTGTGTTATTGTTTATGCACTTGTATTTTGTGTGTTTACACCTTTGAGTGCTTTGTGAACAGCCCCGAGTCCTTTCAGGAGATGGTGGTGGGTATAAATAAAGTATTATTATTATTATTTATAATGACAACACACATTTTTGACAAGTATTGATACATACATATGCAGGGCTGTAGCGGGGGTGGTGTGGTTAGGGGTTCAACCCCCTCCCTCCAAAAATTATGCCAAGTCTACAAGAAGCAAAAATTAAATGAGTCCCTCCAGAACTGCAAGCACTATCACTAGCAAATTTTGACAATTTATTCACAGTCTTTACTTGCAGCAATAGCTGATATAGTGGAAGCAACCAAGTTGGCCGACCCATAACTGGCAGGCAAAGCCTAAGGCATGAGAGGGATTTGTAGACTCCCATGAAGGAGACCGGAAAATTGATTTAATTAAGTTTATATACAATATAGAATGAACCATACTATTTAAATTATTTTGTGTTATGGAACTATTTTCATGATTCGCTAAAAAAATTTCAATGACCGAAATTTGTTTCTTGCTATGACCCTGTACAGGTATATATGACCCTGTCAAACTCCTACTAAAATTCTGTTTTTCAATACCAACTTTATTTTATCTTGAGTTTCATTGGGCTGTGAGTCTTTCCTTCTCTCCCTGGAAATTCAAACACACTTCTATGTGTACTTTTCAAAATGGCAATTTTTAAAGACATTTTCCTAAGCAGTGGATTGCTATATGAACTTTCCTATTGACTAAACTATTTTTCTGTATTTTTCTCTGGGTCCTCTTTTCTCCACCCAGGTGACTTATTTGGAATTAATCTTTTTCCCACCTTAAAATCAAATAGCAAGCTCAGGAATGTATGGATTTCCACCTGCAAATAGCAGTTACACTATTGTTCATTTCTATGAGATACAAATCAGTATTAAATTGTAAACAAACTTCTCACAAGCCCCTAGCATGCATGTGTGTTTGAGCTTTTTATGCTCAAAATACTGAGCAGAAGCTAATCCTACTTAAAGGTGCCTCCGTTTGGTTCACTGACGCTGTTATGACTTAGCAATTTCAGGTATTCAGATCCAGGTCACTTGTCATGTCTGTTGCTTAAATATTTGAAGTTGACTTCTTAAAGAACAAAAAGATCAAACAGTGGTTCAGTTTTTACCTTCTTCAGCTGTCACTTTTCTTTCAAACTATTTTGATATCTTTCAATAAAATAGTTAAAATCATTAGAGTTCCCTCGCTACTTCGCGGTTCGCTTTTAGAGGACTCGCTGTTTCGCGGTTTAAAAAAATATTTATTTAAAATATATATTGCAGTATGTTTGCTGTTTCACAGGTTTTTGCTGCCTCCGCTGTCTGAGGCGCTTTCCCTCCTCAGTCCTCCCTCCAGCCTTGAAGGACTTTTCCTTCACTTTATTTTAAGTTTATAAAGACTTAAAATAGTGTATAACTACTGAAATAATGTATAAATATTAAAATAAATATAGCGTCTCTACATCACGGTTTTTTACTTATTGCAGGAGGTTTTGCAACGTAACCCTCGCAATAAGTGAGAGAACACTGTACATGCACAAGTAATTCTCTAATAGTCTTTCCCTAGGTAAAAAGATAGAATGAATATTCCTTATCCCCATATTTTACTCACCTTCATATTCTTTTACAGAAATAATTTGGAAAGCTTCTCAACTATGCTAAAGGGAATCAGGATTATGCTATTGTAAAGCAAGCTTCTCTGATTAGCACTCACTGAATTAAAACACTAAATAAAAGAGATGTCAGCAGCAACCTCTCTGCTTTTAAAAGGTGACCGTTTTCTCTGGTTTTCAATTGAAGGTATTTTATAGTATTTTCTTCAGTTAGATCAATGATACAAACTCTACAACACTCATCATTTCACACAAGTGATGCCCACTTTTAGCCGCTGGCTAAAGATGATAGGAGCTGCTGTCCAACACGGTTTACAAGGCCACACATTCTTTATCCTTGCATTATATTCTGGCATTGTATTTTAAATATTTTTTTATTATAAATTGTTTAAGTGTGAGATTATTTTTTACAATTTGATACTGTATTTGATTTTTCTATAGTGTTAAGCACTAAAGACATTATAAAATAAAGTGGTCACAGTCTGTCTTTCAATAACAACAACAACAATAACAATAATAATAATAAAATATGAACATGATCAGACAGAACAAGAGGAAAGCAGGGGAAAGTGGAAGTAACCCATTCCCTTTTGTTTTTCCCTGTCTTGGGAGATGGTCAGCCATCCCATGTCCTTACCCATCTTTCCCCCACTTTCTTCCTTCTTGAATCTATTTGGGGTCAGGTAGCATCAGAAATGGAGTCCCACAAGTTCCCACTGGAAGTGCTCCCATGTCATGTGATGGCCTCCATGGACTGCCATGTTTAAACCAGTTTAAACTAGTGTTTCTTGGAAAACTGGGAATTAATGAATATCTTTGTGTAACCTACTTAAATAGAGGCTGAAGAGAGGAATACCCTGAGCTGATGAATTTTTTCTATCCAGGGGTGTTCTTCCTTCCTCATTTAATTTTGTTTCTTGAGATTTTTACATAGAAGTAACATTTTTTCTCTCTCTAGCAGTCTCTCCAAAATCCTCATGAAGAATTCTAAGTATGTTTCATATTAAGAGTGCTAACACACTCAAGCAAGTACAAAACATTTCCACTAAGTGTGCTGGAAACAGCAGAGATTGTCTATATTGGCCAACAGACTTTTTGGACCTCAAAGAGAAGGTTCAGTCCGTCTGGAAACATTTTATGGCTTCTTCTGTGAAATTATATCTGTAAAGATCTTACACAAAAATGGGGCCAGGATGGGAACTTGTGTTTATAATTAAGACCATTAAAGTGAACTGACTTGTGTTTCAGGTCTAACTTTTGTTGCAATTCTTCATTTCTTGAAGGGGAAAATGGAATTGGGATTTTTTTTATATATAATAAAGCTTTGAATAGCTTTGATTTCTATAGCTTGAAGGTATATTAATCTAAGGCTTGTGTGGTCTTGCGTCTAAACAAAGATTCCACCATGTAATAATTCCATTAGGTTTTTTTGAGCAATAGGTTTTTTCATTCTTCTCTTCTTCCCTTCTTGTCCTGAAGAAAGGGTTTTCCCATGTTACTCTGTAAAACATAAATTAGATCAGCCATGGAGTAGGGTGACTGTATTGGTAAATGTGTGTGTGCTGTTTGAGCTTATTAAAATTACTTTAATTACATTATTTTTGCAACCACTGCACAATGATCATGAGAAATCTTAACTTCAAATACTGCCTTCTCTTGTAAGTACCTCTGGGACCTTGTTCATTGTCCTGTCCCTACAGATGAGCACAGCAGACAGAGCCTATTTAGTGCTGAGACTGAAGAATTGTCTTGTGGAGGTTATTAAATGCATTTAGATGATTATTAGAGTCTCAATCAAGGTTCTACAACACAATTAAATTCATAACTTGGAAAAACTTTGTTTTGGGTTGTAACTTCCAGAGTTTCCCAGCAGAAAGGCCACTGCCATGCTAGCACAAAAAAAAGCTGTGTGTTGTTTTTTTTTTTTAAAAAAAAATCCCCTTCGAAAACTGGAACACATAAGGATTACAAAGATTTTCTTTCCAATGGGCAGGATTACATGACATTTTGTGCAAAGCAATATTTTACAAAGAAAGTGATGTGTTTTTTGGGAAAGAGTTCTGCCAATTCAGGAAAGAGTTGCACAAAAGCCAGGGTTGAAATGGGTTTTTCACAAGAAAAGTGTGGATGTGTGAGAAATCTTGTGGCAGTTGACTGATTTCTCATGTATTGAGACAACCTTTCCTGTTGTGGATGAGATTTGTTTTTGAATATTTGTACCATGCATAAACGATTGCCTTATGTTGCAGACACTTGTCATGCACAGGGTTGTGATTAGCTTTTAATATATAAATACTGATTAGGATCAGAATTGTTCCAAGAAATCTACTCCTTCAGCTCCCCACCACTGTTGTAAATCCAGCCTGATACTTGTGTTGGGATAATGGACAATAGAATCCAAGTTTCCTGGTGGGCAGGAGAGGAGACAGTGGTGAGAGAAGGCATGAGTGGCGAAGAAGTGGATGGGCAGGAAAGGCCTTTACATTCAGGTTGAGACATCAGAGAAAGAGAGTGATCAACCAGGCAAAAGGACTCTATAAAATATATGGGAATGGGAGGTTGCTAGAGTTATTCACATTTTTAACCTTTCTAGAGATCCTGCATCATTGGCCCTCTTGGAAGTGGGGGGGGGGGGCAACTGTAACTTCTTTGCATTAAATCACACTGTTTAGCCGGTATTGCACCACCTGACATCCACTGGGAAGTAGCAACCAATAGTGAAAGGACCAAGGCAGTGACATCTCCTGCCCATCCCCTTGTTCGAAAATCAGCCAGCACGCCAATGACTTAAATTAAGAAATAGTTTTCTTACATCTACAGACACGCACTGGAACACCTCAGCAAGTGAGAGTCCAAAGGTGGCAGGCTAAAACCCAGAACCTCAATCCATGGCTGATACCAAATGAGAGACTCCCTCCTGGGCACACTGAAAACTGGGTGACTTGGAAGGAGCTGAACAGACTGTGCTCTGGCACCACGAGATGCAGAGCCAACCTTAAGAAATGGGCTACAAAGTGGAGTCCATGACATGCGAGTGTGGAGAAGAGCAAACCACAGGCCACTTAATACAATGCAGTCTGAGCCCTTCCACATGCACAATGGAGGACTTTCTTATAGCAATACCAGAGGCACTCCAAGTGGCCAGCTACTGGTCAAAAGATATTTAATATAATGACAACTTTTCAAACGTGTGTGTGTGTGTGTGTGTGTTTGTGTGCGTTTGTTTTATTTTTAAAATGCAATACACCTGTTTGGTTCGCTTCTGATACAAAAAAATAAATGAGCATTTAACTTATTCAAGTGATACAGGTGTCCCTAAAATGTATACAAGCTTTAACAGCTACTAGTAGCGATTGTGATTGTTTTAAGGGAAACTAAATGCATTTATATTGAAATAGAAATGTACTTACTTATAGTTACAAACTCATATTGGATTCTAATTTTACTTAAAGTGTAGATTGTATTCTACACTTTAAGTAAAATTAAAATTACCCTCTCCATTGGCGCCCCCTTGCAGTGGGGGAGAGGCTTGCGTACCCTACTGAAGTTGTGAGCTATGCTGACGGTGGCATAATAGCCACCGGTAGGGCCTCCCCTGCCAGGCAGATCACAACCGAAGGGTCTGTCAAAGAGCGTCAAGGGGCAGGATGGGCTCTCTAGCCTTTTGGCAACCGTCCTAAGAGAAGGAAAACTCTGATTTCAAACCCGGGCAGATGGTGCTCGTCTAACCCTGTAAGGTCAACCATCTAAGAGAAGGAAACTCGAACCAAACCTACGACCTGAGAACCTCGCTGCCACCGTCCAAGCTTGCTAGACCTCGGCAGACGAACCTTTGGTTTAAAGGGTGAGGCCAGTTCTGTGCATGCTGCGCTCCACCAGAAAAATCCATTGCACAGGCTCGAAGGACACATCCAACTTCCGAAAAAGCCCTTTAGCGATAGGCGAGGGACGAAACGGCAGGTGCAGACCCAACCCTGCATGCAGGCAGTTCAGGACTTTGGTCGCTTGAGACTGACCTGGGAGATGACAGTCTTGTTCGGCAGCATCCTGAACGACCAAGCAGCCTTTTTTAAGGAGAGCACTGCTTGCTCCATAGTGAGAGGAGCCTAGAAAAGGTGGTCTAACGAAAGCTCATCTCCGTCTACCTGGTTGACTAGCCGCGGCCAATGGGCATCTTCCGATGCGGTCGAACAAAGACAAAGAAACAAAGGCCAACATCTGCCTGCAAAGGTGCAAATAGACTGACACTTGCATGCTGGAACATCAGAACCATGCAAGATTCTGCAGATAGTGGACGTCCTGAGCGTCGTTCTGCTCTAATAGCCCATGAACTATCACGGCTTAATATTGACATCGCTGCTCTTAGTGAAGTTCGTCTCCATGAGGAAGGCAGCCTTAAAGAACATGGTGCTGACTACACACTCTATTGGTCTGGCAAACTCAAAACTGAGAAACATCTTTCAGGAGTAGGCTTTATGACTAAAAATTAACACAGACATTAAGAGAAAATATAAATATGACAAAGACTGACTGGACACAATTTATAAGCTATCTCAAAGGACAAAAATATGACTGGTTGATCAAAATGGATTTGTAACATGAGGTTTGCAATTTGATTTGACACTAGACGGGCGTAAGACAAGACCCAGACAGACTCTAAGAGTTCTACCTATGTTCTAAAGATATGTAAGGGAAAATGCGTGGGATGGAAGTATCTGTAATGTACTGTTCTTTGTTGTCTTTCCCACTCACTACCTAACCCGATTTCTTTCCCCTCCCCCCTCCTCCCCCATTCTTCCCTTTGTGACCCCTGTTTCACCCTGTTCATTGTTTTTTAATTCTATATGTTTTAAAAGGAATTAAATAAAGCATTTAAAATGATTTAAAATTCCATTGTCTCTAAACTCGAAACGTTGCCGACAGGTCACTCTGATCGCATTATCTCCTTACGCCTCCCATATGCTGTTCTCTTCAGTATATATGCCCCAACTATGCAAGCTGACCCTGTGGAGAAAGACAAATTCTACTCAGACCTACACCACCTCATACAAAAGGTCCCTACAGAAGATAAAATCATTATCATTGGCTATTTCAATGCCAGAGTAGGAAAAACCTTTGAGGCCTGGAAAGGTGTATTAGGCAAGCACAGTGTTGGAAACTGTAATGATAATGGACGCCGTCTGCTAGAATTTTGTGCAGAACAGCAGCTGACTATTACAAACACTATCTTTCAGCAGAAAGATAGCTTGAAGACCACTTGGATGCATCCCCGATCTAAGCAGTGGCACCTCATTTACTATGTTTTAGTGCGCCAGAGAAACATTTGTGATGTCCATCATACTCGAGTGATGCCCAGTGCAGAATGTCAAACAGACCATCGCCTTGTAAGATGTAGACTAAATCTACACCTTAAGCTCAAACCTAAGAGGGGTGGCATCTTAAAGAGGAGACTCCAAGTCAACAATCTTCAACAGGCTGTTGTGAGAGACAATTTCCAGGCAAATCTGCAAGCAAAACTTGAAGACCACCCTACAGATTCTTCTCCTACAGTGCTTTGGCAACACATCAAAAACAGTATCCTGCAGTCTGCTGAAGAATCCCTAGGATTCTCCCTCAAGAAAAACCAAGACTGGTTTGATGAAAACAACCAAGAGATCCAGGAGCTGTTGGCAAATAAGAGAACCGCTCACCAGGCACACCTCGCCCAGCCATCTTGCCATGTAAGAAAAGCAGCCTTTCGTCTCGCATGTAGTAAACTCCAACAAAAACTCCGAGACATTCAGAACAAGTGGTGGATTGATTTAGCACAAAAGACACAACATTGTGCAGATCTCGGTGATCACAGAGGTTTTTATGAAGCTCTCAAAGCAGTGTTTGGACCTACTTATCAGGTCCAAAGCCCCTTATACAGTACAAATGGGCAAACACTAATTACTGATAAAGTCTCCATCCTGAACCGATGGGCTGAACATTTTCAGAGTCTCTTCAATGCCAACCGAGTAGTCCAAGGTTCAGCTATCCAACACATGATACAACAACCAATGAAAAATGAACTGGACACAGCTCCCACTTTGGAAGAGACCATTGAGGCCATACAGCAGATGAAAAATGGCAAAGCAGCCGGGATCGATGGAATCCCACCTGAAGCTTGGAAACAGGGAGGTCATGTACTGCATGCTAAATTCCACGAGCTCCTTGTGAGTTGCTGGGAAAAAGGTGAACTGCCATCAGATCTCCGAGATGCAGTTATCATCACCCTGTATAAGAAAAAGGGAACAAAATCCGATTGCTCAAACTATCTAGGTATAACACTGCTCTCCATTGCTGGAAAAATCCTTGCAAGGATACTCCTGAACAGATTAGTTCCTACCATTGCAGAAGAACATCTCCCGGAAAGCCAATGCAGCTTCAGAGCTAATAGGAGCACCACAGATATGGTTTTTGCCCTTAGACAACTGCAAGAGAAATGTCGAGAGCAGAACAAAGGACTCTATGTAACATTCGTCGATCTCACCAAAGCCTTCGACACTGTGAGCAGAAAAGATCTGTGGCAGATCCTGGAACGTCTAGGATGTCCCCCCCCAAGTTCCTCAAAATGATTGTCCTGTTACATGAGGGCCAGCACGGTCAAGTCAGATATGGCGATGCTCTCTCAGAGCCTTTTCTAATAACTAATGGAGTGAAACAAGGTTGTGTTCTTGCACCAACCCTATTTACAATCTTCTTCAGCATGATGCTCCAAAGGGCTACGGCAGACCTACAAGAAGAAGGCGGCATATATATACGCTATCGTACTGATGGCAGCTTGTTCAACTTAAGCCGTCTGAGGGCTCGCACTAAGACTCTAAACTATCTAGTCCGTGAGCTGCTTTTTGCTGACGATGCTGCCCTTGTCACCCATTCAGAAGCAGCCCTGCAGTGCCTCACATCCTGCTTTGCAACAGCTGCAAAGCTGTTTGGGCTGGAAGTCAGCCTGAAGAAAACGGAAGTCCTCTACCAGCCCGCACCACAGGAAGAACACCATCATCCTCACGTCAGCATAGGCACATCTGTGCTTAAATCCGTTCAGCAGTTCACCTACCTGGGAAGCATAATCTCTTCAGATGCCAAGATTGACAAAGAGATAGATCACAGATTATCAAAGGCATATAGTGCATTCGGAAGGCTTCACAAAAGAGTCTGAAGCAACAAGCACCTGAGGCAAAGCACAAAAATCAGTGTGTACAGAGCTATCGTACTGTCTATTCTCCTCTATGGGTCTGAAACATGGGTCGCCTGTTGCCAACACCTATGACTCCTCGAATGCTTTCATCAGCGCTGTCTTTGCACAATCCTAAATATACACTGGACCGACTATGTGACGAATGTTGCTGTCCTTGAGCAAGCAGGGATCACCAGCATTGAGGCCATACTATTGAGAACACAGCTGCGCTGGGCAGGGCACGTCTCTAGAATGACCCAAATGTACAAAGAGAGAAATGTAATTCAAAATTCAGGTTCTCTGTGCATTGCCTGCCCACACAGTGGTCACAACCCCCAGTCCCCCTTTTCAGTGAGGGGGTGGCCAGATACCCATCCGTGCAGAACCAGTGTTAACACACCTGGGCATAGCCAGCTGTTTACCTGTCCTTCCTGGCGCCATTTCATCATTTAAAAAGGAAGGAAAGCCTCCTTACCAAGTCTAGAGACTTCTCCATGCTCTGTGGTATCTAAATAATGCAATGGAGGTTTGGAGAGAAGAAGGGGAAATTCACACCTCTGTGGGTTGCCTATGGGGGCTGCCTCCTGGGATCACACATGGTGATTCCAGGAGGCAATCCCCACAAGGCTCATACTTGGGAAGATGTGCAGCTTTCTTGAACACTTTAAATGGCAGTGTAGATGGAGCCTGAGTCTGCAGCATTTATATATTTACAGTGGGCCAGGACAAAGAACTTACCTTCCACTGGTTCTTAATCAACCAGAAGTGGCTTTGATGAGATGGTTCATCTACTAAGAGGAAGATAAAAAACAATCTAAACTATAATGTTTAAAAAGATTTGTATCTTTATTCATAGGTTTGCAATATGCTTGGATGTTTTACAGTTTCATAAACCTGAATAATCTGGAAGCAATTTTCTCTTCAGCCAGTAAGACCATAAGGATCAGCAAACAAACATATATAAATAAGTTTTCAGAGGTCCATGATATGGGTTCTTGGTCCTGAAGACTGAACAATTTGTAAACTTGTTTTCAAACAAATGTAAATAGATTTATCTATCCAAAGGCCTAAATAAACACAAAAGTAAGCAAGAGATGCAATGTCATCTAGGGGCAACAATACAAGTACTGATGAGTGCAAAGATCTGGGCCATCTGCTTTGACCTCGAACCAAGAAAAATCAAGAAGAGTTGCAGATGAAATTCATCTTTGAACATTGCTTTCTAGAACCCTTTCCAGCTGACTCCGCTTGGAGGTTTTTGTGAAATCCACAAGCATGAGGTAAAAAAAATTCCAGACCAGGATTTTGTCATTTTTTCCAGATACTTCTTGTAAATATTCTGTTACTGGAAGTTGGTTAGTAACAGCAAAGTTGTTGATGTAATCCTGCAAGGATTTTCACAGCAGTGATGACTATCCTATTACTTTGTACACATTTATTCCGTGTTTACGTGCAATGTTTTGCACCAAACTACTTTGACGTCTACAACAATTAAAAATATGTGCCTTTTAAATGACAAGGTCACAGAGATTGCCAGATGTTCTGGATTCAGCCACAAAACAGGAAAGTAGCATTTATTTTAGAGCCATGGCTAAATGAATGTGTTAGTTCCATCCCTGCATTGCTTCTGTTATGGTTTTCTGTTCAGTTTTGAAAATAATATTAGTTACTTGTGATCTTCCAAACCAAATGCAAACCACCAGCCAAGCATGACAGGGTTTGATAAATCTCTTGTTGGTGCTATTCACTCTGGCCTCACAGAAACATATCTAAAGACGGAACTATTCAGGCCACAAGTAATTTTGGAACATTGATGATACGGGAAGGTTCACATTGACCCTTCTGTAGTGGGAGGAAATTGCCTTTTTTTCTTCAAATTTATTCTTTGTTGTGTGAATTAGAATAAACTCTGTCACCAAATGATAACAAACACTGTGGAATTTCAGAATCAAGTTCCACTTGTAATTTTTAGGATGATAGCATTCAGACATTCTAAGGATGGATCTATAATGGAGAATTAATGCAGTTTGACATCACTTTGATGCCATGACTCAGTGCTGTGGAATAATGAGATCTATAGTTGTGTCCAAACAAGTAAGCAATATTATTTATCAGAGGAGGCTAAAAATAATGTAAAAGTGCAATTCCAAGGATTCCATAGCATTGGGCCATGGCAGTCAAAGTGGTGTAAAGTGCATTAATTCTACAGTGATACACCCTTAGTTACAACAAGGATTAATAGCCAAGGCAAATTGGCTTTTTCCACTGATTTCCTGGCAGTGGTACATCAATAAATTTACCAACACCTCTCTTTCAATATCAGAGTATGTCCCTTTCACTGAAGCAGTTTTTAGCCTTGGTAAACTGTGGCATTGACTCTGAAAGTAGTGTGTCCATGTCTTTGTGGCTGAAGATTCCATGTAGACTGAAGTGCTAGCTGAAGTTGAGGTTGTGGAAGCTGGGACTCAGCCAAAATATTTATTCCATAGTCAGGAAGTGACATGACATGGCAGCAGTCCTCCCTTAAGAACTCTTCTGGATATGGTAAAATTTATCGGCATGACCTCTTAGGTCTGGTACACCTTATCTTTGTGTCTTCTTAAAATCCAGGATGCCTCAGCAAAGACAGACTAGCCTTGAGTTGAATAAGCATCTGCCCAAATGTTATACTTAGCTCTCAAATTCTGAGCAATGTTGTGGGTATTTTGATCCCAGAATTTGCAGTCATGCCCATGCTTCTTTTTACACTGTTGTTTTATTTTGTTTTATATTTCTTTTTGAGGCAAGACTGCGCCAACATTTCTTAATTCTGACTGAATACCTGAACAATGCCAGACACAGGAAGGTATTTGAGGCGCCAAAGTATAAACTAAATGACATTTTCATGGAATTAAATTGGAAACAAACATCAAAGTTATTCAGCATAGCAGTCAAAGTGGACTCGTAAAAGTATAATGGTCCATACCAAACAGTTTCAGAGAGCCAGAAAAAAATGTTCCTGTTTATTTTTTCAATAATATATTTTTCTCCCAAGTGGGTATAGGTGAAAAAAAACAAATTATAAATTATAAAACAGGATCTCTGTGAAGTTGTTAATTGATTTCATTTGTGGTTGTTATTATTAACAGCCCTTTCCATCTCCTGGTGTGTCATTTTTGCATGTCAGGAGTACTCTGCAGAGGGGCCTGTGCTGCCGGCAGACCCCTTCCAGGTTGACCTGGAATGGTATCTAGCCACACCTCTGGGGTTTGGATTGGGAATGGGGTCAGAAACCTGGGAGGAAGTGGGTTAAAATAACCCACTTCCTCTTGAGTTTCTGCCCTGCCTGGAAGGCCCCTCTGCAAGATCAGGATCTAATCCCCATTCAGCCATGAAAACCTGCAGTGTGACCTGAGGCAATCACACTCCCTCGACCTTAGATGAAGACAATGACAAATTGTCTCTGAACAAATGTTGCCACATAAACCCGATTACTTTTTGTTTTAGGGTTTGCCTCAAGGTAGCCACAAGTCAGGAACAGCAGAGATACACCCATCTATTTTCTTTTCTCTAGAATGATGCACTAACACCATGCTTCGGGGCTTTCAAAAGACCCTCTCTACTGCAGACCCTTTAGAATGCTTCTTGAAGTGTTTTCCCCAACTTTTCACCCACATAAGAAATGCTTTCTCTACACTTTCCACCAACACAAAAAACATCTTGGGGAACTGCTTTACTGAAAATATGGGTTTGGGGGTTGGTATTACACTAGGAAACATTATCGTAGCTCTTTTTCAAAAATAACACCTCTTGATTGAAAACTAAAAAGAAAATTGTCACTAAAATAAACAGAAGTATGAATATTATTGGTGACCCTTCTACTTATTGGTGACCCTTCTACTTATTCTGTGTAAGTCATATTAATTTCAATGGAGCCTATCCTATTGATTTGGAGGACCTGCTCACAGAGAAATGGCCTTGTCTCATGTTGGTCCTTGTGATGCAACATTATTATACTCAATAACCTTCATTTGGTATGCAGTGCCTGGGTAGTTTGAAGATTTTAAATATCATTTATTTATTTATTTATTTAAACTTGTTCATCGCCACTCCCGTCCAGCTCGGAGGGACTTACAAATAGGTAAAACATCAGGATAAAACACACAGTAAAAACAGTTTAAACAGTTAAGAACATCTAGAACCACAGCAATCAAGATCCCGTGGGCGCAGCGCCAAGTAGATCCTCCCAAACCCGAGCTAAGCCATTAGTCAAATGCCTGCACAAACAAGAAAGGCATAAACTGCATGCTTTGAATTCTGACTGAGAGTCATTCCAGTCTTCTGGATTCTTGTCACATAGAGCAATTTGCCAATATCCGCTGGATAATGGAGAAAGGCAGGGAGTTTCAGAAAAACATCTATTTCTGTATCATTGACTACTCTAAAGCCTTTGACTGTGTGTATAATAAATTGTGGCAAGTTCTTGGTGGTATGGGCATACCAAATCACCTTGTCTCTCTCCTGAGAAATCTGTAAAAGGACCAAGTAGCAACAGTAAAAACTGACCATGGAATTAATACATCTTGCGCAAAACATACTAAGGTCATGATTGGTTTGCATTCACAATCTCTATGTAGTCAGTGTTTAAAAGAATACATAAGGATTGTGAAAGTTCTCCAATCTCAACTTTCTGGACAGCAACTACTGAGAGTGATGAGGGTTTGTTCCCCTGTCTGTTGGGAAGCATGATAGATCTCTGGTGTGAAGAGGAAATCTGAGAGGAACATTGATTCTGACTGTTGTAACATAGATCACTAGCAACTGCCATCACTGGTAAACCGAGATTGGAGGTGTTGCTCCTGGTGAAACTGCTGGATAACATAACAATTATGGTTGTAGGTAGCTAAGTAGCTGAGAGAGAGTTCCAGTTTGCATGTCTTATGAAAAATCAAGTTCTTGTGACTGTTTGCCATTTTTCCAATCGTTCTCCATTTTCCCAAGCAGATTTAGAGATGTTATAACATTAAATATTGTTTGACAAAGTAGAACAGCAGTGTGCTGATAACCTTCTTCAATGTATTTGCCAGTGCATTGCAACAAAAAAAAGTCCAGATTAGACACTAATTTTACTTGCTTCAGTATGTATTTAATGCATGCAATTTTCTGGCAATTCATTCCAAAGTTACATGATTACACTGAAATACAAAGAATTCTAGATGCTTCATGCCAGGTCTCCTGTGAAGTCTCACAATATGGCAGGTATTGCGAGACTTGTGAGTCTGCTCTGAGCACTGCAATTACTTAGATATTACTGTGGCCTATACTTAAATATTACAAGCAAACCATATATTTCCTTTTTGTAAAACATTAGCCTAATAAACAATGTCTATGATGCCATCTACACAGACCATTTAATGTAGTTTGAAGCTAACTTCATGTTATTGCAGCCAGATAACAAACACTCACAAAAATGCATGAAAGAAAGCCCTTAATTTGCACCAGTTCTCTCTGGTTTGTGTAATTGCATCTGGGACTCAAACTGGTTTCAGGATTTCCTATATAATAATCTGCATATTTAAACCACTTTGGTGGCCATTCAATACCAGTTTGAAATTGCATTAAATGATCCGTGTAGACGTAATAATAATGATAATAATAATAATCTTTATTTGTACCCCACCACCCTCTCCCCAATGGAGGACTCAGGGCGGCTTACATGAGACCAAGCCCAACAACACAATACAATAAATGAAATCAAAACAGAAACAACAACATAATAAATTACACAAAACATAAACAATAGGAGTACAGCAAACAATATAAAATTACAATAAAATCATTCATAACACATAACAATTCACTACATGTAGCTAGTATGATGTCAACATCTAAGTTTTGGTCAAAGGAAATGGCATCCAAAGAGTAGCAGAAACATTTTTGGAAGGCAAACAATGGAGAGGATGATTGATAATGGCATATAAAGAGTATGTAATTAACTAACCACTTAAGCTGACATCTTTGTACAGTAGCTGGCTTTCATGTTCTTGATGACCATAGTACAAAACAGCTGCCTTAAATTAGAAGTTTAATGCTATGGCCCAGATTTAGCTGTAGCAGCACACAGTATATGGCATTTAGCCCATAGGAAAGTCCTTACACTTAAAACAACTGCACAAACGAATCCATAATGTAGCTCTTGACCCAGTGAAGTAGGCATCAGGAAGACACATCATTGGGCTTTCTCAGACTCTAACCCTTCACTGCCAAAGGAAAAAAATCCCTACGTGGCATTTTTTTTCATTGTACACAGCACAGGCATAACTTGTATTGGACCCGACTGCATTCTAGACCAACTGTGTGCTCACCCCTGTACATAATAGTGATGTTGGGGTGGTGGGAGGAGTAAAATAGTTTAGCTCTTCTTTCCTTTTCCAGTTTTCTTTCACCATTTATTTGAATTCCATCAATTTGAATTTGCATTTGTTTGAATGGCATTTTCTTCATTTTCTATTCGTTATCATTTTTATTTGATTGTTTGATCATTTGATTTCATTTGTTTTGCAGACCTTCCTTCATATCTATTAATTCTCTACCACTCTTTTTAACCTTTCTGTGCTGTAGACAATTCCAGATTTTCATCCTGGTAAGAACAAATGAAAAATAAATCAAATGGATTTAAAACCACATCAATTCTATTTAAGAATGCATTTCTTTGGATTTTTGTTTGTTTGTATAACAAAAGTGATTGAAACAAATAGGCATATTCACTTCACTTTCCATTTGTAGTCAAAACAAATGCTTTCCCCTAATAAATTCATTTGCCACTAGGATTTTGAATGTGAGCCTTCTAGACTGTGCCCTGGTGCTTCCTGTTGAGAGCCCTTCAAAACAGGACAATGCAAATACAGCAGACACATGTCTATGTTTGTGTCAATACATAAATACATCTCTTCTATGAGAGTTTCCAAACTGTGGTTTATGGGCTCTTATTAAGCAAGTAAAGGACTTACCATTTTTATTTTATGTTGGTGAAAGCAGATTGATCAATTTTCCCCCATAGGCTTATAGACAGATCCAATGAAAGAGGGACAATTGGCCTCCTAGTCAGAAATTCCTCTTCCTATTTCAAATGCTGAGGAACACAAATACGTGCCATGATTATGTGCTTTTCACTGACAACTCACTGGCCACTGTGTTAAAAGAATGCTGAGCTTAACAGGATTTTGGGCAATTCTAACACTTTGTTGTTATGCCAGCATTCTCTTTATTCCTTGCCCATTTCAAGTATCCCTGTCTACTAGGCATGGTTTAGAATCCTAAAATGGTGAATCGTAAATCAAATGGGGGGGGGGGGGGATTTTTTTTGATTAGTAAAAGAAAGACTTACAAAAAATTTCCCAAAAATTTCGGAAATGTAACTTAAGTACTAACGAAATCCGTTAGTAATTCGTATGCCAGAGCATGTGCATTCCAGATGGTTTTGGCCTACAACTCCCAGAAATCCTAACAGCTGGTAAATTGGCTGGGATTTCTGGGAGTTGTAGGCCAAAACTTGAATAAATCACACTGAATTCTAGATGGGACTCTCCAAATAGGAAGGAGGGAGGGAAGGAGGGAGGGAGGGAGGGGGTATTCTATTCTTGGAAGCAGCAAAAGAAAAGGAGGAGGAGCCCCCTCGCTCCTCGCTGCCTCTCTCTCACCCCGATCCCGAGGGAGCGAGGGCCCAAGTTTGCCCAGGCTGGTCATATACCTACATTCTATGCACATGCAATAATACAGCAGTAATAACAATGGGTATAAGAATAGGTAAAATTCAAACCGAAGTGTTCTGAGTGGTCCCTGCCTCATGCGGTGCAAACGGGCTCTTCTTTGTGAGCCTGGGAAATTAGCCCGGAAAAGACAGCATTTTCTGCTTGGGTGCACACACATACATATTCTTTGGGGGGGGGGGGTTGCTGCAGAATCTTCTCTATGAGGCCGGGATTCTGCAACAAATACCCCCTCCCAAGAATATGTATGTGTGTGCTCCCCAGCTGGCTTTTCCCCGGGCTAATTTCCGATTGCACCGCATGAGCCCGTTTGCACCGCATGAGCCCGTTTGCATGAGGCAGGGACCACTCAGAATACTTCGGTTTGAATTTTACCTTTTCTTATACCCATTGTTATTACTGCTGTATTATTGCATGTGCATGGAATTAGGTATGACCAGTTGGATTACTTATAATATTAGGCAGTGGCACTTACAATTCCATTCATTCTATTATACATTAGGTTGGTTTCTCACCCCAATACTCTTTGATGCCTTAGATCCTGGCTGGCAGGCAGGAGAGGCAAGGAAGCCTGGAAAAAATGTAAACAGAGAGGTTTACTCAGAAGTAAATCCACAAAGGAGGACCCTTCATCCAAAGTGCCCTCCTTTGCAGATTTACTTCTGAGTAATCCTCTCTGTTTACATTTTTCCAGGCTTCCTTCCAGCCGAGGGAAGGAGCGAGTTTAGGGCTTGCCTTGCCATAATATTGGCAAGGGAGGCGGGAGGGTGGTGAGAGAGAAGGAGGGTGCCCCCCCTTATGCCCCCCTTACGACCTAATAACGACACTTAAGAAAATCCTGGCCCCCGAGGTTCTAAAAAGAAAGTCCACTTCCTGGTTGGCGTTCCAGGTGTGGAAACGCTCGAAAGTAGCATATCTTACGAATTAATTACGAAACGAATCATTTTCATAACTTTTTCTCATGCCTACTGTCTACTATCTTCTAGTCATTAACCAATTCTTCCAATGTCTGACTAAATAAATGAAATACAACTATCCAATTGCATGCGGCCTACTCAAAACCTCCTGCTCTAATGGGCCTGAGACTGTAAGGTTTACAAATGGTTCAGTAGTCCACACAAAATCTGTATCTCAAAATGGGAATTCAGTTGAGATTTGCAAGACATGTGATTAGCAATATAATAATAATCACTGAAACCTGTTGTGCAATTGGGATGCAATGTGGAGTCTTTTGACGTTAGGACTGTTACAAATAATAGTTGCCTAGCGCATACCTTTTCTGGGCAGAACATCATGGACTATAGTCAATAATAATAATAATAATAACAACAACAATAATCCCCCATTAGGTGCCGCCTTGTTGTTGGCGGGGGGCTTAACTGCTTCTATGATGTTGAGAACTGTGCTGGCAGAAGTGTAAACTACCAGCAGGTTCAACCAAGCCAGAGTGGTCTCAACTGAGAAGTAAAACTAAATGCACCCAACCCATTTAAATATGGTGAAACAAACTCTAAACTCTAATGGCATTACCATTAAAATATTGCCCAAAATAGGTGGTGGGGGGAGAGTTGAAAGCCATGAATTAATTTCAGTTTTTTCTGAAACTATTACATTAAAACTATTAGATAATTTGGCTACATTTTATTTCAATTTCATCTGGGCCAGAATGATTGATGGTTACCAAAGTAGCAGTGCATTTTTGGACAATTGCTGCTTTGGTTAAATTCTTGGCATAATTAGCTAGTGTTTTCTGCAAATCGGCTGGTGCGTTGAGTATTATTAGAAACCATTACTTTGCAAAAGTACAGTATTTTGAAAAGTACAGTACAAAACATGTACAGAATCAGGAGATTCCAATGGGAAGTTAACCCATATATAGACGTCCACTGAAATGTTAGGATACAAGCTATAAAGGGTCTAAAACCGGTTCTCTTGTCCTTTCTTTTGCACTTCTACAGCCTTTCATGTCATGTGAAAAGCTGTACTTCAAACTAAGTTGCAGTTAAAGAGAACTTGCCATGTTGTAAATGAAACTTTTCAACCACTTTAGAAAGAAATGAACTTTTTAATGAACTCAAGCTTATGGGAATGAAATACTTATAGAATTATTATTATTATTATTATTGCACAAAAACACAGTATGACACAGCAAATGAGATATATATGCTAGATTTTGTATCACAAAATCATAAGTCAAACACTTCCCAAGCATTTAGGATTGTGTGATGTATGTTCGAATGATGCGCACAAAGCCAAGTTAGGTGGCCTTTTGCAGTTGACAGATCATGATTTTGTCAATGTTTATTGTTTTCAAATGCCAGCTGAGATCTTTTGGCACAGCACCCAGTGTGCCAATTACCACTGGAACCGCCTGTACAGGTTTATGCCAGAGCCTTTGCAGTTTAATTTTGAGGTCCTGATAACAGCTGAGTTTTTTTTTGTTTTTCGTCTATTATTATTATTATTATATACCCAACAAAATTAGTACACAGCAAACAAGATCACTATACTGGCTGTTGTATTGCATCACACGTTGGACATTTCCCAAGTGTCTAGGACTGTGTGATGCTGATGATGGCGAATAATGCTGATGTGTGAGCCGGTAAAGTCTATCGACATCACTATGTGGATGTAATAAGTAGTGGACTGTTATCAGTTTTCTTGTCTTTCTGTCCAGATAATCCACACTTCTTCTTCTTCTTCATATTATTATTATTATTATCTGATAATTATTCAATTCATGGTGAAACTGTAGACATTAGAACTGTAGAATGATGGCACTTGACATACCACTGAGCCTAGAAAATACCTATCTGCAGAACATAAATCGAATTGTACAGCTCAAGGCTGATAAAGGCAAAATTGAAGTGTTACAGGAGGATTTTCCTTTCAGAATGGAAAACCTTGAATAGGGATGGTGTAATTGGCCAGTTTTGTATTGCAAAACTGGCCAATTACAGCATCTTTGATTGGTAGGTTACATACCTGTGACCATCTTTCTTCGAGTGAAGCTCTGTGAATCCACACTTATGAAGTTTGCGCGCCAGCGCGGGCTTCCAACGGAAACTTTCCCAGTTTGAAAAGTTTTGGCGGTAGCTCCGCCCAGCCGGCCCGGAGGGCATAAAGGCGCCTCCATGCGCGCCCACCCCATTCCTACGCCACAATAGCAACTAGGAAAGGGTGGTTTGAGATAGAGGGGACGGCCGGGCGGGTTCGTGTGGATTCACAGAGCTTCACTCGAAGAAAGATGGTCACAGGTATGTAACCTACCATTCTTCTTCGAGAGCTCTGTGAATGCACACTTATGAAGATTTACTGAGCTAAGGTAAAGGAGGTGGGAACAAACCAGCCAAATATGAACAAAATGAACAGGTTTATTACAACCAACAACCCGAATAAATAACACATCAATAATATAAATATGAGTGGAAGGCAAGCTCCCACTTGTAAACACAGTGCAACAAGCACCATTCATGTCAGGCACACAGGCCTCACAGCATAAGTGCAACAAGCACCATTCATGTCAGGCACACAGGCCTCATAACAGTGAGTGCAACAAGCACAACTGAGAACATAAGTGCACAACTGGTGCAACTTGAACCCGTGAGTGGGTAAAGCGCGCTTTAACTGGTAGACTGTGCCCCCTACCCGGGGCACGGCACACACTTGAACGTTAGCTAGTGCAACCGGAGGGGAAGAGTTCGACCGACCGTAACTGTCGACCGAACCGTGCATAAAGGGGAGAGAGGGCTGCCTACTCGGCACCACCTCGAGGGCCCTTGGGGTTAAGAATTGACCTACCAAAAGCCGCCTCCCTTCCAAATAGGGTGTCTACCCGGTAGTGTGATGTGAAGGTGGAGGGGTTGGCCCAGATGGCCGCCCTACAAATTTGGTCCAGGGGAATCCCTTGGAGAAAAGCGGTCGACGTGGCCACTGCCCTAGTCGAGCGACCCTTGACCCTAAGGGGACACGGCTGACGTGCTATCTGATAGCACAGTTCAACCAGGGAAGCCACCCAATTGGAGAGTCTTTGTGACGACACCGGCAAGCCCAGCTTGTCGGTGGCGTAAGAAACAAAGAGTCTAGTCGACCGACGGTAGTCCGCCGATCGGTCCTTGTAGACCCAGAGGGCTCTCCTGACGTCGAGGGCACCGAGCGTCGAGTCACTGTCCCCGGATTGGGAGGGCCCCATGTCCGGGAGCACAATGTCGGTGTTTACGTGGAACGGGGACACCACCTTAGGCAGAAAAGTGATGTCCGTTCGCAGAATGGCTCTGTCTGCCAAAAATAGCAGGTAGGGCTCGTCGACCCGGAGCGCCGCCAGTTCGGAAGGCCTACGAGCCGACGCGATGGCGACCAGGAAAACCACCTTCCAGGAGAGGAGCCGCAGGTCGATGGATGACAGCGGTTCGAATGGTGGGGATGTCAAGCAGGACAGGACCAGGTCGAGGTTCCAACCCGGTGTAGGTGGATGCACCGGGGGGGCGGGTGTTGTTGACACCCCTCAGGAATCTCTTGACCATCGGGAACTGGAACAGCGAGGGACCATCCCTCTGCTGGTTCTGCCAGGTGAGGGCCGCCAAGTGGGTCTTCACCGAGGACATGGACAGACCCCTGTCGACCAACTCCGCCAGGAATTCCAGGGACCGAAAGCGGGAAGACGGCGGCGGATCGAGAAGACTGGAACTTCGCATAGCGGGCGATGCAAGCCGAGTACGCCTTCGACGTGGCCGGCTTGTGGGCTGCTGCCAGGATCGCTGCTACTGCTGGAGAGACGTCTGGCGGCGGTGGATCCTCCATGCGGTTAAGTGCAAGGATGGAAGGTCCGGATGGAGGAGCATCCCCTTCTCCCGGGTCAGCAGATCTGGCCGGTGAGGGAGTGGCATGTGGTTCTGGCCTGCTAGGTGGAGCAGGGTCGGGAACCAAACTTGTCTTGGCCAGTAGGGGGCGATGAGGATGCAATCGGTCCCCGAGAGCTGGATCTTCTCGATGATTCGGAGAAGAAGCGGGAACGGCGGGAAGAGGTAGAAGAACCCCGTCGTCCAGTCGAGGAGGAGTGCGTCCCCGAGGCAACCCCGGCGTGCATCCGGGGCAAGCCTGGCACCGAAAACTGGCAGTTGGTTGTTTTCCGGCGATGCGAAGAGATCTGCGTCTGGGAATCCCCACCGTTGAAAGACACGGTGGAGCTCGCCGGATGCAGCATCCATTCGTGGGACGACCAGCCGGTTCTGCTGAGGGAGTCCGCCTCCACGTTCTCGACTCCCGGGAGATGAATGGCCCTGGGGGTCACTTGATGAAGGACGCACCACTCCCACAGGCTCTGGGCCAGGGCCAGGAGCTTCCTCGAGCCCGTTCCGCCCTGCTTGTTGACGTAGTACATGGCCACTATATTGTCTGTCCTGACCAGTACTACGTGTCCCTGACTAGGGGCGAAGGCCGAAGAGTCTTGGCTATGGCCAAGAGCTCGAGGTAGTTGATGTGGTGGAGCTTCTCCACGCCGACCATTGGCCGTTGATCGACAAGTTGTTCATGTGGCCTCCCAGGCCAGCATCGACGCGTCGGTCGTCAGCGTGATGGATGGGGTCAACGTGTGGAAAGGCACCCCTTTGCAGGCGTTGGCTTCGGACGTCCACCACCGGAGGGAGTCCTTGACCGTCCTCGAGAGAGAGTCTCTTTGAGTGGTGTTCTCTGACCGGATCGAAGTGGTCGAGAAACCAGCGCTGTAGAGGTCTGAATCGGAGCCTTGCCAGCGGAGTGACTGACACCGTGGACGCCATGTGGCCGAGCGTGACCTGGATCTGCTTTGCCGTGATGCAGGGCCCGGTGCAGGCGTTGACCTCCCGTCGAAGTGCCTGGAATCTGACGTCTGGCAGATAGGCGAGCTGACCGACGGAGTCGAAGATCGTCCCGATGAACTTTATGGACTGGGACGGGGCGAGCTGGGATTTTTCCTCGTTGAGCCGCAGGCCTAACGACGAGAGTAATTGCAGTGCCGTCGAGACCTGTTGGTGCAGCAGATCTGGAGACTGGGCCGCCAGCAGCCAGTCGTCCAGGTATGGGAAAATCGGATTTTCTCCCTTCTCAAGTGCGCAGCCACGACCGACATGCACTTGGAGAATGTTCGGGAGCCGTCCCGAGGGCCGAAGGAAGGACGTTGAATTGGTACGCCCTTCCTGCCACCTTGAAGCTGAGGAAGCGTCGATGGGCAGGCCTGATCGAGATGTGGAAGTACGCATCCGAAGATCTATTGAGGCGAAGTGGTCTCCTCTCCGGAGCAGCGGGAGAATGGACGACACTGACACCATCCTGAATTTCCTCGGCGAACGTACGCGTTTAAGTCTCTGAGGTCCAGGATGGGTCGCAGGGAACCGTCTGGCTTCGGCACGCTGAAATACCGTGAGAAGAATGCCCCTCTTTCCTTGCTCTGGGGGAGCTGTGAAATCGCTCCCTTTTGAAGCAATGCGTCGACCTCCTCCAAGATCACCCTGGACGGCTCTGTCTCGACGATGAACCCCGTTGGTGGAAGCTCGTCGAATTCCAAGGCATAGCCGTCTTCGACAATCCGGAGAACCCATGCATCTGAGGTGATGCGACGCCAGGCATCGATGTAGCGGGCCAGGCGGTCTCCGAATGGTGGGTGTGGTGGTGGAGGTCGAAGGGTGGGGGGAGGCATGGAGGTGGCTGCGGTACCTAGCGACGAGGCGGTGTCGTCCTTCGCCCCGTCAAAGCGCGGCGGTTGGACTGTCCATTGCCATTGTTATGGCGAGGCCTTGATTTATTACCCTGACGGGGTCGGTTGGCCTGTTGCTGCTGTTGCTGCCTCGGCTGTTGTTGTTGCTGCTGCTGAGGGGCCGAGTAAGGCCGTGGAGCTTGGCGGTACTGTTGCCTGGGCTGAAACCGCCCGTTGGTAGTACCTAGGCTTTGGTTGTGGTTGGGGCCGATCCAGTTTGGCCGTCAGGACTCTAAAGTCGTGAGTGGCCTTTAGTTTATCGTCCGTGCCCGCAAAGAACAGTCCTTGGGCGTCGAACGGAAGATCCTCGATGGTCTTCTTCGAATTTGAAGAGAGACCAGAAGACTTCAGCCACGCGTGCCTTCGGATGGCGACACCGTGGGCCAGCAGCTTTCCCGAGGTGTCCCCGTATGGCGGGCCATCAAGATTTGGTGGTGCCAACGACTGCGCCTCTTGGGAGATGGAGAGAAGTGCAGTT
Organism: Anolis apletophallus; assembly: GCA_030556195.1. Lineage (NCBI taxonomy): Eukaryota > Metazoa > Chordata > Lepidosauria > Squamata > Anolidae > Anolis > Anolis apletophallus. Next base: position 87,586,509 of record JARBWK010000009.1, read on the forward strand.
TGTTGTTCTTGGGAGAGATCCTGGAAAAGGGTTGAGCCCTTTCCCACAGGATCTGGTGATAAGCTCCCATGCACGCCCCATAGTTGGCCATCTTGGTCAGCAAGAGTCCGGCCTTGTAGATTTTTCGGCCGACTGTGTCGAACCGCTTTCCCTCTGGGTCTGAGGGGCTGCGGATTCTCGGCCCGAAGACTGGGAGGAGGTGACGATCATCGAGTTGGGAGTCGGGTGATCATGTAGCCAGCTCTTCTCCCTCTCATCTATTTTGTACCATGCCTCGATACGCCCGGACGTAGGAGGGATGGTCGATGGAGTCGTCCACGAGGCCTTCACCACTTCTTCCAGTGGCTCCATGGGAGGTGTGGTTGGGCCGCTTCCTCGACCTGCACCCTGCTGAACACGGGGCAGGCGCTGGCTCTCGTGGGAACGTAGGGTTGCATCCCCAGAGACCTTGCCATCCGGCCGACTTGTTCACCGAAAGCTCTTGCGTTGTCGGTCGGTGAAGACGAAGGTTCCACTTCGCATCCTGTATGGGAAGGGTCCTGTCCATGTTGAGGACAGGATGGAGCCCGATCTTGTCGATCGAGGGACCTCGCCATCTTCCATCTCGTCACCCGACCAAGGCCGAACCGTGTCCTGGTTCGCCGGAGGCTGTGACTGAGGCGGCGACCTCGAGGTTGAAGGGGCCGCAGCCATCACCGGAGGGAGGTTTCGCTCGGCCGGGGCCAGGGCGAGCCTCGTGGTTTGTCTGCCCTTGTCCGGCGAGGTGACAAACAGTTGTCGGACCGAGGTCTGTCCGGGTGGGATTCGGACGACGGTCTGTACTGAGTCCTCCGGTGACACGTGGTGCTCTACCCCTGTCTCCACAGCGAGAACAGGGATAGGCGCGGCAGTCGGGGCAGGAGACCGAAGACGATGACGTCAGAGTCCTGCGCCTCTTTGGCGATGGAGGTCTCGAGGCTGCGGCCTCCAGAGACTTGCCGGAGTCACAGGAACCAGGCCTCTGGTCTGGGCTCTACGGGCTTCTTCACTCGACCTCCGGAAAGCTATCTCCATAGCCCGATCAGAGGGAGTCCTCGAGATGGCCGACCTCTGGGAGAGGCCCGACGCCATCGAGCTTGTCGAAGCTCTACGAGGTGGAGGCAGCTGGACCGTTTCGGTGGTTACGGTGCAGGGCCTCTTCGACGCCGAAGTCTTCGAGGAGACAGAGGCGTTTTTCTCCTTCCGTGGACGCTTCTTCCCGGCCGGGTGAGCGGTCGACACGGTGGGGGCGGAAGCAGCTGCCTCGGACCCCAAGGAGGCAGATGGGACAGCCGTCGCCATCTCCGGAGGGCAGAGAGCACGCTCCGTCAGGTAGGCCTGAAGCCTGCGGGCTCTCGCTCGTCTGGTGTTCGATGAGAAGGCCTGGCAGTGTCGGCAGGTCGAGACGATGTGTCCCTCCCGAGACTCCGAAGGCACTTCGAGTGACCGTCGCAATCCGGGATCTTGCGACCGCCGGATAAGCACCTTTTGTAACTGGTTGTGGTCATGATATGCTCACACAACCAGCCGTATTTCGATGTTGCCCAAGTGGCGGAAAACAAAGGAATGGGGTGGCGCGCATGGGCGCCTTTTATGCCCTCCGGGCCGGCTGGGCAGAGCTACCGCCAAAACTTTTCAAACTGGGAAAGTTTCCGTTGGAAGCCAGCGCTGGCGCGCAAACTTCATAAGTGTGCATTCACAGAGCTCTCGAAGAAGAAAAATGGAATCATTGACCTATAGAGTTGGAAGGGGCACCATAGACTATTGGGCTCAACATTTTGTCCAACGCTCATCTTGAGCATTTCCAAAAGGTCGAGCTTTTTTTGAAGCCATCCAGAGAAGACACTATAGTTCCATTGGCAAATTTAGCTCACTGTGAAGAAGTTCATTGTAATGAGGGCCATGCGTGACTTGCGACCCTTTGCTCAGGCACTCAAGACCTGGCTTTTTAGCAGAGCTTTTAATATTTAATGCAGTCTATTTGGTATTGTGTATTTTTTAATGCAATTGTTTTATGTAAATCGCCTGGAGCATTTTAATGGAGGGCGATTAACAAGTGAGAAACTGATGATGATGATGATGTTCTATCAAAACCTATCCCGCTGTACGGTTGCTCACACTGCAGCACATATACCCAACTACTTTATACTGTAGAAGAATCCCTTAGAGAGAGAAAAATCAGAATTTGAATTTATAACAGAACTCACAGGAATTCAAAATGAGGCTTTTAATATCTAATACACCAAATGTCTGGGTCTGTGAAATAAAATGATGCAAAAGGCAGAAGGCCGAAAAGAAAGAGAAAACTTAAATAGAAGGAATGATCCAAGTATTATTTTCTTTTAAAAAAATAGATACTGAAAGAAATTATGGCTGAGTGAAGACCTCTGTCCTAAAGCTAGTTCCAACTAGATTCTGTCCAATAAATCAATTGGTGAATGATATGTCAATAAGCATATGAATTCTATTACTCTAGTGCAGTGTTTCCCAACCAGTGTGCCGTGGCACACTAGTGTGCCATGAGCGATCATCAGGTGTGCCGTGGGAAATTGGAACCTCCAAGACCCTTCTTCCCCCTCCTGCCAAGCACTTTTTCTTCTCCACTCAGGCTCCTTTCTCCCCAGCCTCGCTCTGCTCGCTTTGCCTCACTTTGCTCTGGGGCAAGTCTGCGCAGTAGCGCTCGCAAGGGTCACGTCTTCCTCCCCCCCTCCCCTCCTGAACATGCTGCCCCCTCGGATCAAAATGGTGGCAGAAGCAGCAATGTAGAAGAAAAAGTAAGTGTTCGGCAGGAGGGGGAAGAAAGGGCACAAAGGGGGAGGAAGAGGTCTCTGTCGAAAGCTGGCATGGGCAAACTTGGACCTTCCAGGTGTTTTGGACTCCAACTCCCACTATTCCTAGCAGCCTCAGGCTCTTTTCCTTTCCCCCCCTCAGCCACTTAAGCAGGAAAGGGCCTCAGGCTGTTAGGAATGGTAGGAATTGAAGTCCAAAGCACCCAGAGGGCCGAAGTTTTCCAATGCCTGTTTTAGGGACCTTAAAGTGGTGAGCCTCCTTCCAACATTGTGATTCTGGATAGAAAACAAACAACAACATAACATTACATTGTTTGAGTCCACAGTGCTCTCTGGATATAGGTGAACAACAACTCCAAAACCCAAGGTCAATGCCCACCAAACTCTTATAGTATTTTCTCTTGGTTATGGGTGTTCTGTGAGGGAAGTTTGTGTCTTTCTGCCATTCCTGCCAGGATATCTATGTTGTGTTTATTGAAACAGGCCCAGGTTTCTCACTGAGTGTATAAATACATTTAAAAACATATTAACTATATGTATTACTGTGTTAGAGTGCCATTTTGAGTCATTTTGGTTGGTGGTGTGCCCCAGGATTTTGTAAATGTAAAAAATGTGCCGCTTCTCAAAAAAGGTTGAAAAACACTGCTCTAGTGAATGTAACCTGGTTGGGAGAAGCAGTGAGATATACGTCTCAGGCTGGAGTGCAAACTCCAGCTTTTAACAGTATACAAGGCAGGAAATAGTCATTGATGCCATAGTATTGGTATCTGACATGGGCTTTTTCCATATTTGGAAGAGGTCAGCATGCTTTTTTTGGTATGATTTGTTTTAATTTATTTTTGCTCTTTTTGACTTCTAGAACATAGACTTGGCTAAACCTTTCCATCTCCATAATCTGACCACACTGCCTGCTTCATTAGTCCAGCATTACTTTTATCCTGCATTTGCCCGGGAACAGTTCTCAAAGAATGCAATGAATGTCCTTGTTAAAATACATCCAGAGTCCTTTTAAGGAAGTATAAGTGTGTGACTCAGTCTACAAGATCAGTTTTAAATTAGGCACATTTTCCAAGAGAGGGTACATTATCATGAAACTGACTGAGTCAATCTGCAGTTTACAGTATTTCTTTAACTTTACAGAACCTATCCAGGTTTCCATTTAGAATTGTTCAGAAATTGCATTCTTCAGGCATAAATCCAATCCACTAATTCAAAAGAAAACTTGGCATAAAAAACAGGATATGCCAATTATCCCTCTTTAATTGAAATAGTCACACTTCCCATGCAAGAGCCTGCATGTCTCCTGTAACACATCTGTTTTATGTAGAGGAATGGGAGGTGAGTCAAGTCACTTATGTCACAGATTCATCGATTGGGTTACTGAGCATGGTGCAGAATATGTATGCCTCCAGCCAGATAATTTTGAAAATATATGTGTCTCAGTTGCCATAGCCCATCTCCCCCCCTCCCAGTGACTTCACACAAACCTCCTTCTGGAGTTTGTATGAATGTGTGTGTCTTAATATGTAAGAGTGAAGCCATATGTTTTGATTGCATGCTATCCCCCACAGCCTCAGGTGTCATAATAAGAACGTAAGAACATAAGAACATAAGAAGAGCCATGCTGAATCGGACCTCAGCCCATCTAGTCCAGTATTCTGTATCACACAGTGGCCCACCAGTTGTACGCGGGGATCTCGAGCAGAAGGGAGGGCAAAACCCTGACCTACTCCCGACCCCCCCCCCCAAACCAGTACCCAGGGAAATCGTGCCTACCTCAACCAACTCCGAGGTGGCACTTGAATGTCCTTTTCAGTAACTACCGATACACTTGGTATCCATGAATCTGTCTAATCCTGCCTTGAAGTTGTTCAGGCTGACAGCTGACACAACCTCTTTTGGAAGTGAGTTCCATAACCCAATGACCCTCTGGGTGAAGAAATATTTCCCTTTATTAGTCCTAATTTTCCTACCTTGGAGCTTCAGGGAGTGCCCTCTAGTCCTAGTGTTTTGTGACAAAGAAAATAATTTTTCTTTATTCACCTTTTCTATCCCATGCATGATTTTATACACTTCGATCAAGTCACCTCTTAAACGCCGTCTTTCAAGGCTGAAAAGACCAAGGCGTTGCAACCTGATTTCATAAAGGAGCCTCTCCATCCCTTGGATCCTTCTTGTTGCCCTTTTCTGTACCTTTTCCAGTTCCATTATATCCTTCTTAAGGTGCGGAGACCAGAATTGTACACAGTACTCCAAATGTGGCCTTACCATAGATTTGTAGAGAGGTAATACAACATTTGCTGACCTATTTTCGATTCCCTTTCTGATCATGCCTAGCATAGAATTTGCTTTTTTCACTGCTGCTGCGCACTGGGTTGACATCTTCATTGAGCTGTCCACCAAGACCCCAAGATCCCTTTCCTGGTTTGTCTCGGAAAGCTTTGACCCCATCAAGAGGTGTCAAGAGGTATTCTACTCAGATTCACTTGGATATAAAGATCATATGAATAAAATAAAGTGCCTGATTTTGTAAAATGTTCTGCTAGTGTTCAACGAAATAAGAGTTGTACAGTACTTCATATTTTCACATTTAACACAACATATGTATTGAACAGGGACTGAGGCCCCTGAATTAAAAGTCACAGAGTCAGCATGAACAGTCCCATCTTCCCACATTTAACCATTACATCATTCAGATAAATTCTGGAACATGGTTAAAGAGTCCTGGGATCATAGAATTCAGTGTCCTTCCAGATAGCTTCATGATCTGGGAGAAAGAAACGGGGCAAAAAATTTTGCAGTACTTGAAAGCAAGTCTAGGCACGGAGCTCTTAGTCCCAGCAAATAGTGTTCTGGTGTCCTGAAAGGTTTGTTTGCGGCAGATTTTAGAAATCCACAAAATGGATGCATGACATCCGTCAGAGTTTTTCTTTCATTTTTTTTAATCTCCAATATGTGCTGGACCTCATAAATGCTGATGTGGATATATGAATGTGAATACAAGCAAATTTCTTGTCATTATTTCTCCTCACCCTCTTGCTTTCTTTACATTTGCCCTCTTAAAACCTGTTTTCCATTGGGGTCATTTGCCTGCCATGCTGGTACCCACTGTGTACATTCAAGCTCAGTTATTTTTTTTAATTAGTATTATTAATAATACCCTGCTTTACCTCTCTCAAAGGGGACTCAAAGTGACAAAACATAAAAGCATTACTACACAATTTAAAATATACAAATATACAAAAATCAAAAGAGAATTAAATATAAACATTATTTTTTTAAAATGCCCAGTTTTCATAATTTCATAAATATGAGAGCAAAATAATGGTTCCAGATAGTTCTCATAGGAATTGTTTTCAATTCCTCCTTCCATTTAGCCACCTGTTTGTCCATGGCTCCATCTGAGCAGTCCACACCAGTATATGGCAATGAAGTCCCATGTTTTTAATGAGTGTAATGATATACAGTGATGCAAATATGCACTTTTTCCGGCCAATCTCAGATTTTAAGCAATCTGTGTTTTTCAGCCAATGATACAAATCAGCAAGCATTTTCAGCAAGCATCGCCTAGCAACCCTTTTATCCCGGTTTCTCTCAGATTTTAGGACCTGTGTAGAAAGAAGGGCCCTCAGCTCAAGTGACTTTTCAAGTTTCATAACAAAAGCCACACTGGCTTATCAAGGACAATGACACTCCCTTGGTAAACTTTGATCCTATTGCTTCAATCAATCTTATTTATTTTTTTGTTTTGTCAAACAATCCTGGATTTAAAGGGAATCAAGAAATGTTGCAGGCTTATTTGTTTAAAATACTTAAAGCAAGAATATGGACGATTCTGAATATATTAACTACATTTTAAAATATACATACCTTTTTGCAAATATGATAAAGATTTTACCAGGTAGCAACTGCAATATGATCACTGTTGATGAATGTGTTTGCCTTGTGATCTATTGCTATCAAACAGATTTGAGTCATTATTGACGTCCTTGATTCTTCTTACCAACCGCTACCTCCTATCTTAGATAAGTTTCTGAAAGTCTTCAAGTTCATTTATTGCTGAACACTAATAAATATGCTGGTATAATACTATGAAATATTTTCTAAACTATGCATTTTTGCCTGAATTTTCCAAAAATATACATCTATTCTTTGCACCAAAAACTTCTGGACAAATAAAAATGGGGTTGGTTCACTTAAAAGTTTAGGCCAAATGAAACTTTACAATAACTCTATGGATTCGTGTGATGTTCTTCATAAGAATGGCACCAGTATAGGGAAATCTTGTGTATGGTAGCTGGAAGAGGTTTATAAGCTCTCTCACCATATGGCTCTGATAGACTTCTATGCTCTTTAGTTTCATAGTTTCAACAACATATTGTTGGCATACTATAGTATTGCTTTATTTACATCCTGCCTTTTCAGTCAAGACAGTTTAAGAACCAAAAAGAAATAAAAACTCATATGAATAAAACATGCATAAACATTCCTCTCATTCATTACAGAATGAGACCACAATAAAACTTTTTAACAATCTCAGCCTTTGATCTGAATTTGAGAAGTCCCTTGAACAAAGGTGGAGACAGAGTCTTGAAGTTCCAACATTTTGTGGAGTCAGTTCACCAAAGTACCAGGCAACCACCTTTTTCTTCCCTCTACAATGGTCTGCTCAAATGTTATTGGATGAGGGGAGTGATGCCCTCTGTATCAGCAAAGATAAAGGCAATTTTGTACATGACAGATATACCGTACTTATTGTTCCCTAGATGCCTCAGAATACAACTATCTGAGATGAAAATGTTAGCCATAACTCATTGCTCAAAGCTACAAGAAGTTCCAGTGAAAAACCTCCCAGTTATGTATTCCATTGCCAATATCCCTTCTAGCTTTGCGGCTTGGAAATGGGACTGGAGGAAGGGTAATGCATCTAAGCCCACAGGAAGGTCTACTTCAGCAATGTTGCTTGCATGTGGTGAAGTGCTTGCTAAGGTGAGAAAGCTTCCCAAGGAATGTCAGAATGCTGTAGGGAAGTTGTCAGTTTGATAAATTACTTTAAAGGGGTTTCTTGCAGAGAACTGACTCTCTTAAGAAAGTTCTTTCTTACTCCTCCCTCTCTCTCCATTCCTCCATTTCTCTTTGTGTATTCAAAAACATCTGGTGGAGCTCTTATTACAAATTTAACTACACTGAGCACAAAAAGAACTGAGCAGTTCTTCACTGCTTGTGTTGCTCACGTTCTCTCATTTTGGGTTTGATTTTCCATTTCTTAAATACAAAAGAAAAAATAAGCTCCACAAGATGTTATGAAATAGGTTATATAAAGTTCAAACGGATGAAGAAAACAGCTGTTGCTGTCAGCCTTTAAAGAACAATTGGTTCCTACTTCTATAGCAGTGCATACACCGAAGTTAAATGATATGATCTAAAACACACCATGAAATGTAAAACTGCATTTTCCAAGCTCACTGAATCAACTTTCATAATGCAAGCCTTCATCTGCCTTCATTGACCCTCTATTTTTTTCTCGATGCCACAGTATTTGTATGAAATACAATTAGCAGATCTCCATTGCTAGGAGATGTGAATACATTCCCTTATATTGTTCTTACTCTATGGCACAATATTTCTCTAAGTTTTAGAAGACTAAAATTACTGGGAACTGCAAGTCACCTAGGAAAAGTGGACGAAGGCGAGATTTTGTTATTGTTAAAAACATTGCATTTTGTCTCTTAACTTTCTTTCAGTATTCCTGTAATGCCATCTGTCTCCAGCCTTTCCACTCAGGGAAGTAAAGGACCTCACTCCCTGTCTCCTGACTTTCCTTGCATCCTGGCTATGTTTGCTCCATTTTCTGAATTAGATGCCGAAACCTCTCATCCTCTCCCTCTCGATATACTTTCAGAAACAGTAGGGCCTCTTCCATTGTTTGTAGAAAGTAGAGGAAGATGGAAGAAGAAATGGACTGTGCGGTTTTATTTGTAAAGTAAATGAGCCAGAGATTCCTTCTGTTTTCATTTACTCCTATTCTTTTTCCCTTTATCTACCATACTCAGTAAATCACTCTGGTCTATGCATTGTCTATCCCCTCTTGATTTCTTTTCCTTTCTATGTCTAGGATCCAACTCTGCATGCTATAATATCTTTCTCTAACCTACTCCCTGTCCAAAAACTACAGGTGAGGGGCTGCTGTTACTTGGTTCAGTCCCAACAAAAACATAACAACCAGACAGAATAGTGCAGGATGTGGGCATTGGGACCCATTGATGATTTCGAAAAGCATAGATTAATGTTGTCTGAGACACTATGCTGCCGAATATACAGGAGGAAAATCCTATCCAATGTCCTTCCTTGTTCCATATGTTACCAGCCCCTATTAAACTTGTACAATATTGGTCTTTGGTAAAGAGGAGATTCTCAGGTTTTTTTTCCTGGATTTTTCTTGCCAGTTAACATCTGCAAACCCTTGAACTCCTCTCATTCAGTGGAATGTTATTGTGTATTTACTGTGCTTAAGTTTATTTCAGCCAGCAGGCTGCCAATAAATATTAAGTGTGCCATAATAATGGGTGGGAGATGTTATGATAGAGCACGGATTACATTTTGAGGAAGAAAATGAGGAAACAGAGCTGATTCCAATAAGAGTGATTGTTATGGTAGTGATGAGGACAATGATTTCATTAGAACTTATCATGCGTGGGAGACCCCCCCCCCCCCAAATGCAGTTTTGTCAGCAAGTGTAGTGAAACAGTAGACACATGGGCAACTCTGTCACCCCATGCACACGAGGGAAATGTCACCCTTACAAGGCAGAAGTGTACTGGCTCCATTGGAGCCAGAACAACATGGGAAGGCTCCTGTGTTTCAGGGGAAGCATCCGAGGATGCTTCCATCCTGGTTGAGGGTTGTGTGATGGCTTGTGTGAGGCTCCATCCCTGAAGAAGTCTTGAAGCATCCTAGAATACCTGTTTTGGTAAGGGTTTTAGTAAGGGTTTTTCTTTAAAAATTACTATAGGTGTGTACAATATTCACTTTGAATTCCAGTTCACAAAACAGTCCAATTTCATTCAGACTGAAGTCTATCAGATTTTATTTATTTATTATCTTTATTCCCTGGCTTTCCAACAACATGCGACTAGTCTTACTGTGCATGTGCATATGTCTCAGTCTTGCATATACATATGTGTACATTGATCTGTTTATATCCATCAGTCAGATAAGATTAACTTTGCATACTAAATTGTTGTTTTGACCCCTTCCAATAATATTGAAATGAATTAGGGCCTTTCAAAAGTGTTAAAATTAAATGTCTTCAGTCTTACAGCACATAGGATTTTGCTCTGAATCCCATGGATTGTAAAGAGCAAATCTTGCAATCACTTCAGCATTCTAAGCCAACTGAAAATCTTTGATTGAGGCTCAAGCTTTGTTGAATTTTCTGACAGCCAAATAAACATGCAGTTCTGTATCACTAAAAGGACTATTGGCAGAAAGAGAACAGTGCGTGGGCTGATGTGTCAGGAAAGCTGTCTGACAGAAAACATGCTTTAACTACCCTGTTAGCAAAATGGGGGACTCTGTAACTTATTAAAAATATAACAAAGTTCAAGAAGAAAAGATATGAGAACATGGCTTTTATCATGCTTTTAGCTTACTTATTAAGGCAGTGAGGAACGTCACTATTCTTTATGAGAAGAACAAAGTTGTGTAGAATCATGTCTTTAGAAACATACATGGAATATATGTATAGAATACAGAAAAGAAACAAATGAAAACAACAGAGTTTCAAATTCTGATTTGATGTAACAGATTTAAAATCTAGAGCTTGTTTAAATGAACAAAAATGTGGAATTGAATGAATTGTTGGCTGTTTTCATGATACATGGGAATTTCCAATGAGTATCCTAGGTTTTCTGCTTTTAGTTTGATATTTCTATGCTCTAGTCAAAGTTAGGGATATTCCAGATATTTGCAGGAAAATGTGGAGTATTCTGGGAGTTTGCAACAATTTGGACGGCTGGATTACGTCTGTTTTGGCCCAATCCACTGTTTGGATGGACACTACTGCCATCACCTTTCCCTTGTGTTGATCAGTGTCAGGAAAAGGGGTGGCTTCTCATGTAGCCATCTCTACTCCTTGATAACCACATAGCTTTCTGCAAGTGCCTGGCCACTACAGTGACATCTGCCAATGTCAGCTGCAACATGTGATGGCCAGACTCTTGCAGAGATCAATACAAGGGAAAGGTGATGGCAGATTCAGTAGGCCTTGCAGGACATTTCCTGGAATGTACCAATGTAGTCCTAAGAGACACGTAGGGCAGGAGCGATTTGCCCCCATGTCTTAGCACTACATTGGTGTGTTCCAAAAAGCATGCGGAAAGGTGCAACGGATTCGCCCACTCTGCAGGGTGGGTGTGGCAGGGTGGCTGTAGAAAGATTTTTTTTTAAAAAAAGGCAGAAACTAGGCCCCAGCCATTGGGGGAGGGGGCATAGCTGAGGTGGCAGAGCAATCAGGCTGTTTCTAGAACTAGAGATGTAGTCTGATTGGCTGTTAAAATTGGAGGGAATCTGTGCAGTGAAGAAAGGTGAAGGGAGCTAAGTGGAGGAAAGGAGTCAGAAGCCATTTTTTAAAGTCAGTGGGAGTTAGGGCAGAATAGGAGGAAGGAGCGACGGAGATTGGGTTTGACCCGGATGTTATTTTGAGCCACTGAAAAGTTCTTTTTGAATACCTGTTGCATTATTATACTGTGTGTGATCATAGTTGTTCATTATCAAAGAAAAATTGAAAAAAAAATTCTTTTTTAAATTTTGTGTTGATTAATGTAAAAAAAAGCCTAATTTGCATGTTACACCAAAGTAACAACTTGTGCGTGAATAATCAGCTATATATTGATGCTAGCTGACAGAAACTTTCGGTTTTCTCCTTTTTCAAGGACCTGAACTTAACTCTGTAATGTTCTGGCGTCAACTGAAGCTTCTGTTGGACCTGTTGTTTAAACTTCTGGTAAACCTTGTGGTCCGGTTCTGCCATATCACTATAAATCTCCAGCAACTGACCGCAGATCTGTGGCCGTAAATATGTCATCCATCTCTCCTCTTCAATTTCAAAATCATAACAACATCTTTCAAAAGAAACCAAAAATTTCTCCACACTATCCCCTTTTATATACTTCGGGAATTTCCTCAGGAGTTGGTCTATAGAAACTTCTGCCTGCACCTCTTGAACTGGCCTGGCACGCTGAGAGGCATTCAACTTTTCTCTCTCTAACTCCAACCTGGCCATTTCTCTACGTTCCTCTCTCTCTTCTCTTTCTCTTTGCATCTCTCTCTCCTTTTCTTTCTCTTCTCTTTCCTTTTCTTCTCTTTCTCTTTGCATCTCTCTCTCCTTTTCTTTCTCTTCTCTTTCCTTTTCTTCTCTTTCTCTTTGCATCTCTAGTTTCATCACCTCAAGCCTAAACCGGCATTCTCCAGACATTTTACTTGACTCTGATTCTGAAATTTCAGAGTCTTCTCCTTCCTGCAGAACCTCAGGCTGCCCTGTTTCTTCCAAAGCCCTCGTTTGTCTCCGGGTGGTCATTTTGCCGAACTTTTACCTCAGAACTTTAAACTAAATTAATAAAGTTCCTACTACCACACGACTTTGGTCACTAAACTGAGAAATTAAACAAATTCTTCTGGTAGCCTTGCTTTCGCACTGGATCAGTTTTCTTATACGATCCCACCGCTCTGCCGCCAATATGTGACAACCCCTTGTTGACCGGCCTCAGACTGGACAATCTTTCTATATCCAAACTGCTGACCCTCAATGCAAAGGGACCTTGAAGTTACCTCAGCCACTTCCGTCTTATGGCAGGGTAGACTATCTCCTTTATTAACCATTGAACTGCAGAGATTTATAATTTCTCAGTATCCACTTGACCACGCTGCCACCATTTATCGGTCCGACCACTGACCTTGAGGGCCACCACCAATAAAAGAATTAGGAGAGGTGTTTTTCTTTTAAAATGCAAACAATTTATTATGACACAAATGGGTACAAAATCTTGGTTGGTTTTATACTTCCTCAGAGGCACAAACTTATTCTGTTACACAAAACACAATGGGGATATATTATAGGGTTTCCACTAAACCTCTATAAACCCCTGGACTCTTCCAACTTTAACTAGGGTCTCTACACCCATAAAACTGGACTGCTCTCTTGCAGACCTTAAGACCAACTAAAATACTGAACTGTTCTCTTACAGTCCTCAGGACCAACCAACTCAAAACAGAACTCCTCCCCTCTCTTGTGGCAGTTGGCTTCCAACCGCTCTTTTCCAACTGTAAAATTCAAACCTTGAACATTCTAAAAGCCTCTAGCCCTGGTTGCCATGGCGACAGCTCTTCAAAGCTTCTGCCAAGCCTCCCTCTGTTTCACCCACAGCAACAATCCATAGAATATTCCCCCGAACTACACAAAACAACATACATTTAACATATGTCACACAACATTTACACACAAATAATCGACATCATTACAGGTGGTAAGGGAGGGGAGGGGAGTGCAGGGGGAGGGTGAAAGACATACAACAGGTAGACATATATGTTGTCCATCAGTTGCTTGAATACATACATTTGCCTGATTCATCCCCCTCATCTTGAAAGTTCGTAAGCTCATAATACATGCTTTTACACCTTACACGTTACCTTTCTTTTTTTCAAAATAATGCTGCACTTGCTGCCAATCCGGCCTTGTCTTTTCACTTCTCCCAAAGACCTTATTATATAGTTCATCCGCTTCCATTAGATCTCTTAGTTTATCAAACCATTCTTCAACATATGGTGCATTCTCCTTTTTCCAATTTTTGTCATATACTAACCTAGTAACCTAGCAGCCGCCGCTATAAAATAAAACACCTTGTTTTGTTCCCAACCTTCCTTGGTGAGATTTAGTAAATAAGTTTCGGGAAGGAAATCAAACTTCTTCTGTAGGATTTTTTGCGTATGTTTGTGGATCTCTTTCCAGAATTTTTGGGTTATGCTACAAGACCACCAGCAGTGTATAAAAGTCCCCAACTGGTTCTTGCACTTCCAGCAATTGCTGTTGGAAATTTTGTAAAACTTAGCTATTTTCTGCGGGGTCATGTGCCATCTAAAAAACATTTTATACCAGTTCTCTGCTGATGATGTGGAGCCTAAAATCTTAATAGTTTCCTTCCAGGTTTTCTCCCAGTCCTGTAACAGAATGGTATGGCCGACATCTCGCGCCCATTCTGTCATTACATGTTTTACCGACTCTGTTTCAGTGTCTAGCTCTAACAATTTGCCATATAGGGTTTTAATGTGTTTTTTCTTTTGTTTCATTATCCCGTCCCAGGTATTGTCTTCCCCGGCAAACTCCCTTTTACAATCTGACCTGAAGTAATCCTTCAATTGTACATACTGGAACCATGATATTTCAACCCCGATTTCTTCTAAGTTCCCCCGTGTTTTCAGTTACCAGTTTGTGTTTACTTTCCTGACCAATTCTTTATAAGTATACCATTTAGCCATAGGTATCTCCCTTTTGTGCTGGGCTTCCATAGGAGAGATCCAGAGGGGCGTCTTCATGTAAAGTTGCTCTTTATACTTGTCCCATACCTTAAGCAGGGCTGCTCTTATATGATGATTATAGAAACCTTTTTCTACTTTGGCTTTTCCATACCACATGTACGCATGCCACCCTCTGTTGATATTAAATCTCTCCAACTTAAGTATTCTTGTCTTCTTTAGTAAGGCCCAGTCTTTTACCCAATTGAGAGCGGCGGCCTCATAATATAATTGAAGGTTCGGGAGTGCAAGACCCCCTTTCCCTCCTATCCGTTAGGATTTTGTACTTAATCCTGGGTTTCTTTCCTTCCCAGATATATTTTGTGATATCTTTTTTCCAGGTCCTGAAATCATACGTTGTCCTTAAAATAGGTATGGATTGAAATAAAAAAGTCATTCTCGGAAGTACGTCCATCTTAATTACCACTATTCTTCCTAGAAGATTGAGATTAAGAAATCTCCAACTCTCAAGTTTTTTCGTTATCTGCTTCCAGACGTAGTCTGCAAAATTGAGGAACCGGTGGAAAGGTTGTCAAAATGGTTAGAGAAGATTCAAAGCTACGGGGAGGTCGCGGGATTGAAAATTAATTTCTCAAAATCGAAAATACTGACAAAAAATCTTTAAAAAGAAAGGATAGAAGCTCTCCAGGTTATCTCCAAGATACAAATTGCTAAGAAGGTAAAATACCTAGGTATTCATCTAACCATGAAGAACAACCAATTACTAAAAAATAATTATGACATGACATGGTGGCAGTGGCGGGAAGATACTTCACATGGCATTCCTTACGGGGTTTTTTTATCCACAGGAGTTAAGATTCTCCCTCCTATGCATCATTCAGTATTAGATACAGGGAGAAGCTCACCTTCTCTCCAATGCATAGGAAGGAATGCCATTTGAGCCTGAAGGCCAGTTTGCCACTGCCCCGCTCTGACTCCGCCCCCTCTTTCCTTCCACTGCCCTGCTCTGACTCTGCCCCCTCTTTCCCTCCACTGTCTCACTCTCACTCCGCCCCCTCACCGATATTGTGGAATGTACTTAATGCTCAGAGCTTCTTGTAATGCTCTGAGCTTCATACTAGGCCCAATTCAAAGTGCTGGCTTTGGCCTATAAAACTCTTAAAGGTTCTGGTCCAACTTACCTGTCCAAAGGGGGGAGTGGTTTGGAACTCCTCAGTGTAGAGACAGAGCTGCCCAGGATTTGCTAAGAGTAGAGGGGAGGAGCCAAACTGCAAAGGAGGGAAAGGGGAGCTTTTAGAGTTAGTTGGAGAAATCTGTCAGAGAAGACAGTCAGTTGGAGAAAGCTGACAGAAAGGTCAGACAGCAATCTTGAGCTCTCTTGGGTTTAGTGAGAGAGATTGGCTCAAAGATTGGTTAGCTAAGTAGGAAAGCTCTAGGAAGAGTTAGATAGTGTGGTCAAAAGGCCTGAGTGATCTCAGGGGACTAACTGTTTCAGTTAGAGGGAAACGTACCACTATTCTTTGATTAGGGTGAGGGAATTAATAGACAGATACATTGTGAAAGATAAACGATCTGGTTAGTATTGCAACAAAGTTTTAAGATAACAATTTGAAGAAACCACCAAGCTGAACTATCTTTTATAACCAATGCGCATATGTGCCTTCTCAGTTGTTAGTTGCATCAATAAACATTATTTGTTCACTTTTAAAGTCAAGCCTCAAGAGTGCCTCATTCGGTCAAGAAGTCATTCAACAGTTCCTGTATTTTAAAGGGCTAATTTACCTCATAAATCCTCACAGCTAATATTTGCCTGGGAGCCAAGGTTTTGTTAAAAGTGCTTACAGCAGTGTTAAGTTTAGCTCACTTACATCCTGAAAATCCTATATCATTTAGGTTGGCGGCAGCATTATAATCCAAAGAAGATCTTATAAAGGCTCAAGTTATTTAATAAAATTCTCCTCAAAGTTAAGTGGCAAGCAGTGCCCTGCCACTGGTGTGTAAACATCATATACTTTATATTGGTGGCAAGTGCTTGGGATAGTAATTAAGAATTCAACGTATTCAGCCTCTACCTTTATATTGGTGGCAGAGGTGGGATTTTTAAAAGAAAGATCTGTCCTGCCACTGTGGACGACCGTCCAACCCTGTTATAAATGACTATGGAAAGCTAGAAAGTTTGGAAAGCATGACTCAGCACTTTGAATGTTTTTAATCTATATTACCATTTTAATCTGTTTTATTGTTTTACATATTTTAATTGCTTATATGTTTTACCTGCTATATTATTTTAATATCTATGTTTATTGTTATGTACATGATGCTGCATTGAATTTTTTGCCATAGTTTGCCAAATTTTTGCCAAAACCACTCTGAGTCTCCTTCAGGGTGAGAAGGGTGGGGTATAAATAGAGTAAATAAATAAATAAATAAATTCATCACTGACCACAAGCAGCTTCAAGCCAGAGGCTTACTGGTGAAGTTATATTGGTGATGCTGAGCTATGCGAGCAGAAATGCAATGTCACCAGCATGTCTCTGGGACAGAGATCCTTATGATCAGTGAATCTTCATTGAATCTTCAACCTAGCCTGCCACCTGGACAGACAAAGGGTTCTGGGCATGCTCACAGGCTGCATTGGGGTATTTCAGGATCTGTTTGCCCCCGATTTTTCAGATACATGTAGACCTGGCCTCAGTCACAGTTTTTTATCTTCATCTGTATAAAGACCTGCATGAACATTTGTAGAGAAGAGTCTTATTGTAAACCAGTGATTAAAACTTTAATTTAAAGTATAATGAAAAGGGTACTGAACATGAGATTATATAATTCAATATATAGAAAATAGGAAAACAGCTAGACACTATATAAATAACAGATAAAAAAGAAAAGCTCTGATACATAGTAGATAGATACTCAAGGATTATATAGATATTGTTTCCTTTACCTTTAAACATCTCTGAGAGTGAAACTGAGTCTTTTTAAATAGCATCAAATTTAGCCAGTTAATAAACCAAATTTGTAGCTCGGTTAGAAGATCCTACTGGATATTTAATCTTCTGTTAAGTGTGCCAACTATTTTATGAAACTGAGGCATTGTAATCAATATAATAACTCAGGGCAGGTAGTACCTAAAATTCACTGATTCCTTCTCTATTTATAACCCAAGTGTTCTCAGTGATGTAGCTGTTTTTGGTTCATTTTGTTATACTATAATCACATTACAGTTTTCTTTATGGAATCCTTCGATTTTGGTTCTAAAGAAGAAGGCCTTAGTCTGGAAATGAAGATGTGTGCATGAAAGATTTTCATGCATAGATCTCTGTAGCCATTTATACCTGATGCTGTGGCCCAAAGCCCACATTTTGCAATGCAAGATGCAGCCCAAGTTGTGGTCTTAAGCTGTCTCCTTTTATCTTGGCATCCAGGATGTCTGTATGAGACGTTTTACATCCACGTCAATCCTCACAGTATGAATTTACGTGGCATAGTATGTGTGCTTTGGAGGCAAAACATGTAAAGGAATGCATTCCATTGGAAGTAATTCTATCACTGTACCATGTGAGTAAGAATGAGTCTATATTAGTAAATGACATAAAATTCCAAACGGAACATTTTTGTCAGTTTTGGAAGTCAGTGAAAGGATATTCATTCCATTCCATTATTTTTACCTTCAAATTTTGCCACATTTCAGAGAGATGTCTGTGTTATAAAAGGAAAGTTTGCACTATTAAACACAATCTGTCCCCCACTCCTATGGATTGCCTTCTTCTCTCTGTATTCACATGTGTGTAAATAAGAAGTGGGTATAAATAAGAAAAAATAACTTTGTGTACCATTATCTTTGTGTGCTTGCGTTTGCAGTAGAATATAAACAAAACAATTTACAGATTAGAGAAATCTGCACTTTATTAACACAAAATATATTCAGAGACACAAAGACGGAAAAAAGTCAAATGCACAGCCCCTGTATCCACAAGGGATCCATTCCTGGACTTGCCATGGTTAGTGAAATTCGTGAACAACAGCAGAACCTACTGAATAATAGTTAAAATCATATTGTAGTCTGACTGACTGACTGACTGACTTTATTATTTCTGAGTCGCCCTCCACGTTAGTGCTCCGGGCGACTTACACACAACAAATTCCACAATTAAAATAGAGTATTAAAACTAGATTAAAATATTCAGTGGTTAAATGCAGGGGCCAGGCTCGGTATTTGAGTTCCTGGTTCTGCATTAACCATGGGCTTTCCTAAATAGCCAGGTCTTCAGAGCGGTCAGGAACTGGGGCAGGTCGAGGAGGCTCTCTGGTCCGGTGGCATCGAGTTCCAAAGAACGGGGGCCACAGCGGAGAACGATCTCCGTCTCGTGGTCTCCACGTGGGCCTCTTTCAAGCCTGGTATGTGAAGAAGGTTCTTGTTTGCTGGCCGCGGGGTCCTTGAGCAAGCTGGCATCAACAAGCGGTCTTTTAGGTATGTTGGGCCCCGGCCCCGTAGGGCTTTGAAAGCCAAGGTCAAGGTCTTGTGTAAGGCTCTATACTCAATGGGCAGCCAGTGCAGGCGCTGCAGAGATGGTGTAATGTGGCATCTCATCGATGTTCCTGTGAGAAGCCTGGCGGCTGCGTTCTACACCATCTGGAGCCTGCGGGTTAGTGACTGGGGTAGACCTACATACAAAGCGTTACAGTAATCCAGCCTTGATGTAACCGTGGCATGGATTACTGTAGCTAGCACTTCCGTCGGAAGATAGGGCGCCAATTGTCTCGCTTGGCGCAGGTGGAAGAAGGCCCTTTTGCTCGTGGAGGCAACCTGGGCCTCCATCGACAATTTGGAGTCCAGGATAACACCAAGGCTTTTGAAGTTGCGCCAGGCTCCAGTTTCAGTAGGAGCTGGGTGTCATCGGCATATTGGTAGCACCCTAGGCCGAAGCTCCGGGCTATACCAGCCAACGGCCGAACATAGATATTAGACAATGTTGGTGATAATATGGCGCCTTGGGGCACTCCGCACTCGAGGAGAGATTTCCTAGATGTTTGGCCTAGCCATTCAACTCGCTGGCTACGTCTGCGCAGGAAGGAGCTAAGCCAAGCTAAAGCTGTTCCTTGTATCCCTATGGCGGCAAGTTGTCATATCAGCAGATCATGGTCCACCGTGTTGAATGTGGCGGTAAGGTCCAGCAATACCAGAACTACTGAGCCTCCCTTGTCTAGTTGGCAGCGGATATCGTCCGAGATGTCACACTTAATAACTTGGAAATGCCTAGACAAGGTGCCTCTCTTAGGCCCCTTCTACACAGCTGCATAAAATCCATATTGAACTGAATTATATGGCAGTATGAACTCAGATAATCCAATTCAAAGAAGATATTGTGGATTATCTGCCTTGATATTGTGGGTTATATGGCTGTGTGGGAGGGCTCTTAGTAATGCTAAGTTCTCCAGCACAACTCTATGGTCAACTTTCAGGTGAAGCATACTATAGATAAAGTCATGGCTGAGGACCCAGAAAATGCCTAAAGCAAAAAATGTTTTGTCAGCTGCAAGAAAAATGTCAGTAATGGTCCTGTGAATATGAGGAGGAAAGGAGAGAAAGGGTTCCTGTTTTATTTTGTAAATTCTACAATCTACTTATATAGAGTGGAATTTGTACCTTTATTGCTCTAGTACAGGGGTTCTCTAGCCACAGAGCTCTTTTTGAAGCAAAAATTTCTCATGGAGCCCCGATAAATGATATTTTATTATATTATATATAATAATGTATATATATAAAGTATGGGCAAACATTTGATGCACAGCATTTTAAAATTTGACAGGTGGGTTGGGCCAGTGGCAGATGGATGGAGACTGTTTGTGTGCATTAACTGGGGGGACATAAACTAGTTCCTAAACACACTGAGCATATCATGTTTCTAGTGCAAAAAAAGGAAAAAGAAAGAACACTACAATATTTAAAATGACGAAAATTTTTAACCAATGTAAACTTAACAGTGTTCCAGTGGAAGACTTTAGGGGCGATCTAGTTCAACTCACTTCTGCTATGTAGGAAAAGCACAATTTAAAAAACCCTTGATAGATCACACAAACCTGCATGATTGCATAGAATGGAGACATGACATTTAAAGTAAAATTTAATTGTGTTGTATGTATAGACTCATAAAGACAAGGAAAGTGGACATTATCTAATGTGCTTATTCAGATTCCTCCTTTCTCCCCTTCTCTTTAGGCATACCAGGACTGGAAATCATGTAAATTAATGGTGGTTGGTCATATCTGCAGTTTCAGATATTTGTTAGGTTCTCCAACATAACTCTATAGAATTCTCCAGGGAAGTATACCACTGAATTGTCTGGAAAACCTAGCAAATTCATAGATCATGTTTCCCTTGAGTGGACCAAGTCTATCTGCAGATATGGGTTCTACAGTTATAGAGGTCTTACTGTTGTTGGTTCGAATAGGACATTCCTTCATTTGTCTTCATTCTAAAATACATTTGAATGATTCTGAGGCCAAATAGTGAAGAGTAGAGATAATTGCGCTGGCAATGAAGATTTGCATAGTTAAAGCAATGGTGTTCGACCATCAGTAACATCTAATTGGATATGAGAGCTGGATTATAAGGAAGACTGAGCAAAGGAAAATAGATGCTTTTGAACAGTGGTGTTGGAGGATAATTCTGAGAGTGACTTGGACCAAAAGAAGATCCAACCAGTCCTTACTTCAGGAAATAAAGCCCAACTGCTCACTGGAGGGAAGGATATTAGAGGCAAAGATGAAGTACTTTGGCCACATAATGAGAATATAGGAAAGCTTAGAGAAGACAATGATGCTGGGGAAAATGGAAGGAAAAAGGAAGAGGGGCTAACCAAGGACAAGATGGGTGGTTGGTATCCTTGAAGTGACTGACTTGACCCTGAAGGAGCTGGGGTGGCCATGGCCAACAGGGAGCTCTGGCGTGGGCTGGTCCATGAGGTCACAAAGAGTCAGAAGCAACTGAGTGAATAAACAACAACAACGAGGCCAACACATATATTTTGAATTGTTATCCCTCAAAAAACACCTCACCTCAAAAAATACCTCACCTCAAAAAACATAGAGGTCTTACTGTTGTTGGTTCAAAAAGGACATTCCTTCATTTATAGAAGGAATGTCCTTTTATAGAGGTCTTACTGTTATAGAGGTCTTACTGTTGTTGGTTCAAAAAGGACATTCCTTCATTTGTCTTAATTCTGAAATACATTTGAATGATTCTGAGCCAATACATATATTTTGAATTGTTATCCCTCATACTACTTCAACTCAAAAAACATAGAGAACAGGATCACGGATGATTCTATTCCTCCCACTCAAAACAATGCAAGTTTATATTCAGCTGAAAGTTTTGTTCTTCAGATTGTCTTTAAATAATAATAATAATAATAATAATAATAAGGTAAAATTGTGAAATAATGCCTTCCAGAATGAGATAGTTAAACATACACCTTTTCACCCTTCCCAGTCAAGTGTGTGACAAGAAAGCTTCAAGTGGCCATGGGAACATTTCTGTGGTTTCTTGGATAAATATTCATAATCCAATATTTTATGCTCTTAAATTTTAAGTATGTACTATTTGGAAAAGCATTAAAACAAATATAGGTCAACTGGGAGAATATAAAATTTCATTCACATAACAGTAGAGAACTGGTAGATTTGCCTTGAAAAATGAAAAGGGGAAACTTGAAGTCTTCCTAAAGTATTAGGAGAGAAACCGCAAATCCAGTCCTAGCTGAACTTTCAAACATTATTCTAGGATCAATTCAGAGAAGAGCTTAAGTACATTTACTTGTGAACAACAAGTAAAGGCTCCTATCTTGACATCTGCACCTGCAAACAGTAAAGATATTTTGTTTATTTAAATCTAAAATCATCCAAACAGGTGACGGAAGCTTGAATCTACATTTCCAGCCTCCTTTTCTGGTATCTGTCTCATAGGCATGGAGGATAGTTTTGTTCTAGCCTAGCACTTTAAGAATATAGACGTGGCTGAAGAATGGCTTGGTAGATGAACTTTCATGGGAGCAACATTCTAGGCTTTGGATTAGTCTGGCTAGAATTGATTGTTTATAGCTGTAATTATGCCACTTGTTTGAACCCATCAGTTAAAGGATAGTGATGCATTCTCTGCTATAAACGACTTGCTACTATTAGTTACCACCAATAGTACTTACAGTATAACAGTGACGTGTGTTAGTGTCAATTGTCAAATGAAATCTTAAGAAGCCTAGAATTGTGTCCAATTGTAGCTCAGTAATTTGGTACTGTTCCATTAGCCAGGCAGAGGCCATAAGAGGATGCCAGAGAGAGAAGGATAGACCATAAGGAAGGGGGAGGGGTTGAAGGAATTAAACAATTTCTCCGTTTTCCTGTTATTTCCCCCCACCCATGTCACCATCTTCGAAACAACAATTGTTTATGAGATAGGAAGGTGGGGGGAGAATAACCAGTGAAAATCAGGGAAATTGTTTCCTTTGTTCACCCCCCCCCCCTAAAATGAACTCTTGTTCTCTGTTTAGGGCCTGTTTTGGAGTCTGCCCAGATAATGGAACCATATCAGTAATTTATTACAGGTTAGTAATTACTTCTAACATGTTATTTCCAAGCTCTGCTTAAATCCAGCTAACGGTTTCCTAAAATGGGTTGGGAAATTGTGACCTGCGGGCACATATACCATTGGTGACCCATTTTGCAGTTCTCGATGCTGCCAAGGGTCGGGGGGGGGGGGGATTCCTTCTCCCAATCAGTGGTGTATATGCCTGCTAAACATGGACTGTCTACAGACATCACACTCAACTCCTGGAACGATTCCATCAGCATTGCCTCCAGAAAATCCTGCAAGTCTCTTGAGAAAACTGGTAGACAAATGTCTGCATGCTGGAAGAAGCAAAGACCACTAATACTGAAGTGATGCTCCAATGCTATCAACTTCACTGGACTGAACACGTTATCCGAATGCCTGATCACCATCTCCCAAAGCAGTTCCTATACTCCCAACTCAAGAATGGAAAATGGAATGTTGGTGGACAAGAAAGATGGACTTAAAGCTAACCTTTAAAACTGTGGCATATAAAACGAGAACTGGGAAGCCATGGCCCTTGAGCACTCTAGCTGGAGGTCAGCTGTGAACAGCAGTGCTGTGGAATTTGAAGAGCCATGAATGGAGGGAGAAAGGGAGAAAGGGGTCACCTAAGTGAAGGTGTAGTATTGCCATTGGCATTTCCCTCCCTCCCTCCCTCTCTCTCCCTCTCTCTCTCCATCTCTCCCATTAATTGAGTTTTATTACTTTTGCTTTCACCTCTTTCTGTTTCCTTCCTTCTTATGAAAAGAATTTCCTGTTTAAAAAAGGCAAATATAGTGGCAACAGTGATTCATCACTCCCCCTGTTTCAGAAAGTTTGCTTTTTTACCTCTACAAGGCATGACTTCCTGCTTTGAGCCAAACTGTGTCTATATCTATCTCTTTCTTAATACATATTCCATTTCTTTGGAGAGCGTATCCAACCACTCAAGACATTTCTGTCAAAATGGTAGCCTCTAAAGAAAGGTCAACTTCGATAATGGCCAAAACGTTTTGAACTTTTAAAAACAAATAAAGCAAGCAACTATCTATTAGCACATGGAGTTTTGTCATCCAATTTGCTTTAACTTTTTATACATTTTCATCAGTTTTCTCCTTCAGGCTGAATGTTTAGACAGAGAAGTAGAAATGCACACTTCACAAAGTGATGCAAGGCTATGAATCTAGTAGTTGATTCAAGCTAGAGTAGAACAATTGAGAGAATAGATTTTGCCAATTTATTTATATTTATGTGTTTGATTTATATCCCACCTTCCTCCTTGTGCATAGCCCAAGGCAACCTATTAATTCAGTGGTTCTACTTTAAGATCCAGCATGATGCAATGGACTATGACTCTGGAGACCATGTTTTGAATCCCTTTTTGGCTATCTGAATCTACTAGATGAGAAGTCATACTCTGAGCTTGAAAGAACTGACAAACCCATTTCTGAACAAATCTTTCTAAGAAACTCAAATGATAAGTTCATCTTTGAATCCTCATAAGTTAGAAATGATTTATAGGCACCATAACAACAGCAATAAACTCTAGTTGGGACTAACTAGCACTTATTAGATTTATAAGATTCCTATTAATTATTCAGTTTCTTACAAAAATAACCATTGAACTTTGTAGCCTCATGGGGTGATCCAAAAAAGCTCTTCTTATGTTCTGATGACTACTGTTAATGCTTTGGAAATGCAACAGTTGCTTCTTCTTTTTCTTTTTTTTACAAACAACTATTAGTCAAAACAATGGTATAAACATGCGTGAAGAATAGCCTAAACATTTTAATCCTAAATATAATCTTCATTATATTGCTATTACTTCACAAAATTGACTGTGTGCAAAAAACAAAAAAACAAAACAAGCAGGATGGAGTAACTTCCTATTCAGTGCAGATGGCAGCATTCAGATACAGAGCCATAAGTGCTTTTTCATTTTGAAACCCTATCATTGGTTGGAGAAACATTTATCTAACATTTCCCAATTAGAAATGCTGGCAAGTCAATAAAGTACAGGCAGAGGCCTTGGCAAACAGGCCTTAATTATTCCAGACTTAATCCAATTACTTTTTTAATTCCCTGAATATATCAACAAAATCAAGCAACTCGAGATGTTTCAGAATAGGCCAGTGCTTAAGGCACAAAACTAGGCTATTTTGGCAGTGATTAGCACACAAAAAATATAAGACCACCTAGATAGACAGACTGATTGTTATGTTTATAATCCTAGAGGCAGAACTAATGCAAACGAAGAACCATTATTAGATTTGGGAAAGGAAAGCAAATTGAAAAATGACACCTTATGAATGTGAGATTCCCCACCCCCAAATGATATAAGTAATAAGAATGACAGTATCTCTCAGTCATTTTGTCCAGTCTTTAACTCTTTCAAAATCAAGTGCTTCAAATCCCATCCTGAATATAAGATCTGCACATTTTGAGGACTTGAGAAATTGAAATCAAATAATTTTCCTCATTATTATTACCCAAATTATTTATTTTATTTATTTGCTACATTTGTATACCACCCCTCTCAGCCCGCAGGCGACTCGGGGTGGTTCACAAGGCAACAATTCAATGCCAACATCATAAACATTTAAAACATTTTAAAGCATTAACACATCAATTAAAATCATAACAGTAGTAAGAACAAATCATTTCATCTCCTAGATAAAAACCTAATCCGATTGCATAGTCCAATTGCTCCATAATCCTATGTCTGATTACACTGCCTTTTCAAATGCCTGCTCAAATAGCCAGGTTTTGACTTTTTTTTCAGAAAGTCAAAAGGAAGGGGGCTGGTCTAATCTCCCTAGGAAGGGCGTTCCATAGCCGATTGTTACATTGATTTTATGTGTTTTAAGGCATTGTATGTGTTTTAAGGCATTAAATAATTGCCTATATGAATGAATTGTTTATTGTACTAGCCATAGGCCATGACATAATATGCCTATATGTAAACCACCTTGAGTCCCCTTTGGGGTAGAGAAAAACTGGGTATAAATAGGGCAAATAAATAAATAAATAATAAAATTTCAGCCTAGAGAGAACTGTGCTATAACTTTGTTGTTATATACCTTCAAGTTACTTCTGATCTATACCGACCTTATCAAGAAGTTTACTTGGCAAGATTTTTTCAAAGAGGTTTTCCATTGCAATCTTTGAGCCTGAGAAATTTCTCACACCAGACAGTAAGTTACAAATGGAGCAGTATTATCACAACTTGGGTTAAGATTTACTGCACAACATCATCCATATTCTGTTGTTTTCCATGTGCTAGACAGTCTTGAAAGTGTTTCATTTCATTAATGCAAACCTCTATGAATGACCTTCTTTTCCACTTCTGCCATATTACCATTTGCAATGTTCAGTTTTGCTTCAGTGTTGACTTTGAATGGACAGTGGGCAGGCTTTAGGTCCCTGTGATTTCCACTGACTGAGCAGAATAGAGTAATCATTGGCAAATTAATTGCTTTCATTCACCAGTGAGTCCCAAATAGTAGTTCTCCAGATGTCTTGGGCCTCAACTCCCAGAAGTCTCAATTGCCTTGGGCAAGGATCAGGGATTATGGGAACTGAAGTCCAAAGCACCTGGAAGACCAGAGTTTAGGAAACACCGATCTAGTCTCCCCCTAAATTCTGCCCCAAAAGGGGGGGGGGCATTTTCAATGTTTTTTTATTTTAAAAAACTGGTTTTAGTTCATTTTTATAAACTATATTCAGGAAAAACTGCATATATGTGTGTGTGAGTGAGTAACCAGTATTTCATAGGACTTTAATTTTGATTTCACACTTCCACAATTGTGAGGGGGGGAAAACAGTATAGGTGGAGAGTACACTCAATAAACAGAGGATTTCCCAGCCTTTTTTTGACCAGGGACTACTTTGATCAGGAACCACTTGACCAGGGACCCCTTTCACCAGGGACCACTTGACTAGGGACCGCTTTGACCAAGGATCACTTGACTAGGGACCACTTTGACCAGGGACCATTCTCCAACATTAGTACCTAAAGGGTTACAAATTAGTTTTTGGTCAACTTTAGATTGAGTTTGGTTATTTGGGGTGCTGAGTCAAAAATGGCATTGGATAGACCACATCAGATCTAGGTTCTAATACAGAACATATGTCACCCAATAGTCGCCATCTGCTCACTCACAAAAAACTATATTTAATAGTCTAGAGCTGCAGACCTTATTTTAGGTCTCATGGCCCACAGGTTGGGAACCACTGGTCTAGAAACACATGTCATGGAGGTGAATAAATTATCAATTATTATTTAAAATTGGAAGGCATGAAACACTAGAATAAGGGCTTTATCCCAACTAGGATGAGGTCCTTAAACTGAATAATCTTTTAAAGCATAGAAATCTACTTCCTGACTCTACAATGAAACCAGAAGTGACAAAAGTAAAGCTAAAGCTAAATCGCTACTCCCCCTTGTCTTCCAAATGGTAAAAATATAGTTTAATCACATTTGCAATGTCAATTATTCTAAGTTTCCACTCTATTATGCTGGAAACAGTCAATGTGGTATAACTGTTGGCTTTGCTTAAAAAAACACTTTACACATTAATCTTTAAAAACCTTAACCACAGCAAGGAAAGATGATGGTTGCAGAACCACAAAATCTCAGCTGAGAAGAACAGTGATAGCATATGTCTGTTTAAAAGATTAAAAATCATTTCGCATAGGCAGCAATGTTGCCTCGCAGATGAAAAGTTTTAAGACTTGTTTCATTTTGTGTTTTTGATTCATCCATGTGCTTTTATACTATTACCTCCTCCAAAGAGGGGCTCAGGACCCTTCCACACAGCCATATAACCTTGCTGGGGCAAGGTTCGGAAGCCGGCTCTGGCCAATCCAGGGGCAGGGCAGGGACTGCCATTGGTTAGCCGCCAGCCAAGCGACAGGAAACTTCCTGTTGCACAAGGGGCCTCTGGGAAGAATGCCCCTGCAAGCAGTATGGCCGGCGGGAGGGTGCCCACTGCCACAATGGCCCTTGCCTGTTAGTCAGGCAAGGCATTTATAATTTTAAATTTTAAAAAATATCTAAAAATATATATAAAATATATCTAGTGCCCATACTTTGCGGAATTTTGCTTATTGTAGGGGGTTCTGGAACGGAACCCCCGTGATAAGTGAGGGAACACTGTATGGCAGCTTGGACTCAGAAAACTCAGTTCAAAGCAGATATTGTGGGCTATTCTACCTTGATACTCTGGGTTATATGGCTGTGTGGAGGGACCCTGAGTCCACACTGCCATATATTCGGTTCAGAGGAGAAAATGGGAGATTTTATTCAGCTGTGTGAAAAGTTGACCCCACTCTGCTCTCCATTTGCTAGCAGACAAAGGCCTTCACCATTTAACTGGCTGGGATAGAGGGATGCGTAATGCGTGTGCTGTTTTCTCTAATATATAATAAAGCACGACCCCTGAAAGACTGATACCCACAATTTTACTGATATGCATCTGACAAAATATGTCATCTCTAGGAATGATACAATGTTATTGTATCATAACTTCCACCAAAAGTCATTTATTTCAATAGGTCTTGTTATTATCAATGTTTCTTTTGGTATAGTTGTTTCTTTCATTCCTGGAAACTTATCAAGGATCAGCAGCCAATAACTCAGGAAGCAGCACCAGTCTTTGGAACACAACTTTGAGCAGCAATGCTTTAAAATCAAATATTTCAATAGTCAATTGACACCGCAAGTCATTACTAACTGAAGTGACACACACACACACACACTGTGGGGTGAACCCGTGTTCCTAGTATTAATGACATTTCCAAGACACTTTATGTGAAAACAGGCCCAATGTGTAATATCCAAGGGTTTTTTTCTTTCCCATTTACTCCACCTTTTAGTTCAGCTTCTTTTGCTTGAGTAAACCCTAAGGCATTATGTTAGAAAAACAGGTTTCATCAATGGACTTTGAGAAGAGTCAAATTGTGGGCCCTTCCACACAAACATATAATCCAGAATATCAAGGCAGAAAATCCCACAATATCTGCTTTGAACTGGGTGATCTGAGTCCACACTGCCACATATTCTAGTTCAAAGCAAAAAATGTGGAATTTTATTCATATGTGGAAGGGTCCTGTAAATGCCACAAAGGCTTTCTCACTCCAGCTCTCACTTTCTTAGCTAGAAATTTCTCAACTGTTAAAGAAATAATTTAATTGTTTAGAGAATGTTTAAGCTGTGAGTTTTTCTTTCATAGGAAACCAGATGGGAAACTAGCATAATATATTTCATAAGCCACTAAACAATGACTATACAGGATCTGTTTTCATATACTTTTGACATAGTTATATTTGAGCCAGTAACCCACAGTCTGCAAAGTTGTTATGATTCCCCTGAGCCATCTAGCCTCCTAAGTGGTTTTGTTCGGATGCAATCTGATGTTGCAATGAATTGCAAAATATGGGTGTTCTAAAGCCAGGATGAATGGTTTAAAGTCATTTTATTTCATATGGTTCCAAGCAGATTTCTGTGTCCTGGTCTTTGTGGCTTTCCTTGCCCTGCTCCTTTGAACCTTTTGCAATTTGCTTACAATCATCCTTCAACCTTATCATTAAAACCAGCCAGTACTGAAGGGTTTTCAACCAATTTCACAACACTTATTGCATTATTAAAACTCAAAACAGCAATCTGACCCACTTCTGTTGAGAAATGAAACTAACCAGATTCCATCTGTACAGAAGCTTTAGATTTGGGATCATAGGAGACACTGAACATTATACTTATCTTCCTATCAGACTAGTGTTTGTATGCATGCTTAGGGTGATTTGGATTAGCAGAGACAATGAGAATTTACACTGGTGTTTCCCAAAGTTTGATCCTCCTAGTGTTTTGGACTTTAATTCCCAGAAGTCCCTTGAAGTTTAGCCAACAGTGGTGAATTCTGGGAGATGAAGAACCAAACATTGGAGGAAAAAAGTTGGGGAAGCACTAATCTACACCATTTGAAATGCAGCCAAGACATAACACAAATTGGCTCACATATCCACAAGGATACATTCCCAGGCTTCCCGTGGATATGCAACATTGCAGATGATAGTGAACCCTATTGAAATGAAGGACATCTGATGCAAGAATACCATAGATTTATATTGGAGAATATAGAAAATGCCAAAAGAGACATATTTTCTTGGTTGTGAAACTGAAAATACTGGTTCCACAGATAAGCAGGGTGTGTACAGTATTTACTGCATGCAACTTACACACAGTTTTGCTCATCACAATAACTCCTGCAGCTAGACCCCCAAGAAAGATCAAAAAATGCAGGTAGCTTGATTGATTCATATCAAACAAACAGTTCTGAATTTTCCATTTCTATCTGGATTTTTGTAAGACTATTAGCCCTTAATTAAAAGTTTGAGACCATGCTGCTCCTCAAACTATTTGCATTATAGCAAGAATTTCTCACAACAATATATATATATGTGTGTGTGTGTGTGTGTGTGTGTGTGTGTGGAGGAGGGGGTATATCAACTTACATTCCTGTCAAGTCACTATGAGAATTATAGCTGACCTGGGTGCAAAGGTGGGTGGTAAAAGGAAGACTGGTAAATGGCAGATGGCATCATTGTCCGTGCTAATAAGGAAGCTCTGTT
Source organism: Anolis apletophallus (assembly GCA_030556195.1). Taxonomy (NCBI): domain Eukaryota; kingdom Metazoa; phylum Chordata; class Lepidosauria; order Squamata; family Anolidae; genus Anolis; species Anolis apletophallus. The sequence goes on from JARBWK010000009.1 coordinate 87,617,061, forward strand.
TAGTTCAGTCATGTGTGCCTTGCCTCAATGGCACTACTGCCTCCACTGGATAGATGGCTTTTTATGGAGTACCATCTATTACCAGGTACGTCTGGTGGTCCACACCATCCTTTAAAAACTAGAAGTCCTTGAATTGAATCAATGCTGGAATTGAATTCTGTCTTCAAAGTATGTTCTTACTTTTGACTTATGGCGCTGCCTTTCAAAATATAATCCAGGAGACACAATCCAGGAGATCTTTAGTGACATACTTGTTTCTCACTTCTTAGGGCAGTTCCAGACAGCCCTTTATCCCAGGTGACCGCACCCACCTCAGAAAGCGCACACTTTCTGGGGTGGGTGTCCACACGTTCCCTCAGGACTAGCCCGAGAGAATGTGTGGAGGCCCTTTCCCTCTCCCCCCAAGCCCCCAGACCCTTTAGAAAAGTTTAAAAAAAGCTTACCAGGGCTGCTGCTTTCCCCCCAGAGCAGCTCTCCTGGCACGTACAAATGACATGGCAGGAGAGGGCGGGGAGGAGAAATATTTTAGTCTGGAAAACTGTGGGAATGGTGTCTAGACTGCAGTGCACCAGAAATAGTGCATTTATCCTGCACCTTCCAAGAAGGTGCAGAATAAATGCACTATCAAATTAATAATGCACTATCAAATAGCTAATTAATGTGGGACTGTCCAGAACATTGTCTGGACAACCCCTCCTTTATTGCAGGAGTTCCCGCAATAAAGGCCCTGTCTGGATGGGCCCTTAGTCTGGCATGTGCCTTGAAATCATTCCTGACCTATGGTGATCCTAAGACTACCTATTACAGGATTTTCTTGAAATGATTATCTGTGGTTAAGAGAGTTTGATTTGCCTAAGGTCACCCAGTGGGTTTTCATGGCACAGCAGGGATTCAAATCTTGGTCTCTTTGAGTCCTAGTCCCAACACTTAACCCACTATGCCACACTGGATCTTATTTATTTACTTATTTATCACATTTCTATACTGCCCCTCTCAGCCCAAAGGCAACTCAGGGCACTTTACACAAAGCAATCTCTGCCCTCCAATCAAAACATGAGCAAAACAAAGCAAACAATAACCATATAACACAACAATTAGCAATTAAAACATACAATTACAGTCTCAGCGTAATGTTGAAATCACTTTCCGTCACATCGTCGTCATTCCATATATCTAATTAAACCGTTATATTTCATCAGTAAATGCCTGCTCAAACAGCCAAGTCTTGACTTTCTTGCGAAATGTCAGGAGGGAGGAGGCCAATCTGATGTCTCTAGGGAGGGCATTCCAAAGCCGAGAAGCCACCACTGAAAATGCCCTGTCTCTCGTCCCCACCAATCGCGCCTGCGAAGAAGGCGAGACAGAGAGCAGGGCCTCTCCGGATGATCTTAAACATCTTGATGGTTCATAGGGAGAGATGCATTCAGACAGGTAAGTTGAACCAGAACTGTTTACTTTGAATTGTGCCCGGTAGCAAACTGGCAGCCAGTGGATCTGGCACAGCAGGGGAGTTGTACGCTTTCTGAATGCCGCTCCTGTTATCAACCTGGCTGCTGTCTGTTGGACTAGTTGCAGCTTCCGAACAGTCTTCAAAGGCAACCTCACGTAGAGAGTGTTGCAGTAATCTATACGGGAGGTAACCAGAGCATGGACTACCGTGGCCAAGTCAGACTTCCCAAGGTATGGGCGCAGTTGGCGCACAAGTTTTAACTGTGCAAATGCTTCCCTGGTCATCACCGAAACCTGGGGTTCCAGAATCAGCGATGAGTCCAGAATCACACCCAAACTGTGAACCTGCGTCTTCAGGAGGAGTGTAACCCCATCAAGCACAGGCTGTAACCCTATGCCCTGTTTGGCCTTTCGACTGACCAGGAGTGCCTCTGTCTTGTCTGGATTCAATTTCAATTTGTTAGCCCTCATCCAGCCTGACACAGCGGCGAAGCACCAGTTCAGGACCTGAACAGCCTCCTTAGTAGTAAGTGGGAAGGAGTGACAGAGTTGGACATCATCTGCGTACAGATGACACTGCACTCCGAAACTCCATATGACCTCCCTCTATTGCTATCCTCCTATTTTAGTAAATTGCAATATATTGCTAAATTATAGATGTTCACCCTCTCCTCAGTTATATCTGATGGTGAAGAAGATACAGTATATTTGCTCCTACAACTTAGTAGTGACAAGATGTTGAGCCAAAGCATTCAAGACCTGAAAGATCTTAAGGCTGAGACTTTGATAGATTCCAGCTGGCTAATAATCTTGTTGAAATTCTGTATTAATTAGATGAGAGAGATGCAAAAAAGCACTCTGAGACAAATCACAGTCTCACCTCTCAATGTTACTAACAGAATAGTGAAAATAAGCCACATACAGAATCCATAAGGAATGTTGTCTCATTAGAAACAGGAAAGGTTTTTTTTTCAGATCTTGGAAATAAACAGGCAACACACATAGTAATGTAAGACTCAGCAATGTCCCTAGTGATGTTTACAGCTCTGGCCTGGTTTGTGGAAATGTCGAAAATCAGATGGTGGGTCCGCCTGGCTCCCCTGGCTCTGAGACAGAGCAAGAAAAAGGCAGATTACACAAGCGCCATCTGACTTTCAAAGGGAGAATCACAGCTACGTTTTCATTCAGCATTCCCTTGTCATCATCTTGCTTCCAAACAGTGTGTTTGATTATCATTATTATAAGTACTTGTGAGCACTGTGTTGGGTGATTCCCCCCCCTTTTTTTACTGAAGGATTTGATAGTGTTTTATGAAGAGATGGAAAACAGGAAGATCACAAGGCAAGCCTGTCTCACTTAAAGTTAAGACTTCTTCAACCAACTCCTTGTGAGTATTGGAAGACCTGTTTTTCCAAAACAACTTCATTGCCATCAGGATTCCTTGCCTTTATTACTGTTTGGATTTTCCAATTTATTTCATTCATTGGCATTTATAAAGGTGAAGAGAATCACAGAATGATGACATCAGATGTTTTGTATAATTAGACATCACCAGGGAAGGAGAGGAAACAAGATGTGCTGAAACTGCCAGAGCATCTAGTATTAGTTGAAATACAAAGAAGATTAACTGTTTTTCCTCCTCACCACTGAGGCATCTTGCTGGGAATATGGTCAATTGTGTGACAAATTTTACTTTTTTTCACAACTTTTATGGAAAATTTGATACATTTATTTAATTTGAAGGTAAAATTACGTGAAGGATTTTGCTATAATTGTGTATGTCCTTTCATGCAATATACATTTGTCTACATTTAACTGAGTAGTAAAGGTGCTACAAAAGGTGCAATTCTATTTTCCAGATACCCAAGTCCAGATACCCACATATGAGTAAACAATGTCCAAACAGGATTCAGGGTACTATCTTCTCTGTAAAGATGATAGCACCACAATTCTAGATCCTATATCAGCTATTTAGTTATGTTTGTGTAATTAAGTAACAACTTTGGCCTGATTATTATAGTGCACTAGTACACTTCCTTTTTATCATATCTGTGTTCCCATACATTTCATGATTACAATTTATGTGTATCTCTGTATCACTTATAAGGGTTTAGATTAACCTCCGGTTTGCAAGTACAACAGAATTACTGTGTCACAAAATGATGCGTGTCTAAAAAGTGTGTCACCAACATGAAATGTTGGAAAGCTCTGACTTAGAAGGTTCAAAATGTACATTAACAATAGAGTTTTAGCCTTGTGGTATATCAGGAGCCCCCGGTGGCACAATGGGTTAAAGCGCTGAGCTGCTGAGCTTGTTGACCGAAACACTACATAGTTGATGTGGTGCCACTCCCACTGGTGGTGTCCCTCAATGTGGTTTGCTGCTCCTGCACCCTGCTAGTAATGCCACTGGACTGCATCAAGGAGCTGCTGCAGAGGTCATGCTTCCCATTCACTGATGACAGAGAGTGGAAGTGCCCTTCTCCTCATGTTCCCATTACAAACAGAACAGACCTCTATTTCTTAAATCACATGCTAGCTGTTATAATGGGCTGTTACTACATAGGATTAGTAATTATAGATCAGTTACAGATATATAGCCCTGGGTTAGGAATCTGTGATACTGAATACCACTAATTTTTTGTGTAAAAGCATTTTTGACCAAAAAAGGGGGCCCAAATGTGAAAATTTATCTCTCAAAGGTGAAAAAAAACCCCTCTCAGAATCTTGCCCAGGGAGGATTCCTTTAAAAAAAATACTTATTTGTTCTTGGACGCATGATGGAAATAAACAAAGATTGTTTACGCCATTGCCCAAGAACCTTGCTTGCATTTTAAGATTTCATCATCATCATCATTATTATTTGTAGACCGCCCTAGCTCCCTAGGGGTACTCAGGCAGTTTTCAACATGTATGGCAAACATTCAATGCCACAGGGAGAAACATTCAAACAAATTACATCATAACATCCATATTAAACAATATATAAGCAACCTGACTCTAAACTTAATAACAAAGTAACCAACAATTCGAACTTAAATAAGCTATACAGATAAAACAATTAATGCAAATTAACATGAAATAAAAACAACAAAAACGATAACTATGACTTTAGCCTGTTAGTTGTTGCACAACATGCCGACTTTATAAAAGATGGCATGTTGTGCAACAACTAGCAGGCTAAAGTCAGTTCCAGTCTCTAGACAAGGTTTAATGTATCTAGGTGAGAGTATAAGCCAGGCATATTAATCTTCCTCCTCACCATATGCCAAAGTGCACATATGGATTTTCAGCAGTTTTTGAAAAACAAGGAGAGAGGGAGCAGTTTTTAATTATTTTGGGAGGAATGTCCAGAGGTGGGGAGCGATTACAGAGAAGGTCCCTTCTCTTGTTTCCACCAGCCATAGTAGAGACAAGGGAGGGACTGAGAGCAGGGCCTATTTTGTGGATCGCAAGGCTTGGGCCAGTTTTTATACTGAGATGCGTTCTGCAAATAGTCCAATACACCATATCCTTAACAGCTGTGCTCAGGTCTTGCAGATTCAGGGTTGTAACTGCCTTAATCTATCCAACAGAATTCATCTTTTCCTACTGAGTTCTACCTTACAAAGCATTATTGTCTTTTCTAGTGAGTTACAACTTCTCATAGCGAGAATACATTCCCAGCCCCAGTATATGTTTGGGATAAAAATTGTTTCAATATTTTGGGGTGCATATAGTGGGGCATGTGGCCCACCAAAATTTCTTGGGGGAAATGTGCCCCCACAACCTCTTACAGTTTATGATTCTTGCAATGAAATTGTTTCTGGAAGCCCTTCTGTTTAATCCTATTTTCCAAAATATCAAGGCAGAAAATCCCACAATATCTGCTTTGAACTGGGTTATTTGAATGCCCTTCCACACAGCTCTATATCCCTGAATATCAAGGCAGAAAATCCCACATAATCTGAGTGTAGACTCAGATAACCCAGTTCAAAGCACATATTGTGAGTTTTTCTGCCTTGCTATCCTGGGATATGGGACTGAGTGGAAGGGCCCTAAATTTACAGTCAGATAATGTGGGATTTTCTACCTTGATACTTTGGGATATAGGGCTGTGTAGACGTGCCATGGGTTTGTTTCCATGTTCTCCTAGTGCTTTATTGCTAATACCATTACTATCAGTATAATCACAATTTTAGTTCTCTCTCTCTCTCTCTCTCCTCTCTTTCTCTCTCTCTCTCCTCTCTCTCTCTCCGTTTTAAGTTTGCTCTGTCTTATTTAGCATCAAGCCACCCATTTAAAAATGTTTTCTTTAGTATATTTCCCTAGTATACACATTATTTGCAAGCAATTTTCCTTCATATAACTCTTTTTGTAGTTTTTTTTTATTAATATGCCTTTGCACCATTTAACGTGGAGGTATACAGTATATAAGTGAGAATTATAACTATCAAAAGATAGCTAGTTAAGTTCTAGATAAATGAGCTGAATAAAATTATCCTTTCCCCCTCTTTACACCTATTCCAGACCACAATGAATCACACAACCTTTATATAGTTCTTCAAAAATAAAATTTTATATATATATATATATATATATATATATATATATATATATATAAATTATTTTTGAAGAAGTATAAAGGTTGTGTGATTCATTGTGGTCTGGATTAGGTGTAAAGAGGGGGAAAGGATAATTCTTCTTAATGCACCACCAGGAAGAGATATATATATATATATATATATATATTCTCTTGGAATTATTCCAAGGTTGTTTTTTTAGTGTTAATCCTGGTGGTGCATTAAGAAGAAGTCATTCAAGAAAAGAGTCTTTACTGAAAAGAAACAGACAAACATTTTTTCCCTTATCATACATCAAATAAGAAGCATGCAATCATGTATAAACTAGAGTGTACATTCTCGAGACTAGAAGGTCATGCTAATGGAAGCAAATAGAAGCTGTTCATTAGAGATATTCAGCTGGCTATGTACTTTTATTCTTTGCTATGTTCTGCAAGAATGCACAGTAAACATATGGGAGATGAAGAGATGCTAGAGGCACCATGTAGTTTAATTAAGAAGCAAGTTAACTATGTGCTTGAAGTTTGCTAAATACCTCCCTTTCTCGCCCTCCTGCACCAACATAGCCTTATGATCCTCTTGGACCATCCCTTCAAAAGCCCAGTTCATTACCAAACAAAGTTTTTAAAAACTGCAGGTGATTCAGAACCCTAATTAAACATCCACTTCTGGAGTTTATCTTTTCATCTTGTTTCCAAGGTCTAAGAATGGTTGTAAAACCTGACAGTGAAAAAAGCTGAAAACTAACTCGTTTGAAATGTCTGGAGAAGAGTTGTACAAAAAGAAATGGAGCAAATCAAGCTTGAGCTCTCCCTAGAACCCAAGATGAATAAACTGAGACTGCTATACTTTGGACAGATCATGAGAAAACACAACTCACTTTAAAAGACAATAAATGCTTGGTAAAATAGAAGGAAACAAAGGCTGCATTGTAAATTGATAGATTCAGTCATGGAGGTTATGGTTCTAAATCAGAGAATCATAGAGTTGGAAGAGACTGCAAGACATGAGCAGAGAGATACGGTCATTCAAAAGGTCACATAAATTGAAGTCAAAGGAACTAGGGGCCCAATTCACAACCGTAGGAAACCTTTGAGAATCTCATTTTTTTCACCCCTACTTTAAGGAACAATTTTAAAGATGGGAACACTGTGATGACAGTAAAAGAGGAAATCCACAAAAAAGGAATCATCACTTTTTAAACTCTTCCTGGTTCACAATAGAAAGATGAAATCTGGGACTGACTTTGGTCTCATTTCTTGATTTTGTTTTGCTTTGGGGTTTTAGCCCTACTCCATCTATCTCCCCCAATTTTAACATCTTATATGTACATGTGGCCTGCCCTCTTGTAGCACAGCAGTTCTCGTTTGTGCCTGGAGGGCAGGGAATTGGTCCTGGGGTCCCATTAGCTTTAGGGCCTGCAGCAGCAGATTGGATTCAGAGGATGAGCTAGATGACTGGGGTGAAGCACAGGGCCCTTCGGATGGGCCTCGTTCGCCTACAGAGAGCTTGGCATGGGATGAGATGATGTTTGGGCCCAGCATAGATTCCGATCACCAGGTGGAGATGGGAAGCAGCGAAGGGAGTTATGAACACCCCGGGGGGAGGAATTCCCAAGAGCTTGAAAGTGAAAACATGGACGAAGCCGAGTGGGAAAGTGCTAGGGAGGAAAGTTCTCAGGAAGATAGCGACACAGCTGCTGAGAGGCAAGGTCGATCTTTCGTTAGGAGACGGGACATTGAGTCTACTAGGAGGGCTTGGTCTAGGGTCCTAGACCGACCGAGGTCCGTGAGCAGAGATTGGAGACGAAGAAGCCTAGAGCGTCGGGGGCCTCGACCGAAGGATTAAGTATAGGATCCGTGGGAACGCATCCTCAGTTCTCCGGCCACGTCGCTACTGGATAGGCGTGAGACGGAGTTAGGGATCACGAGCTGGTTAGCTAGTGGTCATCAAGCCTTGCCTTTGTTCCTGTCCCAAAGCTTTGGAAAGCCTTGCCTTGTTCCTGGCCACAGCATTGTGGTGCCTTACCAAGCCTTTTGCCTATTGCTAAGTTCTTTTGGACATTGATACTTCAAACCTTTTGGATTGCTTTTTCATCATTATTGGACAATATCTTTGAATTGTATTTACTCAATAAAGTAGTTAGCCTTCAGTACGTCTCTGTGTGTGTGATTAAGGGGCCGGTAAGTCCGTGATCGTGACACCTCTCGTCTTCCTCTCCTTCTGTTTTAGATGCATTTTATTGTGTTTTTGTTAGATGTATTCATTTCACTGTGATTATTGTTTTTATTGTGTTTATTGTTTTGATGTCTGATATTTTGTGATTTGTGGTTTGGGCATGGCCCCATGTAAGCCGTTCCGAGTCCCCTAGGGGAGAGGGAAGCGACTTATAAATAAAGTTTATTATTATTATTATTATATTATTTTGTTCCTTTTTCTTTCTTTAAAAAAATACCTCCTTGATTTTTCTTCTTGGTGATCAGTAAGGCCTCTTCCACACAGCTAAATAAAATTCCACATTACCTGCTTTGAACTGGAATACATAGCATTGTGGATTCAGATAACCCAATTCGAAGCAGATACTGTGGGATTTTCTGCCTTGATACTCTGGGTTATATGACTGCTTGGAAGGGCCCTCAGTGAGGGGAAGAGGATCTCTCAGTACCAATGCTTCAGCTGGTCCTGATATACCCCCTTTCCCTACTTCCATCAGAGACACAATTGTTAATTGAGTTCACAATGAGAAGCTTTATAAGAGCAGTCCTCCTCCTGTATAAACTTCTCTTTCAGGGACATTAAAGGGGAGGGCTATTGCTTTGTTTGTTTCATGGAACACTGGTGCCCCGTAAACATCAAAACAGTATCTCATTATATATAGTGCTGTTAGTTACATGTTATTTTCATTCTAGCCTTTCCTTAGCTACTCATATGCTGTATTTCTGACAATGGAGGAACCCAAACAGGACTTCAAAAGCTGGCTTATATGTGAGAAATATTGTTATTAAACACTTTAACACTTAAAACAGAAGCTTAAACTGAAACCAGGAATAATATGAGCAAAGTTGCATATTACAGTGTACATATAGCAAAATGATTCCCTCTGGAAAAACTATATTTCTTGAAGTTGATGAGTAGTTGTGAATCAGATTTTTTTTTTAAACTAACAAAATTTGCAAATCTTTTTATAAGAATTACATATTCAAAAACGAAATATAGAAAGAAATCAAAACACAGATTTCAACATTTTGCTTGTGGGAACTATTCAGAAAGAAAATATGAGCTCAAAACCCAATTATATACAATCAAGTAGGACAATTTGTTTTTTCTAAAAGGGAATCCTTTTCCTAACGCAATACACAGATCATTATTACTGGATTTGTATCTTCCAGACAAAGTTTTAGAAGCTGGAAGATATGAAAAAATTGCAACATTTTGGAACGGCAAGATACTTCTGGGTGGTCTTTTGGATTTTGTTGTAAAATTTAAGCCAAGCCAGTGTTCTCAGCAGCCAACAGCTCATGCTTATTTATTTATTTATTTATTTATTTATTTATCTCTTCTCAGGATGCTTCCGGACATGGACCCAACTCTATCATGTGTTAACATGGCTTTCTCAGTATATTCATGGATTTCTTCCAGTTTTCCTTCTTTTCCCTCACAGCCTTCCATGCTGACTTCTTTTTTGTCTTTGAAATAGAGAACAGGGTGGTCAACAGTCTTTTTCACAGATACCTCAAACTTTAGTATGTGGGAAAGTGTTTTACCACAGCTAGCTCTGTTGAATCTGTATCATTCTGGATGCTCTTCAGATATCCTGAAAGAAAAAAAATGTGAATCTGACTTTGTTTTAACATCTAAACCACATAGTATGCAGGACTGTGAGCATTCCAAACCCAATGTTAGCATTGAAACTTATATATGATGACTATTGCAGTGTAGTCTGGAAGACAACTGGATTGAAAATTAGTCACACATTTGTGATTTCATTTTTGCTTACATGCACAAAAGGGTAACCCCTCCTCCTCTTTGATTTTGTCTTATTCTTGACACGTCACCTGAAATCTTCATTCACTTTCATTTGGTTTGTGTTTTAAAGTACTTATGTTTCAGAAACATGATCACAGCTACCCGCAGGAATAATTCTCATCCAAATGATTTCTTCTACTGAAGGTCACCATTCTTCTCACAATATCATTTTGTCTCACTTGTTGCACCGGTGCTCGAAAATAATGCATTAAAAGTAACGATGCTACTTTTTGCCTAACAAAGCTTAGCATTATTATTTTTAGCAAAAAATTACTATCATTGTTTTTTATTTGTTTTGTGGCATTAATATGCTACTTCAAAAATTAATCAAGGGAAATGATTGTTTCTGTTTTTAAATGTATTTTTTGTAAAATTATGTTTTGAAGAAAATATAGTAGAATTTTTCAGAAGTATTATCAAAGTCATTAGAAAATGAATGTACAGACTTGGGCTCTTGATGTTTCTTGTCATGTCTTTTAATAATGACCACACCATGGCAGAGCTCCTTTCGTAGCCCCTAGCTCAAATGCCTTGGCAAAACATTGAAGGCAGAAACTGGGCTGTTGTGAAATCTTCCTGATGCCCTTTGCCTACATTAGTGGTTCTCAACCTTGGGTCCTCCAGGTGTGTTGGACCTGCACTCACAAAAGTCCTAGCCAGCTTACTAGCTGTTAGAGAAGTTGTGGGAGCTGATGTACAAAACACCTAGAGAACTAAAGGTTAAGAACAGCTGGCCTAGGCCATAATAAGTAAAGTTGGTTCCAGTGGTGATCGGCACACTGGGTGCAGTGCTTAAAGACCTTGGCCTACACTTAAACACAATCGGCGGTGACAAAATTACCATCTGCCAGCTGCAAAAGGCCACCTTACTGATACATCACACAGTCCTAGGCACTTGGGAAGTGTCCGATATGTGATCCAATACAACAGCCAGCAGAGTGATCTTGTTTGCTGTGGACTCATCTTGTTGTTTTCAAATAATAATAACAACAACTTTATTTGTATACCCCGCCTCTATCTCTCCAAAGGGACTTGGGACGGCTTACATGAGGGCAAGCCCAATCAACATAGTAAAAATGACACATTAAAATTCATAACTCCGCTGATACAAAGATACCATATGATCAGCAATCTACAGCTGGTGGTTTTCCCCTTGCAAGAGCTTATTGGGGGTTGTTTCTTTGGTTAGCCATCTTGCTAAGGTTCCCAGACTTGGGCTCTTGAGAAATAGCTTTCAAGAACAAGTAAGTGATGTCCTGAATTCAGAGCCACCTCACAAAAAATCTACTCCTCTAATGTGGGTTGTTTTTAGAAGACCTACAACATTTACAGTATAGAAAAACCACAGAAAGAACAAACTTGCTTATAATGAACATACACACATATATATTCAGGCAGGCCAGAGAATCATACATTCAGTTTGAAATATTTTTTTTAAAAAACTCCAAAAGGAAATTTTGATTTTACTGTTTTAGATGAGGGACAGTATTTCTACACATCTATATAAATAAAAATGTAATGTTCATTTGTGGGATTAACATAACTCAAAAACCACTGAACGAATTGATACCAAATACACAATACACCTATCAAGCCAATGAGTGACCATCACTCATAAAAACACTGAAAAACACAGTGGAAAGGACTAAAAAGCCAAAAAATACATTACAACGCATGCACACACACACACACACACACACATATATATGCAAACACACATACATATATACACAAATATATACACATGCATATACACACACAAAACACATATACACAGACTGGGCCACAGCAATGTGTGGCAGGGGATGGGTATTATTAGATATTGATATTGAGCATCTACAGATTTGGGTATCCATGGGGGTTCCTGGAACCAAGCCCCAACAGATACCAATGGCCCACACTCATATTATTCATACACCTTTATTAACCATCCATAACAATTTTTAAAACACACAGTTATTGGTTTTATGGCATTTTAATTGCCCTCCCATCCCCCGAAATAAGGAGACATACACAAATAACGAAGCAACAACAATTTCTTTGGGTCAAATTGGGCAAAATTTTATTTGCCTATTTAAATTCCCTCAACTAATCTCAAAGGGTGTCAGGAATCATTTGCAATCAGTTGTAATCAATCTCATTAAATTTCCGGGCGAAACACCAAGATTGCCTGATTAATCAACCAGGACAACCTAATGAGGGAAATGAGTAAGAGGTCCATTCTCCCAAACTAGAGAAGAGCCTCTTCCCATTCCAGGGCCATAAACTCAACTTCACCCAACAACAATAACTTTAGGGTGCATACATAACCAACTGGCCCTCACCCCTGACGGGGGTGCCTCAAGTGTACACCGAATATGGCATTTCCCTCCCTAATCACCGCCACGGACTGGAGGCAGATGTCCATCTTGCCTACATCCCCACCTATCTTCTAACACCCTCTTGAGCACTTCGCTAAAACTTCTAAAATTAAGTGATTGCCCTCTTTGGACAAATGAACTCCATCATTCCGAAACGCAACTTGTTTCTGTGTATCAAGAAATTTGTGCACAATGTAAGACCTGTTCCCAGAGATCACCACAATCCACATGGCCCGGATCACTCTTTCGAGCTTTTTCCAACAACCTGGGGCCCCACCCCCAGGCCACCACATACATGGTGTAATCTCAAACCACACAATGTGGACACCAGCCCATGCCCTCCAGATTGCAAACAGATCGGCCCTGGCCTGTAGCAACAGCACCCTGCCGGTCCGCAATCCCAAATCGTTACCACTGAGGTGGATAACGATCACATCAGGGGGAAGCACCCTTCTGCATTGAAATAACATGGGGCTCGGCCCATCACATCGCAGACTATGTCTGCCCATCCATTGCACATTAGCAATGGCACACATGCCCTGAAGAGGGATTTGAGAGCTTCCTGCACCGCCCAGGAAATGTAGCTGTGGTCACAGATCAGGACTCTCTTCATCCTCTCCAACCCCTCCGGACCTGCAACGACACAAAACTGAAAACAGCATCAAACAGGCCTACAACTGGACCTTACAAATACAGCCCTTGCTGTCAGCAGAACGCCATCTTCCCCAGGACATAAATGCTCCCGCATTATCCCCATGCAGCTGCTTATGACGCCGCACCAGTTTTATTAAGAGCGTTCTAAATTACCATCCTCTAAGCCCCATCGCCTAAGAGCCATTCTGTAACAGTCCCACAATAGTATTTCTTGCATGGCGTCCCATCCTGTTGGCGAATTAGGAGCAAAGCCGTTGTCGGGAATAAGGCCTGTTCGTGCTGAGAATCCCCAAACACAGGCCATACCTGGGCTAACATAAAGTAGGTGTAACAACTGTGCCAGTGCACGTCTGCCAATCCCCTCCGTAAAGGCAGTGAAAGCAAGGCCCTATAACCGGTTAATATTGAATGCAGGACCCATTGCAGCCGGTTGCAACTGTCCCACTGGCTCAATTCATACTTCATGCCCGATTTGACCATCCTGCTCCCAGCTTCCTACTGCCTGGGATGAGGCATGACGGCCGACCAAGGCATGGGAACTACGGGCCGTGTCTGCAAATTCAGAAACCATGCCGCCCCAAATGATGGCCCTATACTTCTCCAGGTTTCCAATCAGTACCACCAAGGTGGCTACCCGTCACAGGATTCACCCATTCGTGCACACACCACGAGTGAAAAAGGGGGCCAAGGGAGTCCTACAGGTGTCATTTAGCCCGTAGCCTTAGCTATTCCAAACAGGACCTTCCTCCATACGCAGCCCCCCGGGCCCCAGGTTGACCATGCAGTGCTCTGCCAGTTACAGGCCAATACGTCACCCAGTGGTGTGTAACTATAAGTACGATGTGCTGCCACGGTAATCACCCGAGGTGCCCAGCTCATATTTCCCAAATTAACCCTAACAAGCGGCAAAGAGCAACCGCTGGCCAAAGGGACTTCACTGAGCTGTATTTTTATCCGGTGGCCAAACTACCCCCCAGCGGGGGCACTTTAGCATGTGCCAGCCCCTGGAAACGATACGCCCTGTCTCTATGACCCATAAATGCTCATCCAGCGTATGTGTTGAAAACACATCTACCAAAGGCTCGTCCCTGCCGAATTCTAGCTATAACTGACCCACTCAATATTTGATCAGTTCCATACAGTAGGGCCAGAAGCATAATTGTAACTGGGCATGATTGATGCAGACATATTTTTATCTTTAAACTAGCTCCGCCGGTATCTAAAGACCGACGGCCGCACCACCACATGTAAAAACAGGCTCAATTACACCACATGTAAAACTGGCACATGTAAAACAGGCTTCAACTTTAACTTTAAAAACTAGGTGGCAACCTGAGAGCCCGGTCCAACCCGGTGTTAACTGGCCAATACTACCCAATGCACGCCTGTTAGGCATGAGCTATCAGTAACCATCCCTCTACATATTGGGAGCCACGTGAGCAACCAACCAGGTCAGTGCCGTAGATGTGAGCGCCAAAAAACCCCATCACCTGACATACCACGTTGGGCCATTGAGTCTGAGATAAAGTGATGTACCGAAGGAAATGTGGAGAACTTAACCCTCTGCCCCAGCCATCCGCCATCAAATTAGGCAAATCTGCAATCGGGCTAGGTCAAGCAGTAGCCCCCCCCCCAGGTGCATTGTTAGTCCCCTTCCATGCCTACAAGTGCCCCTGACTTGCCTTACCACTCACATGAAGTCTGCATAACCCCTGCAATCAAGAGGGCGCACCACACACCTCACCGCGGCAATGAACTCTGTTTAATCGGAAGGAATTATACCCCCTGCCAAGTGTGGTCCTATAAGTTACGCTTCTTAATGCGCTGATGGGCTATATTCACCAGAATTGGCATTACACAACTGCGTGGGGAGACCTACCAGGCACAACCCCCGTGCGGGCGCCACGTTCAATAGGCAGATGGTTACCAAAGTTTGTCAGGTAACTTTGTAATGCATCTGAGCTTCAGGTCTGCCACCCAGGCCCGTGGCAGCCTGGAATATTGATTAATCTCCCGCCGCAGCCCCAGCAAGGTAAAACCTGACATGGGCACTCACCTGCCGAGACTGCCAGGAATGTATCCCCTTCCGTGACCTATGGTCCCAATCTGGGGTCCGATACCGAGATGAGTTCCTGGGGACCCTGGCCAGGAAATTCAGGAACGAGAGGGTTCCTCTAATCATTTGCGACCCTTCATAGCGCCAGACACTCAAATATGGCACATGAGGATAGGCAACGGGCCTGAAGCCCGACTGTCCTGATCGTAACAGTTCGTCATCAATGGTAGCATGCAGAAACACTGTTAACTTGAGGCTACCCGGCCCATAGGTATCTGGGACCCTACCTATGCAAACTGAAGCAAACCTGCTTCTGCTATAAGTGCCCTCCTCGTCACGGTTGACTAGCCCTGACCCCTTATATCGGGCCTGGCAATTGTTCCCAAAAGGTTTCGTTCTTAACACCAAGTCAACTTGCGACTAGCTTGAACTGGTGTTGGCCCCAGCCCCTTCCAAGTCATGCGCCAGCATGGCTATATGGTGCACTGTCATCTTTAATGGCGCATTAACCAATCCTCTATTCACCTTTCCAGGTGTTAGCTGCCAGATTGGCCCATGCTGGGGCTAATATTGGGAGCTTACTCCATAAAGATCTGCATTGCCGACCTTTGGTCAGCGAATCCCCCCAGCTAGAATTAACCCCCGTGGCCATACATTGCTCATACAGTCCGAACTTGTATGGGAGACAAATATTATTAACGTGCTTCAGGTCTGTCGCCTTGACCAGGGGCAGCCTGGAATACCAATTAAGTATCTTGTGTTCCAAGACTCACCAACCTCTCACAAAACCTAAGAGAGGGTGCTTCATACAATTGACCACTTGCGGTCAAAAGAAGTTCTCTTGTGCTTCCCAACAGCCGAGCTCCTCGCCCGAGCGGAGAGTGTGTGCCTAAAACATCTGACCTTATGTGACTCTCAACCAAACTATGCTTCCCAAACTCTCCAGCCGCTCACAGAGGCTGGTAGAGTGTGCCTGGTACAAACGATCGTCTGTGGCCTTAAAGAAACTATGCCCCAAACCGCTCACCAAGGCTGAGAGAGCGTGCCTCATGCAATTGACCTCCTGTGGTCTTATCTCCACCTACATGTTTTCACTCTCGAGCCACTTCCCCAGCTGAGAGAGTGTACCTTGTACGACTGATCTCCTTACGGTCTTTAAAGAAACTATGTGTTTACTAACTCCCCCGCTGCTCATAAGGATTAAGAGCGTGTACCTCATACCATTTACTTTCTCGTGGTCTGAAATAAACTTCCCATGTATTTCCAACTCCCTAGCTGCTCACAAGGCTGAGAGACCGTGCCACTTATGCCTGACCTTACCGTGGCTTGTAAAGAAGCTTAAGTGTTTCCCAACTCTCCAGCTGCTTGCACAGACTGAGAGCATGAACATCATACCATTTACCTTCTTGTGGTCTCACCTAAAATTCCCATGTGTTTCCAGACCTCCAGCCACTCACAGGGCTGAGAGAGTGTGCCCCATATGACTGACCTTCCTATGGCCTGTAAGACTATGTGTTTCAAAATCTCTAGGTGCTCACTCAACCGAGAAAGTGTACCCAGTACAATTGACCCTCTTGAAGTCCTAAATAAAATCTCATGCGTTTATGACTCTACAGCCACTCAGAGGGCCGAAAGAGTGTGCACCATAAGACTGACCTTTTTATGGCCTGTAAGAAACTAGAAGGAAGGCCGGTGTCTTCCATAGCCACCTTCAAGGTCAACAGGCTGGTATGCCTGCATACAAGAGCAAAAGTGTCCCAGCGAA
Organism: Anolis apletophallus; assembly: GCA_030556195.1. NCBI lineage: Eukaryota > Metazoa > Chordata > Lepidosauria > Squamata > Anolidae > Anolis > Anolis apletophallus. The sequence goes on from JARBWK010000009.1 coordinate 87,633,933, forward strand.
TAGGCAGTCAAAATAAATCTTAGATGAATAATTGGTAGTTACACCAACAGGACACAAGGTGCTGCTGCTCAACCCTTAATCTCACCACACAACTTGTACTTAATCAATTAGCTTAAAGCACAATTATTATAATTAACTTTAATCACACATTACTGTTGTCATCTCCTTATAAACAACCACACCAAATACTCTCCAAAGAGGCCACAAAATGGCTGCTCCATAGATGAGCACAAAATGGCTGCCGCCATATCTGTGACAAAAGGGACCATGCGGCCAAGATGGCGGCCTGCCCAGCACCCGTTTCTTTCCCCGCATTGCTCCCTTGTCCTTCTTCATCTTTTATCATTATTATTATTTAATAATTATTGTCATTATCTTATTATCATTCTCAGCCGGCAGGACTAAACCATATGGCCATCCTACGCTGGTTGGGACTCACAAAATGGCGGCGACCCAGTAAAAGGAGCCATACAGGCAAACGTGACCAAGATGGCTGCCAAAGCACACCACATACCCATGAGGAGTGGCAGAAGAGCCAGCCTGGTGCTCCCGGTGGTGCAGCCGAGTAAACCATGGAGGGGGGGGCAGCAAAGAACATAAGAACATAAGAAGAGCCATGCTGAATCGGACCTCAGCCCATCTAGTCCAGCATTCTGTATCACACAGTGGCCCACCAGGTGTACACGGGGATCTCGAGCAGAAGGGAGGGCAAAACCCTGTCCTGCTCCCGACCCCCCGCAACCAGTACCCAGGGAAATCCTGCCTACCTCAACCAACCAAAGATTGCCCCCCAGGCTAACCCCCTGCCCCCAGGCAGCATACGGCTTGTACATCCCCCCAACGCCGTACACACCCCAAAGAGGTAAATGGCCGTGGGAATGGGAGGGGGGACAGGGGCGCAATCACACCGACGCCAGCCAGGCCGCGAAAACCCCAGCAGCGTCCTCAACCCCCAGCTCCATAGCCCGCGCCTGGAGAAGGCCAGTTGGGGGGAGGAAAAGGAGCAAGGTGCCCAGCAACAAGACCCGCCCCAGTTGAAAAGGAGACGGCGCTCGGGTGCAACCCGAAGGCCTGGAAAGGCCCAACCACCCGACGGGGCCTACCGCGCTCCCCCAGCCATGCCTGAAGGGAGGCGCCCCGGCGGCCAGTCTAAAGACTGGCCCCGCAACCCAGGCAGGCGGGATAGAGAGGCGGACACAGCGAAAGAGGAGGCTGCGGGAGCAATAAGCCCCCGCGGCGAGGCCACCCGGGAAGCAGGCCCCCGCCGCCACTCCCTCACCGAAGCCAACCATCCCTACACAAGGCAGAGAGGGAAAATGGCAAGACCGCCAGGCCAGCAGCAACACAAGCGGGCGGAAAGGGCACCCGCCGCACCACCCAGGAGCCATGCGGCAACCAGGCCGGCCAGCCCTGCAAGCCCGCCCGTGCCGCATAGCCACGGAGGCTACACGGCAGAGGAGTCTGGTTGTGCCCGGCGGAGGTAAGCAACAAAAAGGGGGGGAGCAGGGATAGGACGAGCCAAAGCCCCCCCCTTTGTCCCCTATACTGACCCATCCGATCCAGCACTGAAGACAGGGAGGCCTCAATTCGCGTCCTCCCTGTCAGGCAATCAGGCTCAGAATGGCCTGACGGAGGTTGGCCTTACTAAAGGCCACGCCCCCAGCCTCGAAGGTTCAGCAGAACCTTCCTTCTCCAATCGGAGTCGGGGGGGGGGTGTAAATGCCTCTCACCCCAGCATGCTGGGGTGAAAGGGTATTGTTTCAAATTTGCTGATTATTTTCATATTTTAACATTTGAAATGTACTGCTCTGCTATCCTAAGTATTTCAAACCTTATTGCTATTGGTTTTCTCAAAAATCCCTGGCCTTTCGTGTATTTGCTTCAGTGAAGTACTTCTGTTTTGGCTAAAGATGCCAAACAGGGCTAGAGATCAGGGGTTAACTTAGGGTTAACATTCTTCCTTAATTGCATTCCTTTTCTGGCAGCGCTAAAATAAAATAAAATTCAGTCCAAGTGAATCCCACCTCAGTGCTTAAGTTTAATAGAAGGGGACAGCAAGAAAATATTTTTGGTCTGGAGTTTGTCTTCATGTCAGGCTTAATAGCTATTTCTAAATAAGAAGATCAAGGTTTCTGAGAAAATGAATTGATTACTTATGGAAGAGAAACTGAGATATCTTACACTGATGATACTAAACCAGGTTTCCTTGATCCTAAATATTGGACTTCAAATATATTCAGCTTTACTGAAGGGCAGGTTTTATTGCAGCTTCCTAAGAAATCAAATTAACATCTGTGGTGTATTCAAGTATAAAATGTTTGCCCATTTTAGTAAATTTCCAGTATTGATAACTTGGATCAGGACCAAACTTGGCATGAAGTCTCCCTCTCACTTAGGCTTGATTTGTGGTCGTGGGAAGCAGGAGCCTCATTCACCGCCTGCGCAGCTCCTCGGGGATCAGTGGGGTAGCCCGGGCGGGCATCTCGGGGCCAGCGAAGCAGGCAGGAAGGAAGGCGGAGGGGGACAGGGAGCCGGAGGGAGGCCGAGAGCAGTTTCGCGTGCATCGGGGAGGAGAGAGGGGCTGGGCCTGACGGGGATCTCAGAGCCGGCGAAGCAAGCAGGAAGGAAGGCGGCGGCGGCAGGGGGCAGGGAGCTGGAGAGAGGCCAAGAGCGGTTTCATGTGCACTGGGGAGGAGGGGGAGGAGGGAGGGGCGGCGCTGGACTGAACCATCCGGCATTAGGCACGGGGGGTAGAGGCAAAAGGAGGTCTCTACTTGGGGAAAGGGAGGCGAGCCTTCCCAATGCATGGAGAGGGAGAGACCAAGTAGACAATGGGTGAGGAGGGGTGTTTGTAATTTTGTGCCTTTATCAAGGTACGTTTCTTAGGGTTTTTATACTTCATCACACTAGACTCTCCCCTCTCCCCTCCTGGAGGTTCCAATTTTCTGCGGCACACCTGATGATCGCTCACGGAACACTAGTGTGCTGTGGAACACCAGTTGGGGAACACTGTATTAAATGACAAGGAAGCTATATTTCACAGAGCAACATGAAACCATACCTAGCTATGCTTTTACATTGGTTGTATTTCTTACATTCAAATTATTACTTTTACAGAACCTTGATTACTTCAACTTTCCACCTAATGATGGAAGGACTTGTTGTTGTTTAGTGCACAAAAGTGCCCTTATTTCTTGGAACATCCTACTTATTCCCCCACAAATGAAAGAAGCAGAATATTTTGGTGATGTAGTCCAGATCTACACTGATCAATACTGTCGAGCTGATCCAACATGCCTTATGTCAGATCAGCCCTATGTATGGGCCACACGACAACCACCCCCAGCCACTGTGGAGGCAGGTGGGAGTCCCCAGCACCCGGTAGTACTTCTGGGTGGCCATCTTTCCTGTTCCGTCTGTCCTCCATGCCACAGTGGACTCTGGTCATGACACAGTCATATCTGTCCTGTATCATGTACAGTGGCATCAAATGTGGCAACAAAATTTCAATAAGGATCCTCCCTCCCTTCTCAGAGAACCCCATCACACTGCCCAACAGCACTGCATGCAACAGTAAAAAACATGTTGTGACTGGACACTGCCACAACAAGGAAGGCAGGGTGAAGAGACTGTCATCCTATGTTCCCAGACTGCCTGACCCTGAGAAACACAGGATGGCAGTGGGAATAGTTGCAGACGGTTCCATTTCAGAAGAAGACCAACTGTTCCAACAGGCCCAAAATCAAGGGATAGCCTGAATTCTGTGCCAGAATTGGACATGGGGCAAGGCCACATTAAGGTAGCTGTGCCCTCTTCCCTTGTTATGCCAGATCATCCTCAGACACCATTTGACCACCATGGAGCTGATCCACATCTACACTGACCTAAGTGTAGCCCCAGTCTGCCTGGTTATGCTAAGGTCCCCACATTTCTGAATTAGCAGGGAATGTGATATATTCTCAAATGTCATACTTGAGACTTGATGTGGTTAGCATCTAAGCCACTTAGGCAGGGAAGAGCAACCGACTTGAATGGTAAATTAGTATCACTAAAACTAACTCCATCTCCCCTACCACCACCTTAGGCAGGATGGATTCTTTATGAGAATGTCATAGGGGACTTCGTCAAAAACATTACTGAAATCTAGATATGCTGTATCTGTACCATTCCCTTCATCTATCAAACTTCTAACTATATAAAAAAGATAAGGCTAGTCTGACATGACTTGTTTTTGAGAAATCCATGTTGACTTTTTGTGAGAATGGCATTCCTTTCTAAGTGCTTACATATTGTCTATTTAATTATCGGTTCTAGAATATTTCCTCTTATTGATGTTGTCAGGCTAACTGGGTGGTAATTGTTTGTGTCCTCTTCTCCTCATCTTTTTTGAGGATGGGGACAACATTTGTCCTCCTCTAACTTCTCCTTCTCCAGGGACAAATGTTTCAGCTGTTTTGATAGATTTCATAATAATAGTATCAATGAAACTATCTGATCCATTGCATCTTTTCATTTTTTTTTAAAAAAGGTATTTTATATAACAAAGGATTATTTAGTCTTTCCCATATAACTTTGTTCTAAGAGAGAGAGAGAGAGAGAGAGAGAGACAGAGAGAGACAGAGAGAGACAGAGAGAGAGAGAGAGAGAGAGAAGACAATGGTGTCTTCCTGTGCTCTTTCAGCTGGTTAAGCTTAAAATTCTCCTCCAGACTTTTCTTCTGAACACTTGAAACATCCAAATTCCACTCTAGGGATCATAATTTTTTTTATTTCCCCATACATCATTTTTTATAATTATGCCTATCACCGATGGCTGGCGTTTACAGAGTGAGGTATATGCCTCAGCACATTTTGCAGCTTTCCCTGCACCGTAGGCAAAATTCTTTAGTTATTACTACTATTTTTTCTCTCTTTTATGTGCCAGAAGTATCCACCTGGGGAAAAAATGAATACTGAATATGATTTTATGATTAGTGCAGATTAAAATGGCATTAAACAATGAAAACCATCTCACTCTGCATGTTGAGGCTAATTTGCACAAAATATGACTTTTGATATTTCAAGTGCAAGTTCCCCTAATGTAGATTCTTATCGACCAGCCCAGGATAAACACAAGCAACCCTAGAAACACAAGATCTATTAAGATAGTATTGCTAACTTACTTGAACATGCCATCTTGTCTGAACTAGGAATCTTCTGCATCTCAAACTCTACATCACATTTAGCTCGGATAGAGGAAGTTCCAAGTTGGTCTACCAGTTATTTCCCACCATCTGAATACTTAGCTATTAGATGGCATGTTTGACCATTGTAGAACAATAAACATTCATTATGGTTCTGTTCACCTTCCCTGTCCAAATGCTAGAGACCCTTAGAGGCTTCAGACTCCAAGCTTATAAAAGTTTTATCCAGCATGGTGTAAGATAAGAGGAGTGGAACTACAACATGCTACTTTGAAATGTAATTCAAAAAAAGTTTAGTTTTTTCCTTTTTTTAGACAGAGAGGAAAGACGATGCGACTGGAAAGTGATGAAATGCTAGAGTAACTAAGAATGTTGCAGCAATGCAAGAAGAATTAAAAATATAAATGTTGTGATCCTAATTAGAATAAAATCAAAGAAAGAATAATAATTGTGTGGACAATGGCAAACTCCCACCTCCTGTGACTGCCCAAAGAAACAGCCAAAAATGATATGTTGGGATAACCAAGGCCGCAACTTGTTTATTGGTTACAATGCCACAGGGTTGGCAGCCCTGCATGGGTCCTGGATCAGTAAATTGGGCAGCCTACTAATGACCGATGCCAAGTATTCAATAGGGAGAACATGTACCTGTTGGATGGCTGCAGGTACCTGTCCAGTTCTGCTCCAGGGCACCTGCACCTTTGCATCCCCAGAAGCCAACAAGCCAAGCCACTCCCACCATCACCAAAAAGGGGGGGAGGCATGTGAACTGGATCCAGGGCACATGCCACTTGGCCCCAAAGTTGTGACAAAAAGCAAATGAAACTGTTAACAGTGCATCAAGCCAACAATATACAGGATGGGTGGGAGGGAAAAAATTCTGCTGGATGGCTGGCTGGCTGACTAGGAGGGCATCAAAGCAAGTTTGACTGAAAGCAATGTGTTAAACCAAATATTTTGTGTCGTTTTTTTAAAAAAATGTATATTCATTGCTATGTCACAGCACTACTATCAAATGTCAGTCCGGTTGTTTTTTCCCAATTCTATTTGCAGAACATATAAGCCATGTTTGGGTAATTTAGGTAAACAAAGAAGTGGTGCTAGAAAAAGAGAATTTTTGGTGAAAATGTGAAGTTTTATTTATTTATTTTTATTTATTTCTTCGGGCTTCTATGCCGCCGACTACCTGAGGCTCGCGGCGGCTCACAAGAGCCAAAGGCACAGTAAAAACACTGAGCAATAAAACCAATTAAAAGAATTAAAACAGTTAAAAACAACAGTAGTACCATACCAAAATAACAGAGTTCAGGATAAGCAGCATATTGTTCAGAGCGTGCGGACCAATGGCGGGGCATGGGCAGGACCTACTCACCGAAGGCCTGCTTAAACAAATAAGTTTTACAGGCTCGTCTAAACGGGAGCAGGTCCTTTATGGCCCGAGTTCCGGCCGGGAGGGCGTTCCACAGCGTAGGAGCTATGACAGAGAACGCCCTCCGGCGAGTAGATGTTAATCTCGCAGATTTCGCTGAAGGTACCTCCAGAAGTTTGGTCTCCTCGGACCGTAGTGATCTCGGGGGGCAATATGGGGTGAGACGCTCCCTCAGATACGCTGGCCCCAGACCGTACAAGGCCTTAAAGGTGAGAACCAACACTTTGAAGGCGATCCGGTGCTCAATTGGGAGCCAGTGCAGATCCTGCAAAACAGGTGTTATGTGGCAACCTGCTGGGGTTCCAGACAGGAGCCGGACGGCAGTGTTCTGCACCAGCCTGAGCTTTCGGGTCGCCGACAGAGGGAGGCCAACGTAAAGCGCATTACAGTAATCTAGCCTTGAGATGACCGTGGCTTGGATCACCGTGGCCAGGTCGTTCCGGGAGATATAGGGGGCCAGCCTCCTTGCCTGTCGAAGATGAAAAAAGGCAATCTTGCTGACCGCAGAGACCTGGGCCTCCATGGTCAGCTGGGAGTCCAAATGGACCCCCAGGCTCTTAACGGAAGACGATGGGCATAGCGCCACACCGTCCAGGGTCGGAAGCTGGACACCTACATCGCCCGGGCGGCCCGACCACAAGATCTCCGTCTTCGCCGGATTCACCCTCAACCTACTGGCTCGCAGCCATCCAGTAACGGCCTCGAGGCAGCGTTGGAAATTATCGGGGACGGATCCCGGCCTGCCCTCCATCCTCAGAATGAGCTGGGTGTCATCAGCGTACTGGTGGCACACCAGCCCATAACTCCGCACCAGCTGTGCAAGCGGCTGCATGTAAATAACAGAGGGGATAGAATGGCCCCTTGCGGAACTCCACAAACTAATGGGGAACCCTCAGAAACCACCTCGCCCCTCCTCACATGCTGAGATCGCTGGTGGAGGAAGGAGGCCAGCCATTTAAGAGCTGTCCCCCTCACTCCAGCCATGGCCAGGCAGTGGATCAATAGATTGTGGTCGACCGTGTCAAACGCTGCCGTGAGGTCCAATAACACGAGCAGCGCAGACCCGCCTTGGTCGAGCTGGCAGCGGAGTTGATCTGTGATGGAGACTAGAACCATCTCCGTCCCATGCCCCGAACGGAAGCCAGACTGGAAGGGGTCTAGCCATGTTGCATCATCTAAGAAGGACTGCAACTGCTCCATTACTGTTTTATGGAGTATTGCTCCAAACAGAATTGTGCCACTTCATATACAAGTAATGTAGTAAAATTTATATTATTTACAGGTTATGAACAATGAACTAATTAAGCAAAATTTTATGTGATCAAATATAGATGCCCATTTTTAAACCCAAGAACTAAATCTCAAATTTTGCAATGAAATCCTTCTAAATGTATGCAACTTTTCTTGATTTAAGATATTTTAGTATCAGTTTCTCAAACTACTCAGCATTGCTTAATTCAAAGGGAACATTCATATTCTAAGGGTTAACCCAAACTCAGGATGGTAACTGCATGGAAAAGTTTTTCGATTCCAAAGTACTTTCAGAATTTCCAGTCTTTTTGCCAGCAAGACAGCATTGTATTGCAATTTGTAAATCTTGGAAGAGTTCCCAAAAAGAGACATGCCTTTTCCATTGCTTAAGTTAGGTTTCAATAGCAGATATAATTCTTAACTTTAATATCTCCACTTTTAGAAATCAATTCTCCACAATAATAGCTAAAATAGCTTAGGGTGAAGTTGTGAATTGTCAGTTTTCTGAAGAATGTTGTTCTTACACTCAAATGATCATAAGAACTCTTCAGTTCATGATGACTCACAGAAGGCCCAGTGGAAAATTATTTTCAGATGGTATGTGACCAAAGATTTCACAATGCTGGTTGATGTCAATGCTAAAATATAATGTTGCTTAAGCAGATCCAAAGATGAAAAACTAGCTCATCAAATCCTTCAAATAATGGACAATCTTACCGATATACCGCTCAAAGAAGATGCAGACTGATATCAAGGGGACTTATTTCCCTATTTCTTGAAATATCTCCAAAAATGATTTGCTGGAACTTGCTAATTGTTCAGTCTTAATGACGATGGAGGAACAGCTTGAAAGCCTTATAGGTTGCATAGTTCAGCTGCATAGTTCATGGACTGTCTCTGCATCACCACTAAGTTACCTATTTGGGATCCAATTTTCCAATTCTTGATATACATGATATATACGAATTAGATGTCACATAGAAAGTTTCATATTCATTGTCTTTCAACTGTAGGCTTGACCTCAAGATGGAGGATCCTCTAAAGCCATGTCCAGAGTTTGTTGCCTTGGAACCAGTGGCATCCAGAAGAGAGACAGAGTCATCTATTTCAACACATTGGTGCATCTCAAGTTCAAGGTTTTGAACTCTATTTTCTGGATCACCAGCTTCCCCCATCAAAGTCCTCTGCCAGTTTGTCCTGGGATTCAGCTGTCTCCTGTTCTTTTTCATGTAAAAAATGCAAATCATGTTTGGCCTTCTGTTTGAGAAATCTTTGTCCTTAAGCTCCAGCCATTTCACATGGCCACCTGTGTTTTCTTCTCCTTCCTTATTCTCTATGAGGAGTGTCCATGACATTTTCGCTTCTTCATTGTGTGGCACTTATATTTGAGCTGTACCTTTTGGTTCCCGTCTACATCTATATGATCTTTGTCTTCTTCAAACACCACACAGGTGCCAAGGATATCTTCATCTTCTCTAAACACTTATCTGTCTACTTGCAAAATGTGTCTATGCCGAAGATTTTGCATTTGTTGTCACATTTTCCCCCAGAAAGTCTTAATTATTCCCAACAGTTCAACCATGACAAATTGTTAATAATAGCAGTAACAATAACAACAGCTATCCTGCTTATCATGAGAAATACAAATACATATATAATGTAGACCGTTAAAAGTTAGAATTTTAAAGATGGAGCACTATGATATTTTCGTTTCTGTGTTAAGTTTGAGACAGGGCCGTAGCCAGGATTTTGGTTCGGGGGGGGCTGAGTTTGGTTCGGGGGGCTGAGACTGGGTGAAAGAGGGTCTACCCTAGCAAACCTTTTGTATTGTTATCCCAATAGCCCCATTAATGTGGGATATAATGAGCATGGTGATCAGATCATGATATGAATAAACATAACAGTTTAAATAATGTACCAGTAAGGCCTTCTCGCGGACCACCCTGAGAATTTGGGGGGGGGGCTGAAGCCCCCTTAGCCCCCCCTGACTACATGCCTGGTTTGAGATATTATTATTATTATTTAAACCTTTATTATGGAATATTGCTTTTCACACACACACACACACTTAAAAGTAGCAGATGAATGAATTGTGAATTTCTAAATAGCAGCCAAAACATTTGGCTGCTCACTCCATACTGTTAGCTCCAAACAGACTTATGGAATAATTGAAATATTTGGACCAGATGACTGACCCATTTTTAAGTACTGTTAATTACTTGGAGAAAAAGCACACTAGGGTTGAAAGCATGTTGTGTGTCTCATTTGTCAAAATAGCATTTATTATTTATTATTAATAATGCTTGCTTGTATTGTTCTCATCTTTTATGCTTGGATGTGTTCTTGTTAAAATCTCAGACGTGTGAAGATAGTTCCAAGCTGCCTTAACTGAGAAAGTCTGTGCTAGACAGTTTATCTGCTCTATTTTATGCTCTGTCTACAGCTTCAGAAGGAGAAGAAAAATTATAACATCTCACAGGAAAGGTGAAACTTAACCCAAATATGTTCTTTAGCTTGCTTCAAACTCAGCTACCTATTCTTATGGAAAAAACTGCCTGATTAACTATAACATTAGGCTATTAATCTTTTTGCATTTTTCTAATGAAAAATGGATAACTTCAAAAAATCTTTCTCCAGGGCAAGATAATGAGAGTTTCTGTCCAAAACACGGGTGTCTTTAGCTTGGTTTTTTTTTTTTGGCAAAAGCAATATTTGTTTGCACAGAAGGACTTTTCATGAAAACATGCCCTAATGTACAAAAATCCCGAGTCAATTTTGTCTGTACATCTCCGTCATCAAAACTTCCCAAATTGCCCTTTTCCTGTGGATATCTCTAATGACTTATTAATATCACAGTAATGCGATACAAATGACCATAAATATATTATCATAACATGATAGAAAAACATAGATTTCCTTAAAATCTTCTCTATAAAATCAGCAATGCTATTGTTTTCAGGACAATCCTGCCAAAGATTTTCTATACTTTCAACAATATCAACTTTTTCTTTACAGTAAGTTTGTTCATTCAGAGGACAGATAATTTGACAGAACGTAGCATATAGTAATTTTAGTTCTTACTCCATTTTTCCCTTCTCCATTAAAAAGTGCTAATGCCCAAGAGAACTATTAGCAATGGGTTTTTCTTTCTTGCTAGACTGGAACAATGTTTGATCCCACATTATTTTGCTTGACAAGTAACTGCCAATTCCTCTTTCCAACTACCATATGTAAAAGAAGACTCCATTTTCCTTCATTCAGTCTTCCTGCCAACAATGTGAATGGCCCCAACATCTGCAGGTCAGTTCTCAGAAACTCTCATAATCAACAACATATTCAGGGCTTTTGAAGGAAATTAAAGTAAGCTAGATATGTTATTTAAGTGTGGCTTTAAATTACAAAAGTAATGACAATTTATACAGATGATAGGGGTGTCCCATTAAATACAGATAGGGCTCTTGTATCTTTAATAGTAATCTAGAATAGGGAATTTCCGTGAGGGATTTTTTTGTCATTAAAGGTATAGGAACCTTGTCCTGTATTTTTCCTTACAATCCTAGCAGATGACCAATCTAGTAATATTTATCAATATGCCCATTTATAGAAAGTGGGCAGGCATGCCACTGCAGAATAAGATGTAATACTCCTGGTGAGTGTTACTACTATTTTGATTAATTATAGTGTTGCCATGTTGCTGGAAAGCATCACACACAATTATAGGAAAATCAATAATAGCTGGTTTTCAAGATGCACCCGTGAACTCAGCCATACTCAAAATACTCTACAGTTATTGAATTTAGAAAATAAAAATGTAATGATTTTAAAAAATCAACATAAATGTAAAGACTAGGGATCGATATCTCCGGTCGTTATCCTTAGAAAACCGTTATTTCGTATTAATTTAGACCCTAATTCGACCAACAGCCAGCAACCTCCACTCTCCTCTGCCAGCTGACAACCAACGCAGGTTAAAGGTAACTAACTAACTAACTAATTTTATTATTTATGAGTCGCCCTCCACAGATGTGCTCCGGGCGACTTACACAGTTTGGCATTTACAATACTAAAATATTAAAATATTAAAATGTTAAAATACTGGAATAGACAGATTCCAGGTCACTGATTGTCACTCATGCATATGCTCTTCTAAATAGCCATGTCTTAAGTGCCGCCAGAAATGAAGGCAGGTCGAGGATGGCTCTTTGGTCTGGCGGCAGAGAGTTCCACAGGACAGGGGCCACAATAGAGAAAGATCTCTGTCTCAGGTGGCGAGAGGGTGTGGAGGCGATGCCCTCCATACTCCCTCGCCAGCTGACAAACAACACGGATTAAAGATAACCCGCATTGGTTCCCAGCTGGCAAGGGGGCGTGGAGGGCGTGCACTCCATCCCTCCTAGCCAGCTGAAAATCAACCCATGTTAGAGATATTGCAGGTTGATTCTGAGCTGGCGAGGGGGCGTGGAGGCAGGCATCCCCTGCGCACTGCACATGCATGGTGCCACTAACGAAATAGTAACGAATTTTGTTATTAAATATGAATCAATTTTGACATTTCCCCCAAAAAATTCAGAATAGTTTCTATTTCGAAACAATAGCGGCTCAACCCCTCCCCCCCCCCCCCCAAACACACAAGTTTAGAAACAAATTTTGTATGGATCAACTAGCCCTAGTAAAGACAGTTAAGGAATTCTGTCTTTATGACTTCTGATATAAGATGATCTGTACCACTTGGACTAACTGAAGAACTGGAAATAAAACCTAACTCTAATTGTAAAGGAATCATGTGATTCACAATGGATGGATTTTGAATTATGACTCTGGACTTGGACTTTGATTTGTCTCTTTTAAATGGGCTTTTTAACTTATGATGTTTTAATTAATCCTTAACTGTGTTTTTATTGTTGTTGTTGGCATCTAATGGTTGTCGGTAATAAGCCGCCCTGAGTCCCCATCCGGAGGTGAAAAGGATGGGCTATAATGTGTGAAATAAATAAATAAATCTTAAAGCCTTAAGAGTAGACCTACTGAATCAATAGAGCTTAAGCGTTGCCATAGCAAGTTCCCATTGACTTATCAAACTGTTTTCCTAGAACTGGTAAATAGATTTTGGCTAAGTGTCTACTAGCACTAGCTTTTGCAATTTATTAACAGGATAATAGAATTTTCATCTCAAGAACATACATTAATTTTGCTGCATCAGTATGTTTGAGCCAAAATAAATTAAAAATATTTGTTTGGTCATATAGCTAAATGTAAAATTTACATTTAAAAATAATATTATTTGGAGACAAGATGGAAGAGGTGTGCATTTAACCAAGTGACATGGGAGAAAATAAAAATCATACTAGGATAAATTCATACATAATTCAGTTAAGCTGCCATGGCTAGCGGTGTTGAGAATATACTGGTTGAAGGGCCAGCATTGGAGATGGAGCCCAGCAGTGCCCAGAAACTCCTTCAGCCAACCTTAGAAGTAGAACTCATAAAAGTAGCTACAACTTCTCAGCCTTCTGAGCAAATACAAGCAAGTTCCTCTGAACAGGCAGAGGAAGGTTACATGTCCCAGCTTCCATGGAACTGCAAATAGAGAAAGCTTCACTTCACAGGGCCTCAAGATTAGCACAGAAATGAGCCAACAATAGGCAATACCCGAGAATTCAAGTGTGGCCTCTTGTTGCTGGCTGCAAAATGCTTGGAGTTACAACCTTGGGCTCTTGCTATCTTGTATTCCTGAATTCTGGACTTAGGCTTTCAGATTCTGATTTAACCTTAGACTCTGGACTCTCTTGCATTTGGCTCTTGAACTTGGAATAGGCACATGGCTTCTCTGTTGTGTTACGCTGGTATTGTTTGCCTCTTGGATTGGATTAATTGGCTTGAACTTGGACTGTTGGTTAACTCACTGCTAGTATTTGGGGTTGAGGCTTTTGTCAGTTAATTAAAACTAAATAAAATGCATAAAAGCATATTGATAGATGAATATTTGATTAACATTCTGAAAAATGAATAGGTTATCATCAACTTAATAAGTGTAACTATTCAGCTTAACATGTATAACTCTATGGAAGTTTAGGTACATCCACATAAGATCCATATCAGTTTAATGGTTTTGGTTAACCAAATTGACCCATTAATTTAGGATGATGCCAGTGTGATCTAATCAAACTGAAAAACCTTGAAGCTATGCTGTAATGAAACCTCTTTCAGAATATCCCATTGAAATTAAACTTCAAAAGACATTAGGGTGCACCTGAAACAAAAAGCTGGAAAATTACCAAAGAAATAGATAAGTAATAACTAACAGGAACAAAGGCACATTACTCAAGAGCAGACTTGCAAATTTCCTTTGTTTGTTTAGGAAAACACTGGTGCAATAAATCAAAGGCAAGTTTTCTGTCTGAGTATTAAGATTTTAATGTTGGCTTATTTTAAATTACTTGAAAAGGCATCATATTTTAGAATTGACAATGTATAGGTTTGCACATATTTATTATCCAGCATGTTGAGACTTTGAATATTTGGCAAAAGTTATCATGGCTAAACTTCAAAGACACTGTTATGTAAAAGTATAGGGTGGTTTACAAGAAGTTCTTATGGATACCCCCAACATAAGACACCTATTATTTATTTATTTATTATTTATTTATTATTTATTTATTAAGTTCGGCTTAATATACCACTCTCTCTGGCGCCCAGAGCGGTTCACAAAATTAGTGCAAATAAAACAAGTAAAATACATTAAAATACAGTAAAACAATTAAAACACCCGAATTAAAACATATTGCCAGCCAATAGCAATAGTTGGCAATGGCATGCTAACAGCGAACCCGCAGGTGCAGATAGTGCAGATAGTGGCAGTTGGCTATGGGCCGAATGCCTGCCTAAATAGCCATGTTTTTACTGCTCTGCGGAACGGCAAGAGTGCCCGGATGGCCCGGATCTCTTCAGGGAGGCCGTTCCACAGAGCTGGCGCGGCAGCGGTAAATGCCCTCCGGCGTGTACTAGCCAATCTGCAAACCCTGATATTAGGCACATCCAAAAGGTTGAGTCCCTCTGAGCGCAGTGATCTCCTGGGCACATAAGGGGTAAGCCGCTCCTTCAGGTACACTGGCCCCAAACCATATAAGGCCTTAAAAGTTAAAACTAACACCTTGAAGATTACCCGGAATTCAACTGGAAGCCAGTGCAGTTCGCGCAGGAGTGGAGTCACATGGTCGGATCTTAAGGCTCCCGTGAGCAGACGCGCTGCAGCGTTCTGCACCAGCTTAAGCTTCCGGATTGCCGACAAGGGTAGGCCAATGTACAGCGCATTACAGTAATCGAGCCTCGAGATGACCGTGGCTTGGATCACCGTGGCCAGGTCGCAACGGGAGAGGTAAGGAGCCAGGCGTTTTGCCTGACGTAGATGAAAGAAGGCTGTCTTGCAGGCGCAGGCAATCTGCTCCTCCATAGACAGCTGGGCGTCCAGCCGGACCCCTAAACTTTTTACAGACAGTTGCGGATGAAGGGCCGCACCGTCAAACGTCGGCAACTGGGTCTCTACCCCCTCCGGGCGGCCCAGCCACAAGATCTCCGTCTTCGCCGGGTTCACCTTCAACTTACTGGCTCGCAGCCATCCAGTAACGGCCTCCAGGCAGAGATGGAAATTATCGGGTACAGAGACCACCCAGAATGAGCTGGGTGTCATCAGCGTACTGATGGCACTCCAGCCCAAAACTCCGCACCAGTTGGGCGAGTGGTCGCATATAGATGTTAAATAACAGCGGGGAGAGGATAGCCCCTGAGGGACCCCACAACATAAGGGGGAACCCTCGGAGGCCACCCCTCCCCACTTCACTCGCTGCCGGCGGTTTTGGAGGAAGGAGGACAGCCAGTTGAGGGCTGTCCCTCTCACCCCCGCCACCGCCAGGCGGTGTGTCAAAAGTTGGTAATTGACAGTATCAAATTAAGCATAGAGTCTTGTCCAATGACCAGAATTATTCTTCATTTTCACAAGCCATAATATTTTGTTTTTGTTTTAAAAAAAACACACAGCTAAAATTTTAGTTTAGTTCAGTTTTGCTTTACCAGAAATCTAATTAAGGAAGTCTTATATGCAGGGTTCTTCTGTGTTTATTTTTCTATTCCTATGTACAACCAGAGCTGCTGTGACTATCATAAATTAACTATGTGAAAGTATGAGTACATAAAATTAGCTAACAACAGATTGGTTAAACTGAAATGTGCATTCATGGGCTCTTTCTGTCCCATTAACTCAACATTTTTCCTAACTGCCTTAAATTTAGCTGGATTGTACCTGTGATCTCCTCATTGCCACCTGGTATATCTATGTCTTAAGGGTGTCCTGACAGCATCAGTTCAGGTTACTGATGGAAGGTACTGGATATTTCCTTTTACAATGACATATACTGATGTAACAATATGTTACAGCAGTGCTTTCCAAGCCACTTCTGATGGGAAACTAGCAGTTATATTTTGGCCAATGTAGCAGGACTGTATATATGTGTCTTTGAAGACAGTTCAGAAACTGCAATTAGTCCAACGGTCAGCAGCCAGACTACTAACGGGAGCTACATAGAGGGAGCAGCTCCACCCCCTGTTGTGTCAGCTCCACTGGCTGCCTGTCCAATTCCGAGCTCAATTCAAAGTGCTGGTTTTGACCTTTAAAGCTCTATACGGTTCTGGCCCAGCTTACTTGTCCGAACGCATCAACCACTACGTCCCATCCTGTACCTTAAGATCATCCAAGGAGGCCCTGCTCTCGCTCCCGCCTACATCTCAAATGCGGTTGGTGAGGACGAGGGATAGGGCCTTCTCGGTGGTGGCTCCCCGTCTGTGGAACGCACTCCCTATTGATATTCGATCAGCTTCATCCCTCCTGGCATTCAGAAAAAAAGTGAAATCCTGGTTATGGGACCAAGCGTTTGCACTTTAGCACAATACAGCACTTTGATTGGATTGAGATGGCAATCTGGTGGACAAGATCTAATGCTTATGGATGGAATACTGTTTTAACTGTTGTGAATGTACATGATGTATTTTAATGTTAATTGTATTTTAATGTATTTTAATTCTAGCTGTATTTTAATGTATTTTATTCTTAACTGTTTGCTTTTATTATATGTATACTATGTGGCTTCGAATCGTTGCTGTTGTTAGGGTCCCCCCTCGGGGGTTGAGAAGAAGCGGGGTAGAAATGATGGGAATAAATAAATAAATATTGCGGTTGCTTGTAACCTATGTGTCTCCAGATGTTTTAGCCTTCAACTCCCAGAAATTCTAACAGCAGGTAAACTGACTGGAATTTCTGAGAGTTGTAGATCAAAACACCTGGGGACCCACAGGTTGGGAACCACTGGTCTATTGGCTATCATTATTTCCTTATTTCCTGGAAACAACAGTTAAAGGGCCATAGGACCTCTTCACATGGGCTAAAAATCGGCAGCAGCAACTGCTTTTTTGCAGTTTCGCCACGAAGCTCACCGGAAAAGTATGAAGCTCACTGAAAAAGTACTATCACACTCTGGAAAAGTACTTCCATGGCAGCTCCATGGCAAAAGTGCCAAAAAGCTCTGCCATTGAAAAAATAGAGCCAGCGACGAAAGTCAGGAGGCATCATGTAATTCCATAGAGAAAGATGGTTTGAGCTGGCTTCCTGAGTCTCCCCCCCCCCCCATGTAATGAGGTAGGGGGGAAATGGAATGTTGTGGGGCACAGGGCAACAGGTCCCCACACCTCCTGGGTGGGCACCGCCAGGATTGATGGGATCCATGGCAATACTTGGTGATTCTGGTGGTGTGTGTGACTAGTATTGATCCACAGGCCTCACAGAGTCATCTTCTTCAGAAATTGAAAATTTAGTATGAAGGTGTCTCATACCAGATCATATTCTTTTCGCCCAAATTTGTGTTCTTTAACTGCAAGTGATTCTCCAAAGTCTTACACAGATGTTCTATCACTTCCTACAGTCCAATCCTTTCACCTAGACATACCCAGAAACTTGTTGAATGCAAATGATGTGTTGTATCATTTTTCTAAGTTTTGCTCATAACATTTTCAGGAGCCAACTTTGGTAGTTAACAGCTGAACAAGAGGGTGGTTTTATCTCCTGTTGTTTGACCTCCAGACTCAATAATCAGATCTATGTTGTCTAATGCCTACATATCCAGAGATTCTATTGAACCATTGTGGATAGCAACTACTGATAGACTTCCCCTTTATGGATTTCTCTAATGCATGTTCAGAGTTAACTCAGCTTCTGGCCAGCATCACATCATGTGGGTGTGGTGAAAAACTTGCAGGAACCTATTCTCCATGAAATTTTAGTAAGTTTTGCAACTCATTAGATTAATCTTTTGTAGAGAATCCATCTCTTGTAGAAACTGTCCAATAAATGCTCTCATCATACTCCCTCAGGAGACTTCCTCCCCATAAAATAATCTGATTATGTGTGTCTTTATGATGTATTTTGGCAAGTCCTAGAATAAATGCGTATTGGTTTAGTCTTGACAAATTTTCTTTACTATTTAAAAGTCTTCCAATATCACTGATAAAGTGACTTAAAATTAAAATAATTATCCCTATTCTCATCTTCCTCTTTCTTTCATATACTTCCTATCAGTATGAGTATAACATTTATTCATACATTAAAAACATTTCCTTTTAACTTTCTCGAGCATATTTTCCCCCAACCCCCAAAAAACATGCAGTGCTAAATGTGCTCAACTGTAGCTGTTGCAGTTTACATTGATTGCCTGTTTCAATTTTTGGGTTATCTTTTCCAGGATATCCTAACCTTTCATTTCCAGCATGTTACAGATATATCATTTTATGATCAGCAGACACTGTCTGAAAGCATGATCACTATTATAGACATCTTTCTCTTTCAATTATGATATCAACTTCCATTAGCACTTTCTATTGCCAGTCATTGGACTTTCAGTCTGAAAGAGGGTTGGTGGACATCATCTGAAAATGGGGTCACTATAATATAGACCATTCTCTTTCAAGTATGACATCAACAGCCATTAGCATTTTTGACTGCCAGTCATTGGAATTTCAGTTTGAAAGAGGGTTGGTATTACCCAGCCATTCCACCTACACTTCCTCATTATCCAGCCAGTGTAGTATGCTTTCAAGAGCAATACTATCTCATCTACCCCAAAAGGTTTATTTCCAGATTTACTACTTCCTTTTGCAGGGACTACCAATATTTTCAGATAATTAGTCATAGTAAGTTAGCCTTAAATATTCCACAGACAGTTGACATCTCTTTCTTTCTTCATACATTTTTAGAAGGACATTAACTTCAGATCAAGTAAAGGAAACTGATGTGAACAGAGTTCAGTAATATTAGATTCCTCTAATGATGCATAACTTCCAGAAAGTTGACTTCGTCACTTCATGGATCCATCAAGTGCCCTCTTCTTTTTTCTTACAAAAAGTATGTGTTCCAGTATCTGATACGACACTGGAGCATCATGAATCTTTTTAGAACTCTAGGGTGTAGCATTAGTTCAGAGTGAGCAAGATGCTAATTTCATAGCTTTCTGAAAGTTAATATGAACAATTGTTTGTTATTTCTGTCCACTGAAACAAAATGAATGCTATAGTGTTTATGGAAACACCCAATCCACCGTGGTTTCTCACTAAATCTACAAATCCCCTTTTATTGTCAATTTAAATATTGATACTGGAGGACAGCCAGACCGTCGTTGTCAATGTGATTGTGTAAAGCTGTCATACACTGAGGCCATTGGTCCATCTACCTTACAGGATCTCCAGCTGTGTCTTTCACAGTCTTTCACAGTCCGAACTGGAGATGACAAGAGCTGAACATTTAGTTTATATAATTCTGTTTTAATATTTGTCTATTTGTCTATTTTAAATGCTCTGCTAACATTTTAATGTTAAGCCGCTTTGAGCCCCCTTCGGGGGAGGCAAAGCAGGGCAAAAATGATGATTATGGTGGTGATGATGATGATGATGTGAGACCATTTATTTATTTGTTTGTTTCGTATATTTCTCCCCACAAGGCATCCTCAGGGCTTCCTCACATAGGCATCAAATGATGCTAAAAACATATATGCCATAAAAATTACAATTAAAACAGTAAAAACATTTTAAAACATTATATGAATCATCAATACATTTATTTAACAATAAATTAACATGCCAGTAAAACCAAAAACCAAACTGGGAAAATCCAATGTTGCAAAACCCCAAAATTCATTTTTCTATTGCCGCTATCATTTAGTCGAGGACAGGAGGGAGGTGGCCAACCTGACGTCCTTAGGGAGAGAGTTCCACAGACGGGGGCCACTGTTGAGAAGGCCCTGTCTCTCATCCCCACCACATTTGCAAGAGTGGTGGGATCAAGAGCAGGGCCTCTCCTGACGATCCTAAGCTTCGTGATGGTTCATAGCAGGAGATAGGTTCGGACAGGTAATCTGGGCCATAACAATTTGCATTCCAAAACATGTAATCCAGAATTTGAGTGTTTTGAGGAATTGTATTAAACCCCCATCGATGGAAAGAGTCTGAAAGCTACTCTCCAGGAAACTAAATTGAAACTATTGCTGCTTCAGCCCTTTTTCAAATAGATTACTGGATTCAGCAAGACTAACCACCTCATCAGACAGTCGGCAGCAGAAGGAGATGGCAGTCTGTTTCACTGGGAGGTGTGGGGAATCTGGCGCCCCATACCTCGCATCACCCACCTCGCTGGGAGGGCAGTCATATGGGGGAAAGCGTGGAGCATGTGTGATGCATGTGGCTTCCCTCCATAGATTGGGCAACATGGGAAGCCTACCATGTTGCCAAGGCGGCAGCAGCACACCGGTTCCACCCCTCTGCACCCATGGAGCCAACATGACATTATTTGTTGGGAGTCGGCTGGCTCTGTGGGTGATCGGCATTTATCACCAAATTTAGCCCCATAAGATGAAGTCATAAAATCGCTAGTCACTTCAGCTGAATTCTGGTAAAAAAATGACTTATAAATTAGGTTAATTGACAAACAGGATACAGGCATTTCATACTTTTTATTTTAAAATCTTCCCTGCTATGTTATATCTGTGGAAGGAAACTTTAGAAACAATTTAAAAGTCATAGCAGTTGCATAGAGAAGTTTGATATTGAGCTAGGACTACCATCTAGTGTTCAGATCATGAATCTACATCATGGTTACAAAAATGTTCATGGCCGTTTTATAATCCCCTTCTCTTTTTTTCCTACACTCATTTTGAAATTATGAAGCCACATAATGAAGAAATATATTATGAAGCAGTATGACACTGCATGCAGTAGTTGCATATCTGAAGGATTTGAGGTGGATATTTCCCTCCACTTTTTCTGCTACCTGTTTGTGACCTTTTAGTTCTAGGTTGACCCTATACTTAGGCAAAGTGAAGCAACTGCTTTAGGCAGCAGATTTTATGCATCAAAAAACAATGGAAACCTGCTAATCATATAAAGCAATGTAAATGCAATATTAACAATAAGTTTGCACTTCTCAGATTTGTTGCCTCATCTGCTAATAAACGGATTTGTTTGGTGTGTACAAACTAAACTGTGTATCTTAACATCAACGGCTTCAATGGGGGTGTGCGTCTTTTTGCAACTATAAAGGTAAGCATTCATCTGGTTCTGGATAACTGAAAACTCCCAAGTATCACATTTAAATTCTTATGACTGAAAAATATAAGTGCTAATTCACAAGACCACCTAATCTAAAGTTGAATAATTCTGAGGATATGAAAGGCATCATGACCATGCATATAAGATAAACGTATGAATTTTTTGTAAACTAATTAAATGTCATCAATCCATGTATAGCAAAAAATTCTAGATATTTCTGCATAGATGAAGTTTAGAACACTCACCAATTCACGCACATACACAAGAGAGAGAATGGATTTATCCTGCAAACATAAAACTGAAGGGAAGAAGTATGATGGCAAGTGACCATTGGGATTAACTGTCAGATGAAACTCAGTTTCCGCCCTTTAAAAATTATGCCACAAAGGTTTTATTTTATTTTAAAAATCACCAGTAATATGTACTGAATATATACATATAAGATAGAAGGGTGTTTTAAGTGTGCAATTAAACAGTTATGAGCAAAAATAAGGGGGGGGGGGATAAGAAGAACATAAGAAGAGCCATGCTGAACCGGACCTCAGCCCATCTAGTCCAGCATTCTGTATCACACAGTGGCTCCCAGTTGTACACGGGGATCTCGAGCAGAAGGGAGGGCAAAACCCCGACCTGCTCCCGACCCCCACAACCAGTACCCAGGGAAATCCTGCCTACCTCAACCAACTCCGAGGTGGCACTTGAATGTCCTTTCCAGTAACTACCGATACACTTGGTATCCATGAATCTGTCTAATCCTGCCTTGAAGTTGTTCAGGCTGACAGCTGTCACAACCTCTTCTGGAAGTAAATTCCATAACCCAATGACCCTCTGGGTGAAGAAGTATTTCCCTTTATTAGTCCTAATTTTCCTACCTTGGAGCTTCAGGGAGTGCCCTCTAGTCCTAGTGTTTTGTGACAAAGAAAATATTTTTTCTTTATTCACCTTTTCTATCCCATGCATGATTTTATACACTTCGATCAAGTCACCTCTTAGACGCCGTCTTTCAAGGCTGAAAAGACCAAGGCGTTGCAACCTGATTTCATAAGGGATCTTGTTTTGTTCAGTGTTCAGGAAGTGTGTAGTCATGAATTGAACAGTGACTGTTTCAGAGAAATATAAACTATCCTAAATATTTCAAAACACTCAAATGAACAAGTCCTTATTTCAGGCTATGTATATACAATTCAGTGAAGTCTGAGACAGTAATTTCACCTAAAGCTAAGCTGATTCCATCTTCAACCCCAGAAAGCTCTGGGTATGGGATGATGGAGATATGGAGAAAAGCCAGTAGAGAAAGACAATAAATTTGGGGTAGGAAATCTCAAAACGGAGGGTAATGTCTCTTGCAAATAATATGTAATCTCTCTAGTTTCTCTACCACAGCTGAGCAGCAATTAAACTAGGCTGCCACTTTCTAAACAGTTTAGGTTCCTTCGTTTACTCCCAGAGCTTAAGAGTGTGCTTTTTTAAATTTTGAGAACATGGTTTCACATATTATGAAGGGATTTTCAACTCAATACTAGGTTTATCTGATGTGATAGGGTTGACAGCTATTTATGTTAAAGGAGAATCCTATTTGTTCCTTTTTGAAAAAGGTTTGGACAAAAATTGAGTAGAAAAAAACAGATGATCAAACCCTTAAAAATAAAGGAAAACTATAATACCTTCTAGACATGTGTATACTGACCTCATGTGTTCTTTGTAGCAGCAGCCAGATGGTTATTTTTCATTGGATATAAGAATGTCCTCTCCACTGAATACTCAGCTGATATTCTGAGTTTGTTGGAGGTCCAAAGGTATCACTGAAGAAGGAGATGGCCCATAATAACCCAAGCAGAAAGTGTTAAAAGAAGAAAGTGCAGGAGAGTGGTGGAAAAAGATTGAGTGTGGCTGGCTACCAAGCTGTTCTCAGTGCACAATATGGGAGCATCTCATGTTTTCACAGGAGCAACTTAAAAAACTGCAAGTCACTTCCGGTGTGAGTGAATTGGCTGTCTGCAAGGACGTTGCCCAAGGAACACTCAGATGTTTTACCATTCTATGCGAGGATTCTCTCATGCCCCCACATGAGAAGCTGGAGCTGACAGATGAGAGCTTACCCTGCTCCCCAGATTCAAACCACTGACGTTTTGGTCAGCAGTTCTGCCAGCACAAGGTTTTAACCTATTCATTGTTATCAGCTGTTATCATGGTGTCAATGAAGCATTTAAGTATACTTATCTAAGTCCTGGCCTGCTACCCCCAAAATCATCTGTCACCATGCTCTGATCCCTGGTGGAATGAATCTCTTTCTCTCCATGCAGCTGATATCTAGTAAAGTAAGTTGGGGGAAAGTTATGATCATAGCAAAAGTGTGGGATTTTTGAAGAATTTTAAACACAATAAAACTCAGTTCCTAAACAATGAAAATGAGGCACAGTAAGAAGAATGCAGTCGGTTGCATATATTATCACACCGTTAATTGGAATGAATATCTTTCAAAGGTTATTAAAAGGCATGTCAAAATGATTTTGTGAGGTTTAAGGTGTTGCTGATAGATTAGAATTATCCAGCTGCTGCAAGACACCCAAAATATGCAGAATACAGGAACTAAACAGAACTATCCCAGGACTAATTTCGAAATGCAAGTGAAACAGCAAGCTGCACCATCACCGGCGAACAATGTAATTAGCAGGGAAATGTGGATATTTTAAACCAAATGTCTGTTGAAAAACAGTCTGACTCACCTGTTTGATCTGCTGGCAATTTATGAGAATCACATGTATCGCAGTTAGCCAAACAATATTTTTCTCTCCTGGGATTGCTTTGGGCAAGATTTTTTCCACGTGGGAGGAAATGAGTTAGGAAAAACATCAGTGAAACTTCAAAGCAGCAGCTTAAGGTGATTTTTTATTGTCTTGAACTGCAGGCTGGCTCTACAGTTTAAGAACACGCTGTGTTCTTCTCATCTAATTTGCCTTTTAGCCTTCGAACAAGGTCAATTAATGGAAATCATACTGAAAGAGGGTAAAATGTTGTGGCAGAAAAAAATATAGTTAGGAATTAAGCTGCTTCATACTCAGTCTCGAGTCTCTCTTTCATACCCCCATTTTAATATTGCCACGTACCAATTTGTGAAATTGAATAAAAACCCATGATTTATATGAGCAGGGAATACCAGCATTTCCATCCTTATATATATATCTATCACAAATTAAGTTTTTAAAGCAAATAATTACCAGTATAGTTCTCGAAGGGAAAAATTATATTGAGCATTTTTAGGAGGCACTAAAATGGTTCTAATATCTATCCAGGGCACGTAGCATAGAGGCTAAAAGCTTTAACTGTGATTTGCAACTAGATAAGATACACAAAGACATTTCATACTTTGGACAATTATAGAAATGTCCTAAATCCAATAGTTAGCTCCAACTCTACATTGCTTCACTGAGAGCACTGTAATTTCCATGGAAGATCTGCTTGAGTTAGGATTTACAACCAGATTGAGATTGTTAAACACTTGTTGCTTCTGCCATCATCATCATCATTATCACCATCATCATCCCTCTGGTTGAAAGGATCAGACATTGGGTGACAGGAATGTCTTCTTTCCAGGCCCTGAAGAGCCACTGCAGGCTGAAGGACACAATGCTGCCTAGATTAGGTTTTCCAAATGTCAGGTTTCCCATATGGTCTCTGATTCTCTGATGAGGAGGACTTCTAGGACAACCATGCTGATTTAAGAAGTATATGTGCATATGCTTTCCTCATTTGTTACACTAGGAGTTTCTTATTTAAATAGTGTACTCTTTCCATCTGTGGTTGGTGTTTAATATATTGCAATTAATGATATCACCAGGGGTTTTCCTTGATAACATTATACTTGTAACATCATGAGGGCTCACCCTCTGTGATGTCACTAAGTATCATCATTTTGGTGTTGACATCTCAGTGCTGGGGACAGTCCTCTTCTGGCAACACTAGCTAGATTAACTAATCTCAGTTTTTGTCAATCTCTGTCTACTGCTAGAACTAAGGTTCTTCCTTTAACAATTATTCCAAGGGTTTGAAGGAACCCTAAGATATGTTATTGTTATTATCTCTTGTACTGGCACCCAAAAACCAATGTTTTCCAAACTAAGAAATACTCATGGAGGTAACCTAATTGCCAAAGTCTGATAAATGCCTAGTCTGGGTTGCTGTATAAACTAATTCATGGGGTGACCAAATGGTTTGTAGTCTTGTAAGACTTACCTGAGATCTGCATGCTTTGTAGCTGAGAGCCCTCCGCAAGATTTGGTATGACCATGGCGGATCTCATTTACCATATTTACTCAAATCTAATGCTCACTCTTTTTGGCTAAATTACATAGCTAAAAGTGAGTTGTGCATTAAATTTCATGGCACCATAGAATTGCTCACATAAACCTACCTGCACCTATAAGGCAGAGATCAAGGCTTCCCAATTGGACTCATTCATAACTAAAGCCTCATTCAACTTCGGGTTTTGAAGGTCTCATGAATAAAGCCAGTTGGGATATGTTGGCATGTTGGAGGAACATGGCTTCCACCTTGTCTTTTGGCTGTTCTGAGGTAGGCACCAGAACAGCCAACAAGCAAGAGGAGATCATGCATTACATCCAATGCCAAATCTTTTTTTTTGTTGTCAAAATTGAAGTGCGTATTACCATCAATGGCACATTAAATTTGAGATAACCTTGGGTTAAGTCTTCCCTTTCTTTCTGCCATTAAGTTGTGAATTTGGTTGTGGCAAATAATTTTAAGTAAATCTCCCTTTGTGTATTTTACAAAGAAGACCAATTTTACTCGTTTTCATGGCTCAGACTCTGTATACATCAGGAGAGGGAGGACTGGCTGTTGTTCAACTCCAGCTTTATTAGTCTCGTTGCTCTCTTTAGGAGACCCACTACTCCCACTCACATTTCCCAGAAAATACAACAAGGGTTTATCCCATTTACAGTTTCCACATCAATACACAAACTAGAATACAATTAACTTTCAGCTTTTACACTTCTCAGAATTTTGCAGTGAATTTCAAACAAATAGAAACGCCCTATATTGTAAAAAATGCTTGTAATCATGAGGGGAAGAACACAACACAGAACTACATTGTAATACTTCTCACAAGGCAAACATGACACAAATGCATGTGTTAGGGAGAATATGTAGAACATGCATTTCTTATCACACAGACTTCTTTTCCATGAGCTGCAGACTGATAGAAGAAGAAACTTAAGATGGGAACAAAAATAAACTTGATAAATCATAATTTATACATTTGTGTCTCTTAGGTAACCAATGCCTTACTTCTTTGGAGGAGCAGGAGGACTTTGATTATGTTTTCTTGACCTGTTGAAGGAGTTGGACCGGATGGCCTTAAGGCAGCATTTCTCAACTTAGGGGTCAGGACCCCTGGCAGGGTTGTGAGGAGGTATCAGAAGGGTTGCCAAAGACCACCAGAAAACATAGTATTTTCTGTTAGTCATGGGGGTTCTGTGTGGAAAGTTTGGCCCAATTCTATTGTTGGTGAGGTTTGATTGTAGGTGAACTATAAATCCCAATAACTACAACTCCCAAATGTCAAGGTCTATTTCCCCCAATTCCATCTGTGTTCATGTTTGGGTATATGGAGTATTTGTGTCAAGTTTGATTTGAGTCCACAGTGTTCTCTGGATGCAGGTGAACTACAACTCCCAAACTCAAGGTCAATGCTCACCAAACCCTTCCAGTGTTTTCTGCTGATCATGGGAGTCCTGTGTGCCAAGTTTGGTTCAATTCCATCATTGGTGGTGTTCAGAATGCTCTTTGATTCTCGATGAACTATGAATCCCAGCAACTACAACTCCCAAATGAAAAAAATCTATTTTTTATTAATGGTCACTCCTTGTGTTATTAGGTGTATTGTGTCCAAATTTGGTGTCAATTTGTCCAGTGGTTTTTGAGTTACGTTAATCCCACAAACAAACGTTTTTATTTATACAGATTGTGTCCGAAAGAAAGGGGAAAATCCTTTGCACTCCCTCACCATATAGAGAGTTTCGCTGATCAATGATTTACTAAAATGTAGCTGAGTGCTGAGGATATAATGTTGGATGACCCAGTTTCAAGACCTCATTTAGCCATGGCATTTGCAAAAGGACTTTAAGGAAGTTGTTACTATCTGTCAGTAAAACCTGCTTTTAAAAATAGATTAGTTTATTTGACACCTGTTTAAAAATGACTCCACCTTTATACAAAATATTTATTTTCTCATTCAGTATAGTAAAACTCTAAACCTTTGTTGTGTGCCATACCCCTAATAAACACTTCCCCCAAAAGAATCCCTACTTTTATCAATCGGTTTCTCTATCAATGCCAATTATAAGCGCTGCCTGATCTTTTGCTGATTATGAGTCTACATAGTCTTTTCTATATGCAGAAGTGTCATTTCTGACTGCTGCCAAACACTTAGAACATACACAATAGGGATTCATAGTGTTGTCGAACTAGATTTGGGCTAACTCTGCGAACCGCCTGCAGAGTTCAGTCCAAAGAGGGCCCACTAGACCTTGGTGAGCCCGGAGCAACCTAGGTCCCTCACCCTTCCCATCCCCGGAGGTCAGATTATGCTCACCACAAGGCAAGGTAGAAGCCACGAAATTGTTTATTCTGCTCAGCTGAGAGGATGCGACCGCAATACCCTGATTCCACAAAGTCAGCATACATTGGCATTCAAAACATGAGTTTTTAAAGGTTACAGAGCTGTCAAACATTTGAATTTTCCCGCCCACCTCCTCCCGGCCGGCTTGTCGATGATTGGTCGGAACGCTGGAACCAGCTGATGGGCGGGACGCAGGCCAGCTCCGGGGAGCCTATCAGCATCCTTCCCCATCTGCCTGTCCTGGCCAATCAGAAGCCTCTCACCAAATATGGGATTCCGGAATGGGGAGGGCTGGGCGAAGCTGTCATCAGGAAGGATTATGGAGAGCAAACAAAGGAAGTCCTTCCCAGGTGTTGCCTGGGGCAGAAAAGTCTGGTTCTGGCTTTTGTCACCAGGAAATGTAATTAACAAGTTCATATGTCCCTTCCTCATGTTTGAGTAAGGAAGAAAGGAAGGCTGGATTTAGATGATTTACTTAGATGGCTGAAATGACAAAAGTCTTATGGTGAGCCTTGTCTGGTTTCCGAGGCCAAACAGGGGGGCCACTGTGCTTTCTATGATCCTCTTTTGTCCAATACCCAAGGGCTAATCTAGGTAGACGAAACTCAGAGATCTAGACAGCCTTGGGATTAGCCAGGTGCAAAAGGCCTAATCTTCATTACAAGAGCCTGGCCAAAAGGGCTATTGATCCATGCAAGTACGAGATATGATGGTGAAACAAAAGGTGTGAGATGACTCAGGGCATATGCGGTGCATTTCTCTTAGCAAATACAGCAGATACATTACAAAACATAGCTCCCAACTATTCTGGGGGAAAGGGAGGGGGAAAGGTTTACATGGGTTCAAGGAGAAGACTTGTAGGGTAATATTCAATACCTGTACAATAATGAAATGTCCATTTGGAGAAATGTCCTTGTGTGCTATAAAGTCCGTGATCAGGGGAAAGGTCTGGGGGCAACATTCTGGGTGAGCCCACTTGTACGGGGCATGTCCAGAGTGGAGAAAACAACAGCAAATGAGTCCATGATCCATGTCCTTGGGCGAACTACATATCCCAGCCCGCAAAGGCTTGGGCTGCAGGTTCAAAGCCTCCCTGCTTGCATAGATCTCTTCCAAAGGGCTCCCTTGAGACGACCTACCGAGGCAGAGGCCATTCTCCACCCCCCAAAGTCCATAGATGTACTTTTTGGGCTCCCTGACTGTTTCCAGTCAGAGACAAGATCATGAGTTCGTTCAGGAAGGAAATGGTTGGAAATAAAGGAAAAAATGAGTTCAGGTCCTTGAGAACTAAGTCTCCCAAGGCGGCAGAGTCTTGGGGGGGGCTCCCTCCCCCCTATCAGAGTCCTTTTGGCCCAAATCGCCAGCATGCTGCCGCTTTTGAGCTAAGATATGCTTCCCCCAGGCCGGAGAAAGGATAGAGAGGGAGAGAAAGGAGGAAGAGGAAACGATGGGAGAAATGGCAGAGTGTTTGTTTATTAAAAAGGCTTTCTTTTGCGGTAGAGGGAGGGGCATTTCGGGCCTAGTGGTGGGTGGAGGTACTGCAGCGGCCTAGCATAGGCCTGGGTGGGAAGTGGCCTGGCTGTTGTTGCTTGAAGGGAGGGGGGAATGTATTTGCCATTGTCTTGAGGTGGTCTGCTTATGGGGTTGTAAGTGTTATTGCAATGTGTGTGGCAGAGGGATACTGGGGAAAGATGTCCTTTCCTATTGTT
Organism: Anolis apletophallus; assembly: GCA_030556195.1. NCBI lineage: Eukaryota > Metazoa > Chordata > Lepidosauria > Squamata > Anolidae > Anolis > Anolis apletophallus. The sequence continues at coordinate 87,663,782 of JARBWK010000009.1, forward strand.
TTGTAACAATGTGGCCAAAATGTCTTTTATGCTATGTGCTGTATGAAGTGTTGTAAATGTGGAGATGGGAGGTAATGGTGGCTGGGTTTCCTGGGAGGGACAAGGTTGATGTAGTGGTGTATGAGACCAGGTGGGGCAGAAAAGGAAAAAAGGCTTGGTACTGGTGCAACTTGGGCCAGGGGCCAAGAGGGATACTGGGGACCCTCTCCTGTTCGTTCTTTTGGGTTTGGGGCTTCCTGGTTAGACTACAATAGGCTAAAAAGCATTGGAGGGGCGGGGTTTCTATTATAGATTGATTTTTTTATTTCGGGTATTATATGCAGTACTTGATTCTTTATTTTAAAAAAATACCAAACAGATAGTCAATGTATGCAGAACTTTGTTTCCTTTGTGGGTCCTACCTGCCTGCAAAGCTTACTGTCCCCATCTCCAAAATTAGCTAGTCCTTTGTTTTCTTTTGTCTTGGAAGGAGCATCCATGGGGCTCCCACCTCAGGATGGATGCTAGCCAAAATCTAACAGGAGACCCAACCTCAGGGGCACTTCTACTGAAATCAAGATAACCTTTTGTCTAAATCTTATTCTAGATGAGTTTCCAAAAACAATAAAGGTAAATTTTCTTTTTTAACCTAACAAAAACATTCTGAGCATTTCCCCCTGATTAATAATCCAGTTTATTATTTATTTCATACCTTTATATCCCATCTATTCTCACCCTGAAGGGGGATTCAGGGCAGCCTCACAACCGGCAACCATTAGATGCCCAAACACAATAGTTTACATTTAAATGAATAGTTAAAATATCAAATTTAGAAATTTCAAATTAAAATTATGCAAGTTCAACTCATAATCAAATTCATATAGAACTGACTACAGTGCTGTTGCTGTTGTTGTTTATTTGATCAGTTGCTTCTGACTCTTTGTAACCTCATGGACCAGCCTATGTCAAAGCTTCCTGTAGGCCATAACCACCTCCAGCTCCTTCAAGGTCATGCCAGTCACTTCAAGGATACCAATCGCCCATCTTGCCCTTGGTTAGTCCCTCTACCTTTTTTCCTTCCATCTTCCTCAGCATCATTATCTTCTCCAAGCTTTCCTATCTACTCATTGTGTCTTCTCATTATGACTACACTGCACTCTTCTTGTTATAGATATGAAATATGTCCCCGCGAAATCCCTCCAACACCCCCCCCCACACACACACACACACACACACACAGAGCCACACATCAATATAGCCACTTTTGTGTTGTCAGAAAGCAGGGAGGATGAGCAGCGATACATTGAGTTATTGTCCTGTACCTGAGTGTATCACAGGGATGTACAGTGTTTCCTCGCTACTTTGCAGTTCGCTTATTGCAGACTCGCTGTTTTGCAGATTTCAAAAAAATATTAATTTAAAATATATATCATGGTATTTTCGCTGTTTTGTGGGGTTTTGCTGTCACTGCTCTCTGAGGCACTTTCCCTCCTCATTCTTCCCACCCTCCCTCCAGCCTACAAGGGCTTTTCCTTCATTTCCTTCACTTTATTTTAAGTTCATAAAGACTTAAAATAGTGTATAACTACTAAAAGAATGTATAAATATTAAAATAAATAGAGTATCCTTGCATTGCGGTTTTTCTCATATTGTGGGAGGTCCTGTAATCTTCTTAAGGAATCTGGAAGATCTCTGCAGATGTCTGTCACAATGCATCTAGCTACAGAAAAAAGGGGGTGTTGTGGGTGGGATTTTGGGGTTGGGGGATTGTGTGTCAAAATTCATTTTAATTGTATTCATTATATTTAACTGTATTTTAATCTAACACACACAATACTATTTAATGGCTTTTTTGTATTTGCTTTGTTTTAAATTGATCAAAGTATGTGGTTGTCAGCTATCTTAAGTCTCCTTGACGCGAAAGGCAAGGTATGAAGTAAATAAATAAAATAAATAAATACAGGAAAATAGCTGGACATGTCTAATTCATCTCCCACTTTATGACATTGTGGAAACGGCTTGTGTTTGGAGTAGGTGTTCTTATCAATTGAACTTTTGGGTGTTAGCATAGGGGTGTAGGTATGGAGATGTAGCTATGTGATTTTAACATAGGATGGAAAGAATATATATATTACATGTTGCATTTTTGTGCAGATAACTGCATTTTCTGCACAGGAAACATCATTTAACATTTTAGCATGGAAAATGAAGCGGGGATTGCTTAAATATCTTCCTTCAAGAACAAAATGAGAAACGTACAGTACTTCCTTAACTGTATCTAGCTATGGATTCCTATGAGACAGAAATCAAAATAAATAGGTTCCATGAACTTTATGCAGTCCAGCATAATCAAAATATAACATTCTTATTTAATGTGAAGCCATAAATCATGCAGTTTAACTTTTTTTAAAAACCCATAGCTCCAGGTTATGTTTGACATTATATTTTTTTTAATTAGTAGTTATCACTGTATTTTAAGGTTTTCTGAGTAGGGAAAATAGGCTCCCAATTTGTGTGTGTGTTGTGGTACAGAGACGACAGTGGCAGAGTCCAGGAGTTAAAAGATAACAGTGTGTGTGTGTGTGTGTGTGTGTGTGTGTGTGTGTGTGTGCTGTACTTCTGCCTATTCTCCCCCTCTTTATTTTTTCTCATTTCTGCATGAGACCGAGCATTATAACCTACAGCTGTGAGTATTTTAACCCTGAAGTGTTCCAAAAGTCATAGCGTATGGCACCTCTCACAGGACTGATTGACTGAAGTGCATGTAATCTAATGTGATGGATGTGTGCCAATGTGATGTGACACTTGTACTTAGGCTGTAATATGGCAAAGTATTTCAGAGGATGGTTTAATTGATAAGATTAGATCCTTGGTAGAGTGGTCCCACACTTCCACTACCTTAGTGACAGTCACTCTGCCAATGTGCCAGTATTCCACAGTTGCATTTTCCAACAGCAAAGCCAAATATTATGAATATCTTGAGCTGCAAACTCTATATAAGGTAATCGCAAGAAGCCAAACCCATAGTGCCCATGGCAATTCCACTCTGCCATGATGACATCAGAACGGTTATGCCTAGGAGGCTCTACAACATCTGAAAGACATCCTGGAACTCATTCCGTGCCTCCTTAGCAGTGTAGCCACAGTTGCAGAATGGGGGGAAATGAGGGTATTGATCTTGCCGACACGAAAGAATTAAATATTCCTTCAAAATCCAAATATCTAGCATTGTACTAACCTATGTGAAACATTTAGAAATAAAATTTAGGCATCCAAAAACATAGGATAGTCAAAGCAACCAAGCGAATGCAAGTATCACATCTAACAGTTCTAGGCGAAAACTATTTTCAGTTTTTTACTCTGTGCAATCTTTCAAAACTGGACCAAAACACTTTTTGGGAACAGATTTCTTTTGATGGCTGGGGCTATGCCCGTTTTACCAACCCCAGGCATGTCCCAGTTGTTTTGACACATATGTTTTCCTATGTATTGTGCAGCTGGCCTCTTTTTTCCCTGTTCTGTGAACTTATAGTTCATTGCCACTATGGGTACTATGTGGCCCACTCACTCCATGATGCCTGCCAAAACTCCTAATGAAGATGCTTCTCATTACGAAGAGAGCAGCTAAGCAAACTGTTAGTAGAAAAATAGAGAGGAGGCTTGGAGGATCTTCAGTGATTGACAGGAGAAGGGTAGTATCCTCCAACTTGAATTAAAATGGAATAAATGCTAAACTATTGAGTATTACTAGAAGGAGGTATTGATCTAAGATCAATCTATCTACTTTTATTGTGTCCTCATGAGAATGCAGGGCTAGCAATCTTGCATAAAATCACAGCTATCAATTATGAAGCCATAATGCTCATTAAGACAAGATTTTAAGCCCTCATGTCACTGTCTCCCAAGCCAGAAAGTTTGTCTTTGGGCAGAAGCTCTCAACGTACATGAATATGAGACAAAGTGAATGATGCATTATCTAAAGCATTCTCTTGAGGTAGCTCACTCATTCATGCTCTTGGGTGCTTTTCATTTTGACCAGTTTCCCAATTCTCTTCTGCTCTCCTTCTGCCAGGAGGCAAAGGCAGGCTGTTTACAATTACCTGGTTATTGCAGAAACTTCTTATAATGGGATGTGCACATTGTTATGTTATAAATGCTTTTCAACTATTTTAAATTAGAATTGTTTTAAACAGGATAGTTTATTTAGTTCTTTGAACTGATGTCAAAAAATTAGCTGTATTTTGTTTTAATCCATGTTGTGAACCACCTTCTAGGAAAAAAATGGGCTCATTAATGTATTAATTTATTCATCCATTCTCTCCATCACTCGGTAATTTCCCATTTTGATTGTTTTCAAACTATCATAAGTTTAGGATCTCTGGGGGAAAGCTTTCTCTTAGTTTTACCAGCCTCATGAGGACCACTGATAAGGAAACAAAATAAGGTCTTCCCAGTAGCTACTTCCAGACAGGGATATAGTGTTCCCTCACTTATTGCTGGGGTTAGGTTCCAGGACCTCCCGCAATAAATGAAAAACCGCAATGTAGGGATACTCTATTTATTTTAATATTTATACATTATTATAGTAGTTATACACTATTTTAAGTCTTTATAAAATTAAAATAAAGTGAAGGAAAGAAAGAAAGAAAGGAAAGGCCCTTCAAGGCTGGAGGGAGGACTGAGGAGGGAGAGCGGCAGTGGCAAAACCCCACAAAACAGCCAAATTATCATTATATATATATATAATTAATATTTTAAATACACGAAATAGAGAGTCTGCAATAAGCGAACCGCGAAGTAGCGAGGGAACACTGTATTATCTTCTGTGATAAGCTAAGCTGCCCTATTTTCTGCTCCCCTTCAATCAGCAGGAAAAAGTCATATTGAGGAGAAAACAGGCATACAAAATAAAACAAATTATAAATAAATAAATAGACTGCTGTTACTTGTGAATCTCTAGAGCAGTGTTTCTCAACCTTTTTTGAGCCGCGGCACACTTTTAACATTTAAAAAATCCGGGGGCACACCACCAACCAAAATGACACTCTAACACAGTAAAGAACGGCTGGGGGATGGTGACCTGCTGGGATCAGCTGCTGGGAGTGCCGAAGCTAAGGGAGGGAGAGGGGGAGTAGCCAGGCCGTGCCATGCCCCGCCCCCTCCACGCGGCTTCAGTTCTCCCACAGCTTTGCCAGCCTTGAGGGGGCAGTGCTAAGCCAGCGGTGGCAGAGCCAGCACAATGCTGGCTTGGCACTGCCCCTCAAGGCTGGCAAAGCTGTGGGAGCACTGAAGCCAGGGGAGGGGCGGAGCCAGGCCGCGCCATGCCCCCCCTCCCTGGCTTCAGTTCTCCCACAGAGGAGAAGCATGAGCGGTGGACGGGCTTCAGTAGATGGGGCTCCTCCTCCGCGCGGCTTCATCAAGCGAGGGGTGAGAGTCGTGGCGGGAGTCATGGCAGATTGGAGGCTGGCTGGGGAAACAGCCGAAGGAGGCGGCACCCCGGCCCCTTCTTTTTCTTCGCCGCCACTCGGCCCTTCCTCCTCCTCTCCCAAGCAGCAGGAGTTCGGCAGGAGGAGGGGGGAAGGAAGGGGGGCAGAGAGCTTTTCTCGCGGCATACCTGATGATCGCTCATGGCACACTAGTGTGCCACGGCACACTGGTTGAGAAACACTGCTCTAGAGTCACGAGGTACTTAGAATTCTAAGACAGTAGAGTTCTAATGCAAAAATTCATAGGAGTGCACTAGAGAAAACTAAATACTTCACCAAACCACAAATCCCAGCTTCCCATATGCTAAAGCTATGGACATTAAAGTGGAACCCAACTGCTACAATTATACTCTGATGGGCACAGAAAAAAAAATCTCCTTTGTATAGCAGGGAGAAACACACACTGTGGTTCCCTATTAAAACTTTATATCTCAGTAAGGGAGAATTACACCCCTTGCTTTCACCATCTGTCAACAGAACTGGAATCAGTTTTGGACTGCCAGTGCTTTAGGGCAACATTTTAATCTGTCCACATCTACAAGCAAAGGAGCGAATTCTAGATCAGAGGTTAAACCCCCAAAGCAAATAATCCCTAATGGACTCCTCCTCGCCATTCTGCCTGTGCATTCTAGTCTCTTCCTCATCTGATGCTTTTATCTTGAAAATACATTTCCCCTTCTCTCTCCAATTGGTTTGCTTTGCAGTGATGATTATGCAGAAGAGAAATGCAAAGGGGTCAGGCAGCAAGTGAATGAAGAGTGAAATCTCAAAAGATGCTAGATTAATATTTATGTAGCACAATCTCCACTGTCACATCATGGTACATAATGGGATCAGCAGAAGCTAACAGAATTCATGCCAGGGTGAGCTGACTCTGTGAAAACTTTGTTTAATCTGTGTATTAAGCTGGCAATCCATGAGCAAAGAGAAAACCTTTCCCAGCATGTGAAATATTTATAAAACTTCCCAATTTCAAAGCATATCTATGTCATTATAGGAAATAGAAAGGGAAAGGAAGCATAGATGAGGACAGCCAGATGAAGAAAATGAATCACAATTTATATTGGAAGGATATATGATGCCAGCATGTGAATTTAATATATGCCAATGAGCTTTTTTTATAAAGGAAATGATATAGATTATCAGTTAAAATATGCCAGTTTTTGTTTTCATTGTGAGTAGGGCTGCCAAGAGTAAAGAGTTAATACAAATATGAGAGATGATATATTTGCTGGGTAAGAAAGGTGGCACTTTGCTGGAAGCCAGGTTCTGTACTATTAAAAAAATCAGAGCTAGTAGCCATCTCTGTTGACAGCACCAATCTCTAGTTTCACCTGTATAACACAGGCAGGATTCATATTCGGCAGATATATACTATGGGTCATCCAGATGTTCTATTCAAAACATCCCTTCCCTCTAGGTCACATATTCAGTGAGATGATCTTTCATGATTTGATTCAAAGGCAGAAGTAAAACAACTTGCCTATCATGGCAGATAGGATTGGTCTTGGTGTTAGAATAGTTTCTGGAGGAGGGACAGGGGCTAAACATGCTATTGTTTCCCTTTGGCCATAAAAAATCTGTAATGTGTGCATTCACTTTTTTTGCACAATAGAGCTGTAAATCAACAACCTACAGTCTACACTCATGTAAAAGGTAAATTCATGTATACATTCAGAGCAGTGGGTAGGGGATATGGATTTTGATATAACCCGTGGATAGGTCAAGGATCATGCCATGTAGAGGGGAAAGCATCAATGCGGCCTCAGGGAACTAGCCACCACAAGCCACAGCCACCACCATTTTCCAAAAAGGGTAGATTTTCAAAAGGTCCAGTAGCAGTGGCCAAGCAGAAAGAGTAGAGGGGGTTGGTGCTTCTTTAGGGTTCTCCCAGGACTAAGCTCTCACTTTTTGACACTCAATTCAGAAATTGGGATGGTATCCTTTTTTAAATATAAGTTAAGGTTCAGTAATCTCATGGACCCATTGATAAGTAAACCTAGGTTTTTGAGCTAATTTTTTTAACGACTATATATATATATATATATATATATAGAGATAGAGAGAGAGAGAGAGAGAGAGAGAGAGAGAGAGAGTTAAGGCTATCAAGTGTCCACATGTTGTCATGACATGAACTTGTTTCACTTCCCTTGCCTTTCCACTGCAAGTTGACTGATGTATTTAGTTTGACATAATGTGAAGGACCAGCCAGACATTACCTAGCATGAAGTTACTACCTCAGATAAGAGATCCTGAGTGTCATGAAATGACAGCACATTCATAGTTATTTACTTGGGCATGATTGCATTCTAACTGCCATAATTAGGGATAAAACATAGATTTATTGTTTTATATGCTAAAATAAGTTGACCGTCAATAGGTGCTATACAACTTGACATGGCTGAGTGGACATCTGTAACACTATGAACATCATATAACCAAAAATACTTCCAAATGACAGTAGCATTGTTTCCTGTTGAGACATCAAACATTCCCTATAAAAACAAAAACATATTGAGTTGAGGGCAAGATGGATGGATGGTATCCTTGAAGTGACTGGCTTGACCTTGAAGGAGCTAGGGATGGTGACGGCTGACAGAGAGCTCTGGTGTGGGCTGGTCCATGAGGTCATGAAGAGTAGGAAGCAACTGAAAGAATAAATAACAACATTGAGTTGAGAATATTCCACCCTGAATTTTCTCCTCCAGCCTCCTAGTATAATCAGTAAATCTTATGCCTGGAATACCAACTCTATGTTGGCAATGCCAAAGTGGTTTTATGTGTGCAAATGGTCAATTGAATATAAAGATGCACAAATATAAATTTTACGTTCTCTGAAACTGACCTCTACATCTCCATTAAGTAAAAGACCATACCTGTGATATGATTTCTATTGGCTTTCTGAACCATAGAAATGCACTAGGTGACCTTGAGCAAGTCACATTCTCTCAGCCTAAGATCTTCCTTCTCCGAATGTCCATCCTCCTCCAAATAAATCTTGCCAAGAAAAGGCTAGGGTTGTCATAAACTGAAGTCAACTTAAAGGCACATAACAACAAATCAGAAGTTGTATGTCTGTCAATACTAATGATGAAAATGAACATAAAGTTGGTATTGAGTTTGTATCATGCTTGAGGGTTTCCTAGAGCAATATATCCACCCACTGTAGATAAGAGGATATGGGCTGAGATAGGTCTTTAGCTTGATCCTCTAGGCTCCCTATTAGTTTTTATATGTTTTCAGATTTTTAAATGTGGAATCAAGGACAACAAATAATGTAGAAATAGTCTTAGTGAAGAAATGAGGTCACTTCTTCATGTAACTGGGGATTCAGTGCTGTTTAAAAATGCTTTTATGGAGGCAACAGAACGAAATGTCAAATAACTTGATTGAAGAGAAGCATAAAAAGTCAATTTGAACTTGTCCATTAGAATCATAGAGTTGGACGAAACCACATCGGCCATCTAGTCCAAACCCCCTACAATGCAGGAAATGCACAATAAAAGCAGCCCCAGCACGTGGCCATCCAGCCTCTATTTAAAAGTTTCCAAGGAAGGAGCTTCCAACACACTCTGAGGCAGAGAGTTCTACTGCTGAACAGCTCTTACAGTCAGAAAGTTCTTCCTAATGTTCAGGTGGAATGTCCTCCTGAACATTTGAACCCAATATTCAGCATCCTAGTCTCCAGGGCAGCAGAAAACAAGCCTGCTCCTGCCACATGACATCCTTTCACATATTTATACATGGCTATCATGTCTCCTCTCAATCTTGTCTTCTGCAGGCTAAGCATATTCAGTTCTTTAAGAGGCTCCTCAGAGGGCATTGTCTCCAGACCTTTTATCATTTTAGTTGACTTCTTCTATACACATGCCAGCTTGTAAATACCTCTTTTAAACTCTAGTGACCAGAATTGGACACAGTATTCCAGGTGACATCTAACCAAAGCAGAATCCAAAGGCACCATAAATTTCATCAATCTAGACCGGCCTGGGGAGAGGGCGTCGAGGGCGTGGCCAAGTGGAAGGGGTGCTGCTGCCACCATGCCATTGTGGGCTCTATGGGGCAGAGTCTGTCTCTGGCAGACAGGCCGGAGGAGCAGCGGCTTTGGAGTGCCTGCCATCCCTGGAGGCTATCCGGGCCTGCAGCAGGAGCACTCGCCAACCTGGGGGGGGCTGATCGTCTTCCGGTTGCGAGGGCGAACAGCCGCCTCATATCGCGACTGCTCCCCCTGCAGGCCTGGATAGCCTCCAGGGATGGCAGGCACTCCATAGCAGGGCGATCAGCTGGCGGCGAGAGCGGGTGGAGGCCTGCAGCCTCCAATCGCCTGCTGTTCTGCTCTCCTTCTTTTTCTTGTCCTGGCAGAGGGACACGAGGACAGAGTGCTGTGCTGCATCCCTGCGTGGCGGAGGCATAGAGAGAGCAGAAGGGGAAGAGGGCGGAGAGAGGAAGGAAGGAAAGAAGGAAGGAGGTGGCCAGGAAGGGTCATGTAGGCCTCGGGCGACGAGAGCAGCCGAGCTCCCGAGGGGTCGCTGACCACGTTCAAACAGTCCTTGCCTTCCTCCGAGCTCCCTTTGGAGACCTCCCCCCCCCCCGGCAAGCAGAGAGGGCGAGCAAAGAAGGCAGGCAGGCAGTCTCTCTGAGGCAGGCCACACACACGCTTTGCCATCCTCTGGGCTGGGGTCTTGGGCCATTCCATCTTGGGATCCTTCCTCTCTTCAGGATGTCAGCCTTCATCTTGGTTCACACCTTGTCTTCTTGAATTTTATTTTATTTTATTTTAGTGGTTTTTATTATTATTTTATAATAATGTTATAATAATATAATAATATAATTAATAATATAATATAATAATGTTATATTATAATTTCAACATATTATAATGTCTATAAATATACACTATAATATAATAATAATGATATTAATACTAATAACATATGAATATTTCTTGATATATTAATATGTTAATATTAATGATGTGTAATATATAGTAAATACAGTAAATAAATAAATAAATAAATAGGTGCGGCCCTCCATAATATTTATTGGCTCTCGTGCGGCCCCTTGGAAAAAAAATAATTGCCCACCCCTGATCTAGACACTATACTCCTTTTGATCCAGCCCAAAATCCCATTGGCTTTTTTAGCTGCTGTGTCACACTGTTGGCTCATATTCAACTTGTCTCACATGGACTTGTTGAGCTAGGCATCACCCAGTGTATCTCTGCATTTCATTTTTCCCCTGCCTAAGTGTAGTATCTTACATTTGACCTTGTTGAAATTCATTTTGTCAATTTTAGCCCAGCTCTCTAATCTGTTGAGGTCATTTTGAATTTTGAGTATTAGCTATCCCTCCTAAGTTGGTGTCCTCTGCAAACTTGATAAGCATTCCCTCTAAATCTTCATCCAAGTCATTAATAAAGATATTGAACAGCACTGGGCCCAAGACTATACCCTGAGCACTGCACTAGTCACTTCTTTCCAGGTTTAGCCTGTGACAAGTATAGAAGGCAGGTGCTACCAAAGACTAGTGTTCTTGTTTTTTTATACTTTGCAATCTCTTACACATTTCTTCCTAGTGGAGAGGAAATTCATCAATGCAATAATCAGAAGAGTTTGAAGTGTCCAGAAAATGTTGCTTTCTCGACAGGGTCAAAGCTAAAATGGATAGGAATAGGGTTTTGTTTTTTTCAAATGTAAGCAAAACTGGGTTGGCATTCACACACAATATAAATATTAAATATCAGCAAAACAACATCTTAATAGCATTTTTGTCACTTTCTCATCTATAGGCATCTCTGGTGACACTACATCTTTTTTCATGTCAGAAGCAATTGAGAAACTGTAAGTTGCTTCTGGTGTGAGAGAATTGGTCATTTGCAAGGACGATGCCCAGGGGAAACCTGTATGTTTTGATGTTTTGCCATTTTTGTGGGAGGCTTCTCTCTAGCATGGGAGAACTGGAGGGAACAGAGGGAGCTCAACCCACCTTCCCTGGATTCAAACTGCTGACCTGTCGGTCAGAAGTCCTACTGGCACAAGGGTTTAACCCACTGCTCCACTGGGGGCTTCAACACTATGTCTATAAACTGTTATTTTAAATGACCCCCTACTCTAGATTATTAAGTCTTCCAAACACACACACACACACACACACACACACACACACACTGTTCCACAAAACATCATGTATATTCCTTAGCAGACACCCACAATTCCAGATTTTATGTTGTTTGTGGCATTTTGATTAAGTCACACTGTTTCCTTCTATTATGTTTAACTTTAAGAGCAAGTGCTCTTTCTCACATAGTTGGGGTTTGTCTTGTGTTTGTGTACTCTCATTTTCTTTATATGTATATACATATAGCTCCATGCATAAACTAGGGGTTCAAAAATAAAATATACTCTGCCAAACAGGGTTGGGAAGCAGGTTACTTGGTTGTGTAACTAGCAATGTCTAGTGGAATTATTATATCTAAACAAACATTAGTATTATAAGACCCATCTCCAGTTTTCATTGTGGGAACCCTATTTCACAAACAAGGCTTTTGCTAAGATTAGAAGATACTTGCCATCTTCCTAAAAATTCATACAGGAAAATCATGTCTTTAAATGAATGACATCCACTTAGCATTTGAAGTGTTGGTTCAGCTTTATAGTGACAATTTAAAACATTATGTATTAATACACAATTCTTGTGGCTTCAAAAGAAAGATGCACTTTTGATGAAGTGCATCTGATGTATTTGAAAAAAACAACCATCTTCGCTTTGAATGTTAGAAGCTTAGTGTGCATTTTAGAAGTTTTTAAAGTTTTTAGAAACAAGTAGGAGTCCAGCTGTGTATAACAAACATGTTTTTATGTGCCTTCATTTCAGGGACACACTTTTCGACTGTCAAGGAAATTGTATCTTGAGGTTTAGTGCTTACTCCCCCTTTGTGCTTGCAATTTTCCTTGAAAAGGGAACAGTCGGAAAGCCATTATGTTTCTGATTCTTTCCCTCTGCTAAAGAGCTACCAACAAAGGGCTCTCTAATTCTGATTATACTCAAGGGCTGAGATGCTTTTACGAAATGCAAGGAACTGTTTGCTTTTATTCTGCTGACGTTCCTTTCCCTATCTTTCATTGTGAAACCGTCTGGGCCTGTGGGCATGTGTGTTTGGGCATGCTAAAAATAGCGAGTGCAGCCTAACAACTGGCTCCGGATTGGCCAACAGTAAAAACCTGCCCAGCCTATGAAAGCTGCAGAGAACAAAAGCAATTCTGCCTGTATATGTGTGAAGTGCTTTATATACGTCAAAGGGCTCCAGGCGGTACTCGAATTATTTGGGTTGTGGTTTATCAAGGTAATAAGGCAGCTCAGCCCTCTAAAAAGGCTGAGGACAAAGCAAAAGGAGGAGTTACTACAAAGCATGTGTTTACCTATAGAGGGTTGAATTCTTCACCATTCCAGGAAGGAAAAGCATACATTTAAAGGATTTTACAAATGCATGACAAAATAAAGTCTACTGCTTTTTAAAGCATTCTTCCATAGACGTAAATTATTCTCGGTTTTAAAGAAGTTGGAAAGAAGTACTAAGATGTCAACCTTTATCCTACAATGTTGGTGATTTGGGTCACATTGTGATGCGCTCTGTCACAACAAATAAAAAGGAACATTTACATTTCCTGTAAAGTGTACAGGAAAAGTGTTAGATTTGTATATAGATTAAATGTCAACTATAGTTCCACCATTATTCCACTAGAGGTCGCTGCTAGATGGCACAAAACCTCCAACTTGTTATCCTGACTCAGGAGAAATACTACAGCTGCAAAACTATTGTCTTAGTGCCTTGTTTATGTTCTTAGATGAGTTATACAAAAGAACTAAGGTATAGTCCTGTTCATTTTTGCAATTCCCACGGAGTTGTTGCCAGCACTAGATTGAACAGTTGCAAAAAAAGAAAGCATTATTAGGAAAGGTTACTATGATTATGAAAAGGAATTTTCCTTCCTTCTTCTTTATGCAAACCAGATCCTATCTGCAAAAGAGTGCCAAGTGTTTACAATCTTGGCCACCAGACCTGTCCAACTAAAAGAACTGTCTGGTTTTTCAGGGCACTTGCTAGACGAGATGGACCAAAGCAATCCTGTTTTTCAGTGAGACTGATCAAAACAGCAAAAGTCTAATAATGCATCTACACCAGACAATTCATGCAGCTTGACACTATTTAACTGCCATGGCTCAGTGCTATGGAATCATGGGAGTTGTCATTTGGTAAGGCACCAGCTTTCTCTGGAAAATAAGTTTAAAGATCTACAACTCTAATGATTCCATAGCAGTGCGCTATGTCAATTAAATTAATTAATTATTTAATTAAAAACATTGATATTCCACCCTTCTCATCTCACAGGGGACTCAGGGCAGAGCACAACATATATACGGCAAACATTCAATGCCAGAGCATAAATATATACAATCATTAACATCAAAATTAAAGTGTTGACAAGGTGCATTAATTCTACACTGTAGACACATTCGTAGTTGCAATAGTAGTGACATAATCCAAAAAGGGTGAATTAACTGAAAATGGGGCTAGAGACCATGAAGGGTCAGGCATGTGCATTCCATGACCTTTTTCACGTAGCTCTTTGCCTTCTGTTAAATGCCTAGAGCCAACACTCTTAGCCTCTCTAATGGAACTTCTATCCATTTAAAAGTTGCCTCCAGGAGCTACAGTTCTGTCATTACTACCTCTGTCATTTCAATTTCTTTTTCTTCTGATTGGGGTGAGGGGTGCAACCTCTTCCGACTAGAACTAGAGAAGGTGGCAACGGATCAAGGGAGGCTAACATTAGAAAGGGGAGGAAAGGTTATCCAGCATATTACGCCAATGCATAGTGGAATTTATTTTGTGATTTCCCCCATTAGGTTTGTGGAGCTTAAGTTGGTGAGGAATTAAGGGGGAAGTGGCAATAGTGCAATAATGTCTAATTGGTGCTGAAAGTGCCATCTCCTTTGGGAAAATCCTACCACTCTCCTTAAAAGACTCTGTTCGCCATGAGTGGCAGAAAAAGTGGAAATTACCTATCACATTGCTTCCTTTTATATTTGGTGGAACAGAATTGTAATTATTGTTTGATGGAGGAACTATGGATTCCCAGAAAGAATTACACTTTCTCTATCTTTTGAACATATTCTGTAAAATAATATTTCCAAAACACTATTCAGTGATGTTTCAGGTATTATGGACTTCAGCTCTCAGAATCCTTGGTCATTGGCAAAAGCAGCTGTGGTTTCTCAGGCTTGAAGTCCAAAACAGCTGAAGAATTAGAGTTTGAGCAAAAATGCAGTTAAAATATTTCACATGGTGCATTTTTGTACAAAAAACAGGACTTTTTTTTTTAGTACAGCAGCATTTTTGGAGAATTGTCAGAATTATCTATCTTTTTTCTTAAGGTTCTCAAAAACCATCTGAGGAACTCTGCCACTGTGCCCATCTGCTTATTTTCCTCCTGGCTCCTTCACTGCTTATTTCAGAAACAGAAAAGGAAAGGTCAGGTGGAGGCTTTCAAAACTAAGGTTTTTACCAATTTTTCCAGTTGTTTGTGATGAGTGTTTCTAAGCTGGTTTGCTCTTTTCATTTTCCTTAGGAACCTTTTGGAAGCATAGTTATTTTATTTCTTCTGAGCAGTGAGTTAAGAAGTGTATTTTGTATTTAGTTTGTTTGTTTGTTTGTTTTTTAAAAACTTTTACTTTTCAGAGTTCATATCTAAGGAATATCTTCAGTACAGTGTTGTTTTATTCTGGCACATTTTTTCATCTCTTCTTTAAACATGACACATTTGGGAAAGACTGAGAGAAGAGAAAATGAAAGGTGAGAAGGTCAATATTTCTGCTTCCCTTTCTAACACATTTTTCCAACACTAATTTATACTACCACTAGGAAATCTTACAATAACTCCAAAAGACACCTTCTGTGTTGCACCACAAACCATCCCTGCATAAAGAGATAATTGACTTTTCGGGCTGAGGTTCAAAAGTAAGGCTGGTGATGCAAAAAGCTTTGTCACTATTATAGTTCTGGGTATATATGTTTCTCAGCTGAGCAGCACAGTTTGCACCACACTGCCAATTGTTGGTTGAGGTTACAGTGAGCATCCATATTGGACATCTGGGTGAGAGGAAGAACCATCACCCACCCAAACCTCCTTGGTTACACTGTAAGGGTTGTACTGAAGATCCAGAATGACAAGTAATATCCCTTTTGTCTGGCTGCCCAAGGACAGCTAAATGGTGTCCAAGCAGTTCCTCGCCATTCAGCCACTGACTGACCATGTTGGTGCATATTGGTTCTGTCAAACTGCATCATACTGGCGAAGGTGCCATTACCCAAAGTAGTAATTGATGCTACTCCTCACAATCTCCATCAAAGTGTATACACTGGTATAACTGAGGTACATCAGGAGGTTTTCATATGTTGCCAATATAATCATGGCCATTGCATTGGGGACATATTAGTAGGATTGTAGGCACTTCCATCACATAGTATATCACAAAATCATTGAAGAGGGTACATATAATAATCTTATTGTGAATTATGTAAAACAATTCAACAATATAGTATATAGAAATCCACAATTCAATAGATCAGATTCAGCTCATGGTTACTGGAATAGAAAGCTTGACTAAAGCACAATATTCGTAGCAATTTGATCACTAAAGAGAGGGGCCAACATTATTACTCCTTTATTTGTATGTTATAATAATATATACAATTAATAGTAAACACTAGGCCTAGGTGATCCATAAAAAATGGTTCAAAACTCGTTCTGGATGTAAGGGGCGCTGGCGCTTCTAATCTGAATGACTTCTGAAATTTTCCAGGAAAATTTCAAAGTTTATTCTGAAAAATTAAAAAATTTTGGAATGGCTTCATTAATGGCATCCGCAATTGCACAATGCACGGAAAACCTGCAAAAAAACCCTCAGTCTGACATGGGAGGAAAGAAATTCACTTCCAAACTGGGTTAAACACGGCTCCTGCCCCAGGTCCTTCTATCCCACGAGAAGGACCTGGGGCAGGAGCAGTGTTTAACCCAGTTTGGAAGCAGATTTCTTCCCTACCGCATCAGACTTTTCAAGCAGATCTTGGAGGGAACTAGGAAAATTGAGTTTATATATCTGTGGAATGTCCAGGGTGGGAAAGAGAACTTGTCTGTTGGAGGTAGGTGTGAATGTCAGGCAAAACCTCAGGAGAGAGTGCTTCTATAGCCCAGAAAACTCACAACAACCCAGAGAGAGGGGTGTTTTGTTTCTAAAACTCCCTGGAAGGAAGAAGGTACGGAGGCGGATTTGTGCCTTTCTCCAAAGAGAAGATAATTTTCTCCTCTTAGCAAGAGACAAAACTGGGATTTAAAGTAAAATTGGTACTTTCTCAGATCCCTCCAAGATCTGCTCGAAAAGTGGTAGAAGAGATCCAACATCCTCCTTGCAATGGAGCCTTTTCCACCAGCGAGTGAGCCTTTTGTTATTGCTGTAGGGTCAATTTCCCCATGTGTGTGTGTGTGTGTGTGTATGTGTGTGTGTATCAATACCACGGACTTTAATTTCCCTCAAAACCCATTTTTCTTGGAAGTCAACCCCGAGGAAGCCTCGCTCCCTGTGTCAAAAAAGTAGAGCAAGCAGTACCATTGCTGTAGCTGGTTTCAACCAAAGCAATTCTTTGGAAGCCGGAGGAAGCTTTCATCCTTTCTCTCCAGTTCCCAAGAGGTTGGTTCAATATTTGATCAAGGATCGCCCAACAAAGGCAACACCCTGGAGAAGGAGACTGCAGTTGTGGGAGGGAGAGGTGACTTTCACAACTTACTCCCTTGAAAGGGTTTTTAGATCTTGTCCCCAGTTGTCCCCTTCCTCATCCTCTTTCCATTTAACGTGGCTGTCACCCCAGTTCTGATGAGGAGGGAAGGCATCCGTGTCCAAACTACTGGGACAAGAGCCGCACATGAAAGGGAAAGCCAGGGAAGGAAAGCCTGCTGATTCCTTTCTGAAAATCGCAGCGGTGGCTTCGAAATGGCAAATTCACTTCCGGGTTGCTTACATCGCTTCAAAACCGCTTCAAAAGTGAATTTAATCTGAATTTATTCCGATTTTAGAAGCATTCTGACTGACCTACCCAGGCCTAGTAAACACATATCCTATGCACTTAATAACTGAGAAGAAAATGTACGAAGATAAACCTTTCAAATAAAAACAAAAACACCCAGTAAAATGCCCTCCCCTCCCCGGTACGTGATAGCGTGACAATATAGTTATTAGAAAGTCTGATAATATATTATGTGTAAATACCAATGATGGGATCAAGCATTTGGGATTAAACTTTCTACATTTGTTCAATCAAAATACTAAGCTTTTAATACATCATGGATATGCACAATTAAACTGGGCCTTTGGTATTATGTAACTGAGCTCATGTGCGAAACAGGAAGACTGACGTTTAGAAGTAATATTGGAGAGAGAAATTCAGTCATGGTAGAGTAAAATATTTAAGGAGAAGCATACTTTGCTGAACTGGGGTTTAGGAATTTTGCTATGGAAGACTTATTTATTTCAATGGGTTATGTACTTTGGGAGCTTTGGCAATTAGGAATGCAGATGAATTTTATCACTGAAATGGCTAGCAGCAGATTCTCTACTTTTGAGACGAGCAAAGAAAAATTAAGATGTGTTGTCGAAGGCTTTCATGGCCAAAACCTTGACACAGCATATTATTTGAGGGCATAAAATGCTGGACTACTCTAACAACCACCATGTCAGACTACACAGAGAAGTCATTGAAATTCACAAGCATGTGGACATTTTCAACAGAAATGGAGAAACCATGAAAATAAACAACAACTGGCTACCAGTATTTTTTTTAATACGGGAGAGAAAGGGAACTAAAGGAAAGTCATCCAAACTGGGTTAAACAGCGGCTCTCGCCCAGGACTGACGTGGCGGAGAAAGGGAACCGAAGGGAATCCATCCACACTGGGTTCAAAAGCTGAATAATTTCCAAGTCACTTACTGATTCGTAAGAGAAATGGCGGAAAATGCTTCGAAATGGCAATGATACTTCTGGGTTCCCAAATTGCTTCGAAATCACTTCAAAAAGGAACTTGATCCGAATTTATTCCAAATTACGAAGAATTCGATCAAATCTAACCATGCCTAGTAATTACTACATAATGTTACTGTGTTTTGAACTGCTTTTTCTGTCGATTTGTTGTAAAACAGGATGTTCTAGTGCTTAATTTGTAAAATCATAACATAATAGGATGTTTAATAAGCTTTCCTTAATCCCTCCTTATTATCCAACATTTTCACTTATCCAACGGTTCTGCCAACCCGTTTATGTTGAATAAGCGAGACTCTACTGTATTAACTTTGTGCTCTATATATTTGCCACCATGGTTGCTGCTGTTGCCATCCCTTACATCTGTACAGTTCTCTCTGAATGTATTCCCAAAGTTACATAAGACCATACTATTCAATTGTACCTGTGATTTTTTTTCTTGTCATAGTGGTTTTTCTTATTTCAAATCATTATTATATACTCTTAACTTTTAGCTCAGTATTTTTGCTTATAGGCTGTTTTGCTCAGGGCCATCATTATCTAGTTGTCTTTGAAACAATTGCCTAATTAAGTGTTTTCATTTTTATTCTATATAGAGGTAATTATAATTGGGCCACTGAAAATATGTCTCATCGGAAATATGATGAAATTATTACAAGGAATGCACTAGAAATAGGTAATGATTTTGATAGAAGGGGTTTGACCTGATGTCAGAGCATCACGTTAAAAGGAGGAAATCAATTTATTTTAACGACATTTTCTGAGTGTTTTGCTTTTGCTTATGAGATGATAGGTATGCAAATAAAAGGAAATGCTAACACACTAAGTGGGGAAATGTATAGATGCTCTTATGCATCCTGTGGTGAGCAGATACATATAGATCTTCTTAAGCTTTCACTGAAATATGTTAAATTTTTTTAATTTTAGACTGCAGACAGCAATCATATAAGATAGGGAATGCCACTTAGACAAGACCTTAATTGTCATTCATGAAATAACACCCCAAAAACCACAACCGGTTATTTCCTGATGCAAAAACATCCTTATCCATAAGTAAAATGGTTCGAGGCAAAAATGTGCCCAGAATGACTCCATGCCTTCAGAACATATTTGGAGTTCAATGGATCTGCCTCCCAAAATATTCTGGAAGCTAATGCAGTGCTCTTTTGTGTTATCAGCCCTGCTCTATTATGGAACAACATTATTCCAAAACTCCTTAACACTAGTTGCCTTGCCAAAATAAAAGACATTCGCATATGAGCATTCATTGGCATTGGCAGCTATTAGACAATTCCTTAGTAATCCAGGATAATGAGCACATCTGAAACCCACATCACCTAATAATGAAACCCAAAGTGTGTTTTCAAGAGACAGGAAAATGAAGACAATAAATATGTATTGGTGCATTGAGACTTTGCAGTGTTCTTTTTATGGTATGTGTCTCCTGAGAATGATTATATATCAAGAAACACTTCAAAATATGTCCCATGCAAATGGAATTCTAACAAGCCCTTAAGAGTTGTCTACGAAGGCAGCAATAAGAATGCATATTTCTTATTTTCATCACCTAACAAGGAATTATATTCAAAGATTCTGGCTGCTCTTCCTGAATAAAAATGAATAAAGTTGGTAAAAATATCAGCTATGTTTGAATGCCTAGAACTGTGTAAAAAAGCAACTGAGTACTTGTATTTTGAACACATTAACATTGTTATAGTTATATTACATTCATATACTGAAAGTAGGCTAACACCATGTAATGTTTGCAATGCTTTTAAATGGTTTAAACTTCAAATTCAATTTTGACCACCCTCAAAGCATGATGTATAAATACTGTTTACTTTGGATTTAGATTTTGGTTTTGCAGGGGAGGGGGTCTTGATGTCTACGCCCTCCACAACTGGATAAATTATACTGTTTAGCCGGTATTGCATCACCTGACATCTTCCGGGAAGTAGCAGTTAAGAATTAAAGGACCAAGACAGTGACATCTCCAGCCCATCCTCTGTTTGGATATCAGACAGCACGCTGCCTTAAATCAAGAAATAATTTTCTAAGATGTACAGAGATACTCGCAGGAACACCTCAGCAAGCGAGAGTCCAAAAGTGGCAGGCTAAAACCTGGAACCTCAAGCCATGGCTGATACCGAATGAGATACTCTCCCCTGGGCACACAGAAGACTGGGCGACTGCACTCTGACACCATCAGATGCAGAGCCAACCTTAAGAAATGGGATCACAAAGTAGAGTCCATGACATGCAAGTGCGGAGAAGAGCAAACCACAGACCACCTGCCAAATGCACAATGAAGGACCTTCTTATAGCAACACAAGCAGCACTCCAAGTGGCCAGCTACTGGTCAAAGGACATTTAATATAATACAAACCCTTGGTTTGCTTCTGATACAATATATACATAATAATTATAATATACAAATTAAAATATCACTGCCATTCGAAATTAGGTTATTTTAGGGCCAATATAAAAGTAATAGCTACATAACCAGCAATAAAAACTATTCTAGAAAGAATTTATATTATTAAAAGATCTTCTTGCTTTATTATTTCTGACTTTGTATAGAAATTGAAGAACAGAACTAAAACATGTCAAATGTAAAGAGGAGAATCAGTGTAGTGTTTATTCTAAAAATCTGGTCGTTTATTCAATACTGTTCAATTCTCTCTAGTCTTATCTATTCCTTTGATCTACTTCTCCCATTTGAATAGCAAAAAGCTCTATGCAAACCTCCAAGGATGACACTTTCAAAGTTCAGCTCCAGTTTCAGAAACTGAATAAACTCACACCACTCTATTTTTGCTTAATACTAAAAAAAATCTACAATTTAATACCATGTTAAATCATACTCTATATTTGCATTTTTAACCAATCCATTTTTCCAGTCCTCATTAAATTGTCATCATTATCAGAATTCCACAAACATGTCACAAATAATTTAAAGCCTGTTGAAAGACAATTTGCGATTAATTATTGATCAGGACCCTGTCTCCTCAAAAGCAGGCTATCGTTTTCATGGCAGTGAGAAGACACAGTCCTTTGATGAAGACTACGTTTGGCCTTAGTCCAGCTATTGATATTTCTACATGATTAAATCTGACCTCAGTGTTGTCTGCCACACCAAAAGCTCTTATTACATGTGCCAGCTTTAAGTAATGTCATTTGCTTTGGCAACTGCCTGCCTTTGATCCACAGAATTTGCTGCTTTTAACTGAAACACTGCACAGCTTATACACATGCAATACTGGAATCAATTTGTCTAATGAATGTTTTCAAAAGGCCCTGGTTTCTCCAGAGAAACTTGACCAGGCTTTGCCCCAAACCTTTGTGAGGAAAACAGAGCTACCGCAGGCCTTTCAGAAAAGTTGCAAGAGACAAAGCATTAGTTAGTTGTGCTTCATCTTCTCAAGCTTCTTGGCCACATCTGAAGGAGAAGAGAAAGAACATGTCATCTTAGTGCATGAGAAACACGAAGATGTGATCTTCTTTCAGAGGGTAAAGCTATACTATTGATTTAATCTAATTTGAAACCAACTTTACTCATATTGTCAAAGGCTTCCATGGCTGGAATCACAGTTGTTGGTTTTTTGGGCTATATGGCCACATTCCAGAAGCATTCTCCAGAAGCAAACCAAGGGTCTGACCTCACAACCTCTGAGAATGTCTGCCATAGATGTAGGCAAAACGTCAGGAGAGAATGCGTCTAGAACATGGCCATATAGCTCGAAAAACCTACAACAACCCAGTTAACTCATATTGCTGAATGCTATGAATACTGCACTTTGTAGTTTGGTAGTGAGGCACCAGCACTCTTTGGCACAGAAAACTCAAGACCATGTAAAACTACAGCTCCTGTGATTCTATAGCATTGAGCCATGACAGTTAAAACGGAGAGAGAGAAGCTTCTACAACTCTCCACCATGCTGCTGGCTACTATAAAACCTTGCAGCACAGACTGGTAAGAACAGCTGAAAGAGGAGCCTCCAGTGAGTGGCTGCATTGGGATGGCTCTAATGTTGGGCCTTTTCCACCTTAGCCCCCTCTGGCATCGCTGCAGCAGTGTTCAAACCAGACAGGCAGTCTTGGGGCCTGCTCCACCATTGCCCTTGGCTGCTCTGTTCCACCACTGGCTTGTTCAACCACCAACGTAATTGTTGCCCTTGGAGGAGATGCTGTGGCTTACCATCACTCAGTGTTGGAACTTTGATTAGCAAGCCATCCCCTTGCCCGCACCCCCAGACCAAATGGACTGGTCTGGGCTAAAGAGACTGGGCCAGCCAGATGCCTTTTTTGGGAATCTTTCATCAGCCCCTTGAGCATTCCTTAAGGACAATTGGGTGTGGGGTGGACTGGACTAATTTCAGGTGGGGGTGGGCAGTGTGTGACAATGTTTTGAAGGTGTTGAGCTGTTATTTATCAGGGATTGGGCCGTTTAAACCACTGGACTGTAAGACCTTTAATCGTGCTTCAATGCAATGTAAGTTTGATATGTTTGAAATGTTTTAATATGTTTTTATCATTTGAAAGACTATTTTGATTGCTATGTATGTGGGTTTTTTTACAGTTTTATAATATTGTTTTCTATTGATATTGTTATTACCTGAATCTGGAATTGAATTATTGCCATAGTTTGTAAGCCGCCCTGAGTCCCCCTGCGGGGTGAGAAGGGCAGGGTAAATAAATAAATAAATAAACGAATAAATAAAATCAAACTGCATTAGTTCTACAGTGTAAATTTACCCAGAAGAAACCTGGATGTACATAGAAGTTTGTTCCAAACATCTTTGTTTTCTCAAATATTGTACAATGAAGTAATCATTATAAAAATGGAGCATAAATAAAAACACTAAAACTGTTGGTAGAATTATCTTTGATGAAAGGTAAGGGTAAAGGTTTCCCTTTCACATTAAGTCTAGTCATGTCCAACTCGGGGGGTGGGGGAGGGGTTGATTGCTAATCTCCATTTCTAAGCCAAAGAGCCAGTATTGTTCATAGACACATCCAAGGTCATGTGGCCAGCATGACTGCATGGAGAGCCGTTACCTTCCTGCTGAAGCAGTACCTATTGATCTACTCACATTTGCATGTTTTTGAACTACTAGGTTGGCAGAAGCTGGAGCGAACACTAGCTTTTATTTGTTTGTGCAAAGATTATTGTAAGAGTCCAGAGGTCTGAGTGATATCTCAGCAAGAATTACATGGTTCTGTCATTAAATTATGGGTTAAGGTTATAGTTCAAAGTGCTTCAACAGTCATCCTATTGTGTAGAAGTGCCTTGTGACTGTGTTCATTCATTTTATTGTAGGGTATCCAAATAAATATTATCATCAATTGATATCTGGGATTTTATGCATCTATCTTCTTTGTCCCCCTGACCAAATCTCAGTAATGTCCATGAATGACATGTCCAAGTGCTATTCAGACTTTTCAGATCTTAATAGGGCAAAGGTCTGAAATTAAAAGAGTACACCATCAGTTGAAGATTCTCTGAACATAACTTGAAGTGGAATCATTTATAAAGAGGTTGTACAAGGGAAAATTATCCAGTAACCCCAGAAGTGTGACAAGCTGAGAGAAATGACATGAGCTTATCCTACAGGTACTACAGCTTAAACCCAGTTAGTCCCAACTGGAGTAGACCCATTGAATAACATTAATATTTATTTATTTGTTTTTATATGGCACATTTCTTCCAGAATGGGATCCTAGGTGGCTCTCAGAGAAAATGGATTAAAAACACTACAAAATTTAAAAGCAATTAATATCACCACATATACTGAACCAATGCAACATATGTTAGTTCCATATATTTATTTTATTTTTGCCAGAGATATTTGCTTGAATGGCCTATGAACACATATTATTGAAAGAAGTTTATCATAAGGAAGAGTATTGGTATATTAATATAATACAAAATTAAATGTTATAGAGAACCTCTGTTTTAGTACCAGCTGACTGTAGCTAGAGAACCGGAATTGTGTATCTGTCGGCTACAGTGATGAAAGGACTGACAAATTGCAGCAATAAAGCAATTAAGTAGTTTATTTACAACTATATACAGCAGCACATAGCAAACACTTCTGCTCACTCCAGTAACATAATGACGACTTGCAGCTTCTGTTATCAGTTACACACATGCCTCCAGTATTCCAAAGGTGATGACACAAGTCCGGTCATATCAGGAAGCAGAAACACATTTTACAGTCCACTCTAGGAACACTGGAGCACTCAGTGAACCATTTAACTACAACTATGCTGGACAACATTTCAAACATACTTAGTCGCATAGCCAGCTTTAAACACACACACACACACACACACACACACACTTAAATCTTCTACTAAAATTACACACAGCTCCAACAGTATCTGCTTGAGTGATGTCATGCCGGCCACATGACCTAGGAAGCAGTCAACAGACAATTCTCTTCGACTTAGAAATGGAGATGAGCACCACCCCCCAGAGTTGGACTCAACTAGACTTAATGTCAAGGGGAAACCTCTACCTTTACCGTTACTTGAGTGATGTTCTATAACTTTGGGGGCCAAGATTTGAATCCCTGCACAGCCATGGAAACCCATTTGGTGTCCTTGGGTAAATCATACTCTACCTCAGTATCAGAAAAAGGAAAAGACAATCCCATTCTGAACAAATCTTGCCAAGAAAACCACATGCAACTGTAACTCTGAAATCACTTGAAGACATACTATGAGTGATTATTGGGAGTTATTTTGGAGCTTGCTGTGAATCTACTGCTACTGTTGCTAAATAACCTCCTTTGGTGAACTCATAGCAATATGGTGAATTTCAGCCTAAAGGTAAACATATGTTCATGCTGTAATATGGTCTTGTGAAGCAGGAGGATGATAGGATGTCACTACTAACCTTTAATCACTATATCTTCAAAAGTAAAAATTTGCTGCCTTTTCATGATTTTTCCTACTTCAAACATAGAGGAAACTCAGTTCTTTAGCCTCTTATATCTATGATTGGATAAGGAATCTTACCATTTCGTTTTTGACTTCAGTAACATGAAAAATGAATAACTGCCGGACTTTATTGAAAAAATATATTTGTGTATTGAACCCATTGGGTTTTTGGTCTCTTTATGGAAATAAAATTTTCTGCACAAAAGCAATGATTTTTATGCAGCACATTTTCATAAAGAGGCCCTATCTGCCGTTTCAGGAAAGTATTGAAGAAAAGTGTGCAGATGATTACAGAGGAAATTACACAAACCACAGAGCATTGATGCACATTAATGGCTTTCTTTTGCCATTAATTTTGCAAGATTTTGCTGCCTGGCCACTGCAATTCAAAGTAAGTTTCAAATAGTATGAAATGGTTAGTGTAGATGGGGACAGAAAGTCCTAAAGTGGGTTGATGTATTAGTCTTGTATTTGCATTTGTATTTGTACATGTTTGAGTGGTGTTTGCGTTCATGAATACAAAACAAGTTTTTTTAAAAAAAATAAAGTCCTAAAGTGAAATTATCATATTCATCATCATATAATGCAGAAAAACCTTTTGAATTTTTTTCTTGCATTTAAGATCAAAATAAGTTAAAATACATTTTAATCTATTGTATGCCAGTGTAAGGTCAGGTCTATCATTACCCCTCAATGGTAGTGACTGGTCTGACTCCTGACAATTTCCCGCTCTGTGGAAGCAAATTTTGGTCCCTTCCACACAACTGAACAAAACCCCACATTTTTGCTTTGTACTGGAATATATGGCAGTGTAGACATAGATAACCCAGTTCAAATTGTGGGATGTTCTTCCTTGATATTATGGGTTACATGGCTGTATCGAAGGACCCTTTGTATTCTTGCAGCCTATCCCTTCTTAATTCTGTCTTTAGAAAAGAGTTACAGGGGAAAAGTAGAGCACGTTGGACTTTCCCGGTTATCTTGGCCAGATGGTTTATCTGCAGTATGAGGTAAGACAGACTGCATTACACATCCCACAATAATTGCCTATGAGTGCATGTTCCAGGATTTATGATATTGTCATGACATTTTCAAATTAGTTTCTCTAATCACAAGAACTAAAAAAAAGTTTGTTTCAAAAGAAAGGTTGGTATAGTTGTTATGATTATAACAAGACAAAGAAATGGGCAAAAGGCTCATACTAAGTGTCATATGTAATAACTCTTGACATAGAACTACCTCATTAATATTTTTGTATTCCTTTTTTATAAATTAAAATAACATTTTATTAACAGACAAACTGAACTTATTTTCCCCTGGTTGGCAGTATAGATTCTCTATGAGGAAAAGAAACCTTTGAAGAAACCCCACCCCACCCAGCTACGGCCAAGGCAGGTTATAAATAAAGTGTTGTTGTTGTTACCTGGTCAAAACTTGGAAAATTCCTCTCAGGAATTTTTTGATCATATATCTCAGAATCATAACAGTATTTTTTTTTCTAAACTCTGCACCAGATTGGGGCAGGGCAATCTGGAGGCATGCTGTCTGATCAGAAGGTTGAATGTTAAGACAGAGTCATACTCCAGATTTGGTAACTCAGAATAAAAAAATATATATAAAACAACACCAGCGAATATAAGAAATCAAATAAATGCTAAATCCAAAAGTATCACCAGTGCTTTTTGTTTTAAAAATATTTTAAAGGCTCTAACAGGCTTTTCTCATCCAAATGGGAGCAAGAGTCATATCCTCCCTAACCTGTGTACTGGGGAAGTGGGAAAGTATGCATAACATCAGCTGTCACCACTGCTTTGAGAACACTAGGAGAAAAGCAGCAGTGTGTCTGAAGCTTATTAAACTGCAATACTTTCTCCCTCAGCAATCAAGACAGCACATGGATGCAAATGAGTCACTTACATAATGCTATTATACTTGAAGTGTGAAAAAAGTCTGGAATTGCTAAATTGCTATTCAAGAGGTTGGCATTATTTTGTCATCTTCCTTGAAGCAAAACTCCCTTAAGATGACCTGCTTGAAATGGACGATTCTAAATTTGCTCAAAACCAACTGTGTCTGTAATAACAAAAGCTCACCAACTGGCAATTTTAGTGTTGTTAGCAGTAGCTGAAATGAATGGCCATTGCGTCTCATTTCTTTTTAGGTTCACAGCCTGGATTTCAGTGGGAATGAGTGTACTCAAATAGATTTCAAGTTGTCTTATGCAGTGCCACACTAAGAGCTCAACAGGATCTTTAGCTAACTTATTGACACTAAGGCAATTTTTATTTTCAGATGAGGCTCTGCTTCAGCATGCATCATCTAGTAGTAATGTCACACTCCTGTACATCACAGCACTATTTTGTTTCATTTCTTGACACAGTGATGAACCATCATTTTTGGCTTTGAAAGTAGTCCTACCAGCTTTTATGTTAACCAGTGGTGACTGGTGACTTTCCAATGCCAGTGGGTTGATCAATTCACTCCAGATTCAGCAGCTTAGATTGGTCCTTCAGAGTTTGAGCAAGATCCTAGGGAAATTCAATGCCCCACCAAAATAGAGGCTCTTGAGATGAGTTAGGGATGAGTGAAA
Source organism: Anolis apletophallus (assembly GCA_030556195.1). Taxonomy (NCBI): domain Eukaryota; kingdom Metazoa; phylum Chordata; class Lepidosauria; order Squamata; family Anolidae; genus Anolis; species Anolis apletophallus. The sequence continues at coordinate 87,691,872 of JARBWK010000009.1, forward strand.
AGTTCAGGTCAGTTGCTTTCTAGACAAGATTCACTCAATTTCTCAGCTTTCTTAATATTTGTGATTAAAAGTATAAGATTCAAGAACTTCAAGTGTGGAATTAAATGAAACTAAGAGCTTCAAGGATTTACATACAGGATTTTGTGTTCTTAGTTCTTAAAACATTTGGGTTGGAATGCCAATGTAAGCAACTGGATAGTAGGGGTGTGCAATTCGGCAAAAAGGATTTTGCTTGCCCCCCTGTTCTATTTTTAGGGAGCTTCTAGAATTCAGGAGGGGTTTCTGTTTTCATGCCGAAAATATTCGGTCCATTGCTGCCAATAGGGAAACTTTAGGGGCTCATTTCTCCATCGTTTTTAGGTCTAGCAGCATGAAACTCACCTCAATTGTAGGCCACATTTACTTCTGCAAGCCTGCCAATTTTTCACGAATCTACTATTTTTTTTGAATTGCTTAAAGATTTTACGACAGCAATTCTTTTTTTAAAAAAAAAAAGCACAAGAGGGGCTTCTGGGAATTAAAGAAGAGGGGAGGAAAATGGACACATACCTGACTTGGTATGAAAGAAATTGAGAAACACACAAAGAGAAAAATCTCAATTCCCATCATGCCTCAGAAGGGAGCACAAGGATCAATCAATGCCTGTAAGTTCCTATTTACCTCAAGTGGACACGTGTGTGGGCGCACTTTGGGAAGGGACTGAAGAAGCTAGGAAAGAAAGTAAAGGCGAAGCAGCAGCTTTCCTGATTAGCAAGGTTGCTCTGCCCACATGCCACCACATCAGCCTCAGGTAGAGTCAGGACCACTCGCTCAGCCCCATTGGTCCCTATCAGCCTTTATTAGCTGAAAAGATCCAGATGCTGTGATCTTTTCCGGCTAAGGCTTTGGCTGCCCATAGCCTGGCTCGTTTTCATGGATTTGGCAGCCGAATCCTCTGAACCATCCAAAGTCTGGAATTCAGGTTCGACATGGTCATCTTCATTTGGAAATAAATCTTGATTTTGCCAATGCAAATGGAGTGGGGGGTATACTTTTGTTTCAGCTCATATTTAAAGAATTTAGAGATATTAATTAATGTTATCATTGAAAGAATATATGACTTCAGAACTATGAATGTGAGAAAACAGTTAGTCTTCCCCATTCGAAAGGATAACCAGCCCTTTTTCCCTGTCAGGTTTAAAATGGTCTGTGGGACTGAGGATCCGAGTCTTTGAACTTTGAATCTCAGGGCTCTATGACGTTAAACCACTATTATCCCATTTTAATTGCTATGGCTACATCCTGTGAAATTTTGGACTTATACTTTAATAATGCCTAAGAGACCAGGATAAGAATTCCCAGTTCATCTCCCGCAGGAATAAAAGCCCAAAATAGAGTTGTGTGGTGGGTCTCTTATTAGATGGATGCAATAGATCCAAAAGAACAAAATCTTGCCATTACCAAAATTGAAGTTGCTTTTCTGACTCAGAATTTGAGTCTCAATGCTTTCTTGGAACAGATTCCTCTTTTATATTATTTGAGTTGTAACCAATTATTGCTTTTCCACAGATAGAAGTAAGAGTGATGTGTATATCCACAGTCATGGGTGCAGTGAAGCCTTTCTTTATTTTGCCATCATTCCTCCCACACTACTTCAAATTTGAGGGGAGCTCTCTAAGCCTGACCTCAAAAAAATTAGGCTTAACACAAAATATATCCCATGTAACGCAACTCAGGGTACTTATAGGAGCCATGTTTTTGAAAGCAAGCATATGTTTGCTGCCCACAATGCAATTGATCCATCACTTTGACCTAGCCAAGGCATCTATTGAGGAATGGAGGAGTAACAATTCTCATTTATCCCCCTTCATTGACTCCCACACTTTTCTGAATGGTCACCTTAAGCAATTTAAGGGCTGTCGAGGGGCTATGGAGTAGAGCAGGATCTTCCCTATTTGTCTTCTCTTCATGGGAGTCCCAGCTGAAACAAAGAAACATCCACCCACAGTGAGATATCACTTGGACATCCAAGCAGTATTTACTTATTTAAGCAGAATCATCACCATGTACAACACATGAATGTATTATTATTTTAATATGGTGAGACCCTTGACAACTTCTTTGCATGCAAAGGACTGTGATATTACCATGAAGAATATTTCTGGCAATATATGTTGTTTAATTGTTGGGAGACTCCATACAAGAAATATTCATTAATCTTTTCTTCTTGCTTTTCCATTTTCCTCACACCTTTCACATTGCCATGAGTATGAAATCTGGTATAAAAAATAAAAATGCACACACACAATGTCCCATCCTGATTACTATCTCCATCTCACAAATTGAAGTCTATAACAAGAGGAATGGGTATTGCGGTGCTGCTATAATTCATTCCCATGACAAAGACAGAAATGAGAACTGACAACAGTATATAATAAACTCATTCCTGTCCCAGTGTTTCAAATTGCAATAGAAATCAGAAGATAGAGGAGACTTAACCCATTCTTGTTGTGACAGAAATGAGAAGTAGTGAAAGGAAAAGCCCTCTGATTTTAGAAATATTTGCATCAGAAATATATATAGCATAGTGAACTGGTGCTTTAATAAATCCAAAGAATCACATGTTTTCAGGAAATTAAAAAAGAAAAAAATGGCCACACTTTAACAAGACCTGAAAATGTAATGTTCTGGTACAAAATATTTTATATAAACTTACATATTGACAACCCAAAAAAAAGAGAGCAGAGTTTAGTGTTACTTCTTATTCAGCCACTGCACGGGAGCAAAAACGCTTACCTTGTAACATAGCTATGTCACCCAACCGCTTTACTAAATATGAACTGTACATTATCTGTTCAATACAGAAAAGAAGTCTGTCTTTGCCGTGCTGAATACGAATATCTGTGTACATATGTGTGCAATTGTGTGTGTATCCTTAGAAATTAGTTCTAATTATTTCAATCTTTCACTCCAAGCAACAAACCTTTCTTTCCAAATGTATTCCATCATCTCTTTTTCTCCACTGAAATAGCTGTATCTTGCTTGGTATAATACAGTAGAGTCTCGCTCATCCAACCTTTGCTCATCCAGTTTTCTGAATTATTCAATGCAGTCTGCCTCCTGTCTGGATCCATAGCTATTTCAATACATTGCAATGTGTTGGTGCTAAATTCATAAATATAGCAATTACTACATTACATTATTGTATATTGAACTGCTTTTTCTGTTGATTTGTTGTAAACTTAATTTGTAAACTCATAACGTAAATTGACATCTAATAGGCTTTTCCTTAATCCCTCCTTATTATCCAACATTTTTGCTTATCCAACATTCTACCAACCTGTTTATATTGGATAAGTGAGACTCAACTGCATTCCTTTTTTAATATTCAAAGAGACCAATGAAAATATGGGCCTTTCTTTGTGTTCATGTGTACAAAGAAAAGCAATACAATCATGACAAAGGACCTTATCAGATGTTTCAATGCGCTTAGGAAACAAGGCCCTCAGGGGTCAGCCATCGCATGACATGAGGGCAATTCTGGTGGGAATTTGTGGGGATCCGTTTTCTCAGTGCATTGAAACAGAGCCTGAAGCCCATCTTCCAGCGCTATCTGACTCCTGAATGAAGAATGCAGGGCAAAGGCAGGTAAGAACATGGGATGCCTGACCATGCCTCCAGATAGGGAAAGACGGGAGTGAATGGGTTAAGACGGTTCTTTCCACTTTCCCCTCGCTCTATCTGATAAAGTCAATAATTGGGTTGCTGTGAGTTTTCCAGTCTGTATGACCATGTTCCAGAAGCATTCTCTCCTGATATTTCATCCACATCTATGAAAGGCTTCCTAAGAGGTTGTGAGGTCTGTTGGAAACTAGGCAAGTGAGGTTTATATATCTGTGGAATAATGTCCAGGGTGGGAGAAAGAACTCTTATCTGCTTGAGGCAAGTGTGAATGTTGCAATTGGCCACCTTGATTAGCATTTAATGGCCTTGCAGCTTCAAAGAGTGGCTGGTTGCTGCCTGGGGAATCCTTCGTTCGTTGTTAGAGTGGTCCAGCATTTCAGGTGCTCTGCTATGGCTGACTTCTCTGGTTGAATTAGTTTGCAGTGTCTTTCATGTTCCTTGATTCGTGTTAAGGTGCTGTGCTTGGTGGTCCCTGTGTAGACTTGTACATAGCTGCATGGTCTACGGTAGACTCCTGCAGAGGTGAGAAGATCCCTCTTGTCCTTTGCTGAATGTAGTATTTGTTGGATTTTCTTAGTGGGTCTGTAGATAGTTTATAGGTTTTGTTTCTTCATCAGCTTCCCTATGCCTTCAGTGGTTCCCTTGATGTATGGTAAAAACACTTTTCTTCTGGGCGGATCTTTGTCTTTACTCTTGTGGTCTGTTCTTGGTCTTGCAGCTTTTCTGATGTCTGAGGTGGAGTATCCATTGGCCTGTAGAGCCCAGTTTAGGTGGTTCAGTTCACCTTGGAGAAGGTGGAGTTTACAGATACTTTTTGCATGGCCTGCCAGTGCTTTAATTGTGCTTCTTTTTTGACTTGTGTGATGGTTGGAGTTTTTATGTAGGTATCTATCTTTGTATGTAAGTTTTCTGTAAACTGTGTGGCCCAATTGTTGATTGAGTTTGCAGATGACTAGAAATTCTAGTAATGTTAGTTTTCCTTCATTTTCTTTTTTCCATGGTGAACTGGATGTTTGGGTGGATGTTGTTGAGGTGGTCAAGGAACTTGTTTAGTTCTTCTCCATGGCTCCAAATGGTAAAGATGTGGAAGACCAAGAATCCGTGGAGTCCTGTACATTGGTCAGCCAGTTTCCGGATCCTGTCCAACACCAAGTCAATGATCTCTTTGCCAATAGTGTAGTACCCACGAGCATAGTTGTTGGCAGCTTCTTCTTTGCCAGTGTTGCACCTTAGATCTGAAGGATCCCTCAGTAAACCACTTGAGACCAGCCGTGATTAAATGCTTTATTTAGAATAAGGGTAAAGAGTAAAGAAGAAAAAAATATAGTCCATTGATGCTCCCAAGCATCAGGGGATTGCAAAGCAATAGTCCAAAAGTAAAACAAGATCAAAATAGGTAAAAAGAGTCTTGATGCCCCAATGGGCTAAATCCAGGGTTAAGTTCTTGACATAAAGACTTGGCAAATAGAGTCCAAAGGCTGGAAGGCCCAATGGCCCAGGCAAAATTCCGTGAAGGCTTGGCTTGAAAGCTAAATGTTGGCGAGAGATACCTAGAGCCAACAGGAAGCAGCTTAAGTAGGTTTTTCCCCTTGAAGACGCAAGCTGCGTCGGAGCTTCTTCCCAGGCTCGCTTGTGGCTCTTGCCCCTCCCGGGCCTCTCGGCCGAGACTAAAATGTCAATTCGTTAAAGAAGACACCTGGACTTTTGGGAGGCACCACTGCTTTGTGGTACCAGGCCTTCTTATCGATCTGGGAATTAGCAGGGCTGCGTTTGCCCTTGAACGCTTGGTGAACTAGAGGCCTCTGCAGCATCTTGCTTTCAGGCCTCTCTGAGGCTTTGGATTTAACATGGCGTGAGTCTTGCTGAGTGCTAGAGTCAGGCTGTGGCATGACAGCCAGTGATCATCTGCTCTGGATGGAAAAGCTGGCGATAAGATCCAGTACAAATTTCATCAATCACAGTGGGTTCCAAGTCCACAAAAACAGCCCGAGGCACGTGCTTCCCTGCGCCAGTTTCACAGAAGAAGGTCGTGAAGGAGTCATCTCCACCCCCAATGGTCTTCTCACTTGGCATCTATCCATCTGGTTGAATCCCATGTTCCAGGCAATACTGCTCCCAGCAGGTATTGCCCATCTGCACCCCAGCCTGGTCAACATGGATGGAGATACACTCACGCATGGTGCAAACGGCAGGGCTGAGCTCTCACTTCAGAGTCTGGGTGACGATATCCCTATGAGAAGCAGCAACACCTCTACATCAAGTCATTTTGTGTGGGGTGAGATCCATGATCAAGTAAGACAAGCTCTTTCAGATTTTGGAACTTTTTTTGATAAAATTATATTCATGTGTAAGAATGGTGTTTTATAGTCATATTTCATAATTTCTATTCATACTTATTTTTGCATGCCAAAAAAATCAACCATGTGCAAACATATATCATAGCCAGAAAAGGAAAACTTCATTCCGTCATATGAGAAGCAAATAAATTAAAATTGCCATTCCCTGCTGTGGTAGTGATTATTGTTGCCGCATAAACAAACATTATCATGCCTTACTAATTGAACCCTTGCAGAATTCCTCCTCTAAAGGGCATAGATTACCAGCCACTCCGGGGCTAAAATGAGGTCTCTGGTTGATTTCTCCATTCTACGTCCTAGTAAAATAATATTGTTGAAGAAAAAGTGGTCCAAAGCGGCTTGCTTTGCACTAAATTGATCAAGAGAAGGAAATGTTGATTGAAATAAATACATTGGAAACTGTATGAAAACTACCACAGGTCCAAAATGCTGCAGTTGGACTGTTAGACATATAACTCCATTGATGAGTCAACTTAGCTGGTTACAAAATTCATATCCAGGCAGATTTCAAGTTCTGGTTATGACCTAGAAAGCCCTCTACAGAACAGATTCCGACCTGTAGATCTTCTAATGAGAGCTTTCTCTCAATTGCACCACAATCGCAGACAGATTTGGTATAGGCATGAGATAGAGCCTTCTTACTACTTACCCCCAGCCAGGAAAACTCCCTTTCTTTTGAGGCTTAGTTGGCCCCTTTCTCCTCTCTTATTGTCAACAGACAAAGAACCTTTTGTATACCCAGGCCTTTGATAGCTATTAGGATTTTGATGGTCTTTTCACTGAGATGTGATGCATTTTTTATCATTATTATGCTGCCCGAAATTGCTTTCAAGTCATTTCCAATTTATGGTGACGCTAAGGAGACTTCATCTTGGTAAGATCTGCTCAGAAGCCTTTGTGTCCCTCTAGGGCAATAGTACTGTGGGTCCCCCGGCGTTTTGGCCTACAACTTTCAGAAATCCCAGCCAGTTTATCAGCTGTTAGGATTTCTGGGGGTTGAAGGCCAAAACATCTGGAGACCCACAGGTTGAGAACCACTGCTCTAGGGCTCAGAGATACTGACCTGCCCAAAGTCACCCAATGGGTTTTCATGGTTGAGCTGTGATTCAGTCCTTGGGCTGTGACTCACCATTGATCAGTGCTCAAACTACTACACCATGCTGCATCCTGGTCATGAATTACAATAGCATAAATGTGACCCATGGCATAACAATTATTTTTATGGCTGTTTCAGAGGTTGGAAATCCTACACAGTGTCCGAAACCCGCCCACCCCAAAAATCTACCTTTTAAGAAATTCAGCTCCCTACTACACTGCTATTCCAATGCTGCTAGAGAGCTAGTGGAAAAATAACTGTTATGTCCGGGTCTTTCCCTATACTTGGATGTGCTATGCCAGGCATCTGCAAGAACACACCTGAAGGTAGACAGCATTGGGAGTCAATGGCCAGTATTTTGACTGGTTTTTAAATTATAGTAAACTAATGTATTTCAGCATAATTCCCCTCTCCATCTTTAGGATAAAATTTTGTTTAGGTCAACTACTATATTTTCATTGCTTTAAAGGGGGGTATGTTTCTACTTTTGGCAATGTGTGTGGGGGAGGTGGGTGAAAAGCATAACAGTATTTTACCCCTGTAAAAGTGAGCAATCATGCCCTGCTCATACGCTTGTCAAGGTATCAAGTGCAAAACAGTACCTGGCATCTGTCCAGAGATCTGTGTCCCACAGTTGTCTTATTACTCACTTACTGCAAGATGGCCAGTTGATAGATGAGCAAGGTTTCCCTACATCAGCTGAGACTGCCAGTGACTGATTTGCTTAGGAGACGATGATAACATTAAAACAATTTCTAGTGGTCAGTGGAACTGATGTTTCGATTTGTCATTCTGAAGGCCTGTAAAGTATCTTCTAAAACCACAGCATGAAAAACTTTCAACCAGACACAAATTGTAACAGGAAGTCATATTTCAATGGAGCTCAGCTTTAGAAGAAAGCAGATGCCAGCACATAAATAAGCACAGAAGAACCTTCTAGCCACAAGAAGGCAACAAAAAAATCAGCAATTGTCTTCCTTCTCCCATTTTATGACAGTTAATGGAAACAGCTGGGAACAAAAATAGAAATTTTCCAGTGATGCTTTATTGTACAATTAATCTACCTTCTATGAAAATCAAGTATATATCTCTTACATTTTATCTCTATCTATCTATCTATCTATCTCTATCCATCTATCTACCTACCAGAAATGTTCTTTATTGCATAAAACATTTAAAATCCTGGGAAATTGATATGATTCCTTCCAAATATGATACGAATCATATGAATATAATTCCTTCCCATTAAATTAGCAAGCAAGTGACTTTGGTATGTTTCAGGGGGTTTTTCTTAGTAATACATGAGTTTGTAAATGTTTCATTTTTCCCATAGTAAAAGTTTGTAAATGTTTAAGATGCTATGTAATTTTGCCAGGTGCTATTACATTTGTACCTATTTGCCTGGCTTTTCTTATGACCCATGGTCAAGAATATTAATTCCATCACCCTTTCAAAGAGCATTTTTATTCTAGCAATGCTTTTGCCTCTATTTGCCTTCTCCATAATCTAGAAAATCATCTTTATCCTAGAGATAAAGGGATTGCTATCCTTAGAAATCAAAATGAAAATATATGAATCAGGGAAGAATGGAGGAAGAAGCCATATCAAGAGGTGACTTTCTCCAACAAGAGTAGAAAGTCAGGAAGAAATGCAGGTGAGGATTCTGCATAACAATCTATATAACACCTTTATGGATCTATAGCTATGTTACAGAAATGCAGCAAATCCTCACTACAGAAATGTGAAGATGTGCATTCAGGCACCAATAAAAGTGTTCCAATGCATATCAGGTGCTTCTGATGTGCACCAGGCATTTTTGATGCACATCATGTGCTTCTCATGTTAGTTGGGAATGACTTCTGATGCCTTGGACCATGAGAAGATCCAACCAGTACATACTTCAGGAAATAATGCCTGACTGCTCATTGGAGGGAAGGATAGTAGAGGCAAAGATGAAGTACTTTGGCCACATAATGAGAAGACAGGAAAGCTTAGAAAAGACAATGATGCTGGGGAAAATGGAAGGAAAAAGGAAGAGGGGGCAACCAAGGGCAAGATGGATGGATGGTATCCTTGAAGTGTCTGGCTCCTGAAGGAGCTGGGGGAGGTGACGGCCGACAGGGAGCTCTGGTGTGGGCTGGTCTATGAGGTCACAAAGAGTTGGAAGCGACTGAACGAATAAACAACAACAAACTTCTGATGTCCTTTGGCATTTCTGATGCACTCCTGCTGTGCTTGAGAACTTACTAGTTTGTGTCCAAATTTACATCGGGGCCATGGCACACCATCGCTCCATTGACTACCAATGTTCAATGGATATTCATAAATTGTATGTCATGGCGGTCCTTGAATACATATGTTATGAACTAGTCAATTCTGCTTCCCATTCACTTAAGATCTCTTGCAAAGACAGAAGTCCCATGCTGAATTCTATTTGCTGTCTTTAAACAGGAAACACTGAAGGACGTGTTTATGTGCTAAACCCCACTGTTAATCCAACTAAAGCCAATATATTTAATTATTGGTGGCTGGTGGATTCTCCTCTTATTTCAGGCATGGGCAAACTTTGACCCTCCGGGTGTTTTGGAGTTCAACTCCCAGAATTCCTAACAGCAAGTAGGCTGTTAGGAATTGTGGGATTTGAAATCCAAAACACCTGGAGGGCCAAGGTTTGCCCATGAATGTGTTTGTGGGACAGTGGAGCCATTCTACATTTGGGTCTGAACATTATTGCATAGAGTGGGTTTACTACCCATGGATAAAGGAGGAACAAGCCATCACAGCATTCAATCAATTGTTGAATTGTCAGTTATATAGATTTGATTGTGTCAGTGGGTCTACTCTAGTATAAAGTAAATTTAGATTTTTGCCCAATATTTTAGATGGTATAAATTGTAGGCAGCTCTCTTAATCCTCATGATCAAGTTTAGTTAAAAAAAATACATGTTGTTAAACTAAAAACATGTGAATCAAAATAATTTGTCTAATTGATTCATTCCAACTCAATGAATTATCTTGCCCACTAATGCCCACTAATGCTTTAACTATCCCATATGTAAGAATTCCCCCATTAGCTTAGGCCAAGGAACTTTGACTACATATACATTTTTCGAAGATTTCTTTTAGCTCTTTAAAACTGTTCAAAATTTATGAACACATTTTTATTCTCTACCATTTGTGCTTTATGCTGCATTATGTTTACCATTTCAGTGCTACCGTGGGTTTTCTTGTTATGTTAGAAAACAGCCAAAGAGGTTGTTAGGATGTGGCTGTAATCTGTAAACAAGGTGGTCAACTTTCAGATATGAATTTAGGGGAGATTTAGTCGTAACCAATTTCCCACCTTTTAGCACCACAGCATCACTCTAGCAAATGTTCATAGAATGAATTAGATGAAATAAAAACAATTCAATAAAAGTTCAGAAATCATTAATAATTTAGCATAGCTTTTTAGTATATTACGTTCTCATGTGGCACGGTGGCACTGAATTCAGAGGCACTTTACCTCTGAGTAAACTTGTCCAGGCTGTCAAGCACTTGTCTGCTGTATCTGAACTGAGGCAAGGAAAGGGAGACAAGCAAGATTCTGAGATCAGAAAATGCAAATGAAAATTAAGTTGTCAGGAAGCAAAGTAGAAAATGAGAAGGAAGAGAGGAGAAATTTGGGGATATAAATACTGCAGTAAAGAAACTGAAGAATGAATGGGGGGATGAGGCAGAGGGAAAGAGAAGCTGCAAAAGAACAGCAGCAGAGAGTGAGGCAAGAAAAAGGCAGAGAGGAAGGGCAAATGGTGGCCAAGGGGAGATAGCGAACCAGCCAGCCACCAGATTTTGGAGCTGGCATTCTGATCCTTCTCCCAATCCCAACTGATAAATATAAGATCAATAAGGGAGCCGGCAGGATAAAAATATATTTATAATACAGGATTTTCCAGGAAATATGAGAGAGTTCATTACACTAGTTGTACAGAAAAATGTGAGTCACTAAATTATTATGTGCAAATAATTTTTTGATTATCTGGGCACACTTATCATTGCATCAATGTGCTTAATTGTGAGGGTTTGCCAAAGAATTGGAAATTTCAAACACCAAATTTTAATATCCTGTGTTAACAAAATTAGAGAAGTTGCTAAAGATTTTTTAAGTCAGAGTGAAACAATCAACGAAGAACCTTAAAGGAAGCCTTTCATTTTGCCTTGAGCAGTACCTAAACTGAGCAGACTCAGAAAGAGGATTAGAATAATGAGATGACAAAGGGAGCATTAGTATGATGCAGAAAATGATTCCCTCTAAATGGAGAGAATCATCACTTTTTCCCCTAGAGAAATTAACTGTTTCTTCATCTCACTGTAGCTTTTTAAAATGAAGGTGGAGGAATTCTCTTTTGCCTTTTCCTTCTATTCATTTCCTGATTTGACAAGAAACTTCTGGTGATATTTTAATATACATCAGAACTCATCCAGGGAAGCAGCTTACTTACCATATTGATAGCCTTAGGCTCTTGCTGATTCCTTACTAACCAATGCATAAAATTATGTTTAAAGCAGAGTGTAGCGTTAAATAAATATTAGATGTAAAATCTAGGTCACCCTTCACACTGAAGGACATATTAAAGAGATTCATTCAATTTTTAAACCAAAGACCATTTGTACCAGACAACATCACTGACTATTTGAACTAGTAAATATTAGGCATGGATTAGAACCCAAAAATCGTGATTCTAAAATCAAATGGGGGGGGGATTTTTTTGATTAGTAATAGAAAGACTTACAAAAAAATTTCCAAAAAATTCTGAAATGTAACGTAATTACTAACGAATTTCTAAATTGGTTCTAAAGTCTGAAAAGCAGGGAAACAGGACTGACACTGTTTTAAGCACAGGCAAATCAGGGGCAACATTTCCCTTGGTTTCCTTGCAGGGAGATATAATGCATTAATATATTATTAGTATTATTATTATTATTAAATAAAATAGTCAAGGCTTGCTTCTCCAGAGCATTTATTAGAATTAAATAATAAATTCTAATAGTAAGAATGTAGTAAGGGTGATAGTGACCTGGAGGGTATGAGGAACGTGCTCTTGGTAAACTAGAACATGCTCTTAGGTTTGTAGTTAGAGCCCTGTCAATTTTACAGTATTTCAATCCATGTCTGTTATCAATTATGTAAGGCCACAAGCACTCTAGTGCCCTCAAGAACAAGCAAACATATTATTATAATTATGTCAGGCCCAAGTTGTTTCTATAATTATTTTAGTATTATTATTACTTCGCTGTGCATCTCCCATTGATTTTGAGAGCTGTTGTTGCTCTTAGACACCTTAAAGTCATATGGCTTGGCATGACTGCATGGATTGCTGTTATTTCCCACCAGAGCAGTACCTATTGATCTACTCACATTTACATTGATCCCAGTGCCATCAATAACAAGTAGGGCCCTTCTTCCAGGAAATTAGAAGGGGTAAATATTATTAATATATTTATTATTATTATTAGAATTAAATAATGCCCAGGGCCCTTCTTCCAGGAAATTAGAAGGGGTAAATATTATTAATATATTTATTATTATTATTATTAGAATTAAATAATGCCCAGGGCCCTTCTTCCAGGAAATTAGAAAGGGTAAATATTATTAATATATTTATTATTATTATTAGAATTAAATAATTCCAAGGTCCCTTCTTCCAGGAAATTAGAAGGGGTAAATATTATTAATATATTTATTATTATTATTATTAGAATTAAATAATGCCCAGGGCCCTTCTTCCAGGAAATTAGAAGGGGTAAATATTATTAATATATTTATTATTATTAATTATAAAATAGTTGCCTACCTTCTCCAGAGCTCTTTCACTGCAGCTTTCCCCCCATTCAGTTTCCCATAGCTCTCTAGGAGGTTTGAACTCTATGGCTTTTCCTTGATTCTGCACTTTTCCTGCTCCTCTCCGGGCTGTTTTCAACCCCTTCTGCCATTGTTTCAGCCTTCCTCATGCCCTTCTCGCCTGCCCTCCTATCTAGGCTCCTTTCCCTGCAGTTTAAAGCACTTTTTCCTGATTCCTCCAGCCGCTCTAGGACTTCCGGTCTGGATCTCTCTATGGTTCCGGCTGGTTTTTCTCTTCCTGGAGGAAGACCTTTCAGTTAAAGTAGGCCTCGAACATGGAAAGGCCCCATCTGACTGTGAGTAATGTCTGGGATTTTGGATTTTGGATTTTGGAGGGATAATAGGAGCCTTCCAAAATATTTAGAATTCTAACGAAATTTTGGGCCCAGGGGGTGCGAAAAAGAAAGTCCACTTCCGGGATTGGCCTTGCGATCCGTCAAAACTTGAAAGTCCCATTACATACGAATCACTTATGATTTCTTTTAGTTTTCATAACTTTTTTCTCATGCCTAGTAAATATGTTCCAGTTCTAGTGATGTAAAAAGTAATATGATTAGTCAACTCAACATCAGTATATTTTAATTTAAAAAAGATTATTTGATCACATGAGATATATGAACACATGAGTCATTTGGAGCCTTGGGTTGTTATTGTCCCACACCTATTCTCCCTGAAATGTTTAAATGAGGTACAAATTAGTGGATATGCTCCTCTTGATTCAGGAATGTCTATTGCTTCTCTTTCCTGTAAAAAAAATTGACTCTCCTTGTGGAGAGAAAAAGTGGGGTATAAATAAACATAATAATAACAAAGGTGATGATGTTCAAAAAAGACACTCAGAGTTAAGATGGTCCATTGGTGGTCACCGGATTGCACAATGCAGGGAATTTAAGTACCTGGGAGTACACTTTATAGAGACTCTATTGTGGAAGCCCCATATAGAACACAGCAGAGCAGCAGTGCTAAATTCCATTGGAGGAACCCACAGATTCTATAACTCGGGGGGAGGATCTGGTTGCCCCAGCTCTGAAAATATTCCAGAGCAATGTTATTGCTCAGATTCTGTATGGTGCTGCAGCCTGGGGATGGGATGATTTGCAGATACTGAAATTGGAGGCCTTCCATAATACATTCCTTAAAAAACTGCCGAGACTCCTGCCAGGCACTCCAGCAGCCTTGGTCAAGGCAGAGGTTGGTCCACCTTCCATAAGATCCCAAATTCACTTTTCCCTATACAACTTCTGGAGAATCATAAATGATTCCTCAGATAGGGTTTTCCCAAAACTATGCTTTGAACATCTATCAGAATGCAAAGTCTAGAGCTCAAAACATCAGAAATTGCTCGAAGTATACACTACCCTGTCTCATAAACCTTCGATCTTGAACTCAAGAGAGAATTTGCATGAATACATTTAATAATCAAGGCATTCAAATGGACAGATATGCTTTGAACACCTCCAAATTCTTAACATAGTTCAAGTTGTACACATTTGACCATGAGAGAGCTATGTAACTAACCAAGCTTACATTCCCTAAACTTAGACAAGATTTTGCAACACAATGATTCCAAAATATGCCCTCAGCAGTGTTGGATGGTAGATACCTGGGCACTCCTTTGGCTTGTCAGTTATGCATTTGCTGGGTCCCAGAAATTGAGGATCTGTCCCACTACTTGTTTGCCTGTTGCCTATACTCTGCACCAAGAAATAAATTAATAGGGCCTACAATTGAACATAGTTGCAGAAAATATCTTCTACCTTTTATCCAATTCCAACTCTGCAATCACTTATAAGGTTTACCCTAGCAGTAGCAGCAATTAAAATCAGGGCAAGACTGATTGCATACATCGCAGTCAACTGTGCTGAGGATGCTTTTATCTAGCCTGAGTGGGGTGGATTACCCCTAAGGAATTCTTACTTAAGTTTTTAACATGACTGATCTTTTATACTGGCTTCTTACTAGTGAATGTGTAGTTCCTAGCGCACGTCGCACTTGCATCACTGCACTTCACGATGTATATTTTGCACACTCTGTTTTATCCTGCTTGCATCCTGCTTTTAACTGTCAGATTTTACAGTGTTTTGTATAGATGCTTGTTAGATGTTGTTTCTGCCAGTATAAATGCATATGACCATTGGTTGAAGCATTAATAATGTGTTGCCCTCATCAACACATTAATAAATGTATTGTTTGGAAAGAGAAAAAAAATAAACATAATAATAACACTATTTAACAATGTTTGAAAAAAATGTGTTCCTGGTTTGAAAGTGTTATTTCCTGTTTAATTGTGTGGTATATACTCCAAAAGTAGTTGTTATACTCTGGAAACTTTGTTACACTGATTCTTCAGTAAACCGTTGGTGTGGGGGGAGATATAAGAGACCTGGGCTATGGAACTCCTCTCCTAGGTTGGAATGACCCATTTCTTGCTTTCTATCAGCAGACAAAACCATCGTCTATTTCACAAGACTTTGTAAGCTGAAAGTTTTGAAGAAAACTTCTAAAGAAATTTCTGTACTTTTAATTTATAAGTACATTATAATTTTAAACTGTTTTTTTTTTACATTTTAACTGCATGTTTTAAACTATTTTTAAACCTTGACATCATTCGATCCCATTATTTTTCTGTGAAAGATCATGATAAAACCTCAATTTGAGGGACATTCATGGGGATAAAATAGAAGTGAAGAGGTCATCTCATCATTCCACAGTGTTAGGGTTTTGGGTTTTTTTGGCACTACTTACCTTGTTTTCTTGGACACTTATCCTAGCTGACTCCATGTGGTAAGAGGGCATGTAGAAAGTTATAACTAGAACAGGGGTGTTCATTAGGTAGATCGCGATCTACTGGTAGATCGTGTAGGGCGTCCTAGTAGATCGCAGGCAGGGCGGGAGGAAGGCTAAGTCCCGCCCCGCAGGCTCCCGATGCCACTCAGGTGCAGAAGGAGGTTGGACTGGATGGCTCTTGGGGGTATCCTCCTATTCTAGGAACCCATTATTATTATCAGAGGCTGAATGGCCATCTGTGAGGAATGCTTTGATTGTGTTTTTCCCTTATTGCAGAAGGAGGTTGGACTGGATGGCCCTGGAGGTCTCCTACTCTAGGAACCTATTGTTGTTGTTGTTACTATTATTATTATTAGTAGTAGTAGCAGCAGCAGCAGCAGAGGCTGAATGAATATTATCATCATGATTATGAATAAATTCAGGGGCTTATTATACTCACGTTTAGTTGAATTCAGTCTTAAAATATATTATATGGCTCTCACTGAAATAAATTTCCAAATATTTTGCTTTTATGGCTCTCTGAGTAATGGGTAGGTAGATCATTTTGACTTGGTTGTAGCTCGCATGCTGAAAAAGTGTGAGCACCCCTGATCTAGAGAGACTAAGTTCTGCCCTAGTGGATGTTGGTAAATAAGCAATCAAATCTGGAATGCCTTCTCTTCATATGGTTTTTCATAGAATGAAAGCATTGATGGAGCTATGTGATCCCCCATTTCTGCATTTATGAAAAAGAAGGGGAGGATACCTGAATGCAATTATGATGCTCTATCACCCTGATCTAGAACTTCAGAAGAACTGATTTGGGAACCAAGCTACCAAGATATACAAGTTGCTTAAGGAAGGAAAGCTGATTGACACCACACACAAACATACAATTTAAACACAAAAAGAACAAAATCCTTCATTCATTTTGTATTTAAAAAGCAAAATAACCTTATCACCAAATATTCTTAGAATCTTTCTCAAGATTTCTTTAACAGGATAGTTTTTTTTTCTTTCTGCCTTCTTTATGAAATGAAATGAGGACGAATAGATTATCCCAGCAAAAATAAAGTTAAATGCCTATTCAACACAAATTAGTTATTGGAGAGAATGTGCCAATCTTTCTGTGTACTGTCATTTTAATAAAGTAGTCAATGGCAGTGGCTGGAATGATTTTTTAAATCATTTTTTTACAATTAATATCACAGGGCTAGAATGTTATAGCACTACAACACTCTAATGCTATAATACACAATTACAATAAGATATTTTAAAAAACTGATCACTGTCATTTTGCAGAAGAGCGAATGGCTGTCTGGAAAGGTTCTGATTATCTTAAACATTGTCATTATAATACGAAGTTTAGAACATTTTCATTTAATTTTTAATATTTTTCTAAAACTACAAAGTTGCAAAAACATTTTAGCAGTATATAGAAAATAAGTGTAAAATTAAACAGATGATAGTAATGATTACATTGACTGTGTGGTGAGCTGTGACACATTCACTTAGCTCAGTGGTTCTCAACCGATGGGTCCCTAGGTGTTTTGGCCTATAGCTCCCAGAAATCCCAGCCAGTTTACCAGCTGTTGGGATTTATGGGAGTTAAAGGCCAAAACATTTGGGGACCCAATGACTTAGCTGATAGGTCAAAATCTTTTCTTTAAAAAAAAGTCAATCAGTGCTAAGAAGGTTGACACATTTGGAGACTGCAGAATTCATACTGTGATAATACTTTTATTAGATAAACCCAAAAAGCAGAATAATCTCTCTGTAAACTTTCAAGTCTGCATATGTCTTCTTTAAGTGAACATAAGATATCTGTAGTCTCAAAAACACTTTCAACCAAATGTCCTGTGAAAAATATGCATGCAAAAGCTACCTAATTGATTAGATTAGGAGCACTTATGGGCATAGATTTGAATAATGTATAAAATAGTGAACATGGATTCCATTGAGATTGCTCCATATTCTTTGGCTTCCAGAGAATGGAATACTAGATCCAATTCTCGTGTTCCATTATTGGTCAGTAAATGTATAAAGTGTACTAACAGTTTAACTCAGTAGTTCTTAATCCATGGTTAGTGAATGTCTGAAAATTACAATAATCTTGAAGGGACACCATGACGACATGAATAAATGTGATGAGTTTTTAGAGATGGAAGGCAGGCAGGCAGGCAGGCTGACCATGTTTACAGGAAGATAGTATCAGTCAGCATAAGTGATTATTCATAATATCATAGAATAGTAGAGTTGGAAGAGACTACATGGGCCATCTGGTCCAATGCCCTGCCATGTGGGAAAACCCCCTACCATTCTTATAGACTTTGGAATGGTAACTGTGGATTACTGGAAATAATCCTGTTTCTTCTTCCATGTCTGTGAATAAAAGTGTCACACTATTGTTGGGTAAAGTGACTTTTTGATGTTAGCATGGTTAACTTTGTAAGAATACATTTTGGCTGAGCCTCAAGATGGATCACTGGCTGAATTTGAAACATATAATGTTGTAGTTGAGCCTGAGGCTGAGAGAGTGTAGCTAGAAGGTCTACTCGTGAGCAAGAGTCAGATGGGGAGCAACAAAGGAAGAGAATTTGGCAAATAATTAATGAGTCTTCAGGGGACGAAACGTTTGAAGGGTTTTCAGAGGATGATGGGTGTGGTGATGAGGAGCAGTCAATGGGAGATGGGATTGGGGATTCACAGAGCTCTGAAGAGGTGTCTAGTGACATGGATTGGACTAAAGTGCAACAGATTTGGGACGTTTGTGAAGAATGTATTTATTATTTACAGTACTTCTACCCCACCCTTCTCACACACCCCCCCCCCCCAGGGGTGTCTCAGAGTGGCTAACAAAGGCAGCGATTCAATGCCTAAATAATACACAAAATAGCCATAAATCATAAAAAATTGAACAATTAATTAAAAACAAAATCTTTATTGATTGGCAAGAAAGCTGCCAAGGACCTTTCCTTAACACCTTTCTCAAATAACAATGTTAAGAAGTGAATCAATGGTTTTCAAGCCAATATCAAGTAACAGTTATTTAAAAGAATTAATATGTCCCCTATCTGAGACTGTAACTGGACAAAAACACAGACATAACAAACAAAGACACCATGTTGTGCTCCTTTCGTTATGAAAAAGAGAGAAATATTTTTGAAGACCTACTGTTCTCCTCCTTGTTGTTACACACTATAAAATGAAGAAGTATTTAACATCTAAAATGAGTTTGTAACATCTTATATCACAAATTGGTTGGAAAGCTCAGGATTTTGCACAATCGGGGCATTAGCAATGTCTGGACAGTTTACTGGACTTGTAGCACAGATTAAGGAAATTATACTGTTGAAGATTTAGTATCATTGCTGCATACAGAACAAAGCTAAGAATATACCATAAAAACCAAAACAGGCCTTAAAAGGAACTGTCAAAATTGTCAATTTCAAGAAAAAGTAAATCACTGAAATCAACCTTTTGAGGAGCTTTGCAAAGAAATGATCAACTTCTGCTACACTGCAAAGTTTGTTAACTTTCGCGAAGAAAAGATTTGCCTCATTATGGGAAATTGAAAACTGAGATAAGGTTATTCATCGTGGAGCACAAATTTCACCAGATTTCGACAGATTTTTTCTAGTTAGTAAAATTAGCATATCTGTCAGATACTTTCACCTTTTTAGATATGCTTAACTTAATTCTGGACTTTTGATTTTCTAGATTCCAAATTCAAGTAAATCCAACAGAGAACTTTTAGCAATGTATGCAATTGGTGAATTACCCTCACAGCGTACTTTTTAGTAGCATAGGTTGCTGCACTTTACAAAATTATATGTAAAATTGTCTTTAAAAACATGAGTTAAAATTGCCTAAACCACAGTGAGTCTAAACACAATTAACACAATGCAATGACCAAGCTTTTAAGCAAAATATAAAGAGAGTGTTAAATGTCCCTGTAGCATTATATCTGTATTTTTAATTAACTCATTGGGAAAAAATGATAAAGTGAAAGATGCTCTCTTCATTGCCTGTGCTGCTGCCCTACAGAATTTTGTTTAAAAGCAAAGATTTAATGGGCCAATTAAAATTAATATAGGTGCCTAAGGCCTTCCCCAGTGTCTCTCCAAGAAATCAAATGCTAACTGTGAATTTGTATTTCAAAGATCTTTGGTGCAGGGTTGTATTTCAATGCTTTCTTGCCCTACAATCTGGCAACATGTTTCTACATCTGTTTACTTTAGGTTCTTACTGAGTTCAGTAGGAGCTATTCCTAGGTGAGCTTGTTTAAAAGTACAGTGAAAGTGAATAAATACTGAAAAATTCATAAGTATGCAGACAGATAGAACAAGGTTGTAAGGCATTCTGGAAAGAGATCTAATGAATGGCTTCTAACATAGAGATTTTTCTGATTAAGAAAGACCACACTGAAGTGGCAAAAGGACTACCTTGGTACTGTTCAGATCAGTTTTGTCAAACAACAATTGTCATTCCTTGGATAGGAAACGTAAAGCCATGTGAATGTTATTAGAATACAATCACTATTGACAACATGTGTGAAAACTAACAAAGGTTACAAGCCAGCAACATGTGGCAAGTCATACATTCTCCATCCTGTTGAACGTCCATGTGTCATCTAACTTCTCAGAGAAACCACATAGGCAGATACAGCTGGATATTGCTTTCCACTTCAAGCTAAACCATTTAGTCCTTTCTGGCTCTGTGTCTGGAATATACACTTGCTGGGGTATAAAGCTTTTATTATTAATTTTACTTAGTATTCATATCATATTAACATCATAATAACATTTTGCAGGTGGTAGATCAATAGTCTGAATTCTATTGGTTATGCCTGAGGCTCCTTCTTTGGAGGCTTTTAAACAGAGGCTGAATGGCCATCTGTCAGGGGTGCTTTGAATGTAATTTTCCTGTTTTTTGGCAGGGGGTTGGGTTGGATGGCCCACAAAGTCTCTTCCAACTTGATGATTCTGTGATTCTTTTCTATGACTATAGCAGATCTATGAATCAATCACTGAAGAGTGACTCAAAATAATGATAAATCCCATTGATGCATTCACTCAAGTTTGGATAACAATTAGTAGCAGCAGTAGCAGTACACACATTTCTCTTGGAACTGAGTAGATAGAATAATTGGTTTCTTGGCATAGATTAATGTCTGGATGAGGTATGCATCTGGTACTATGATTCCACTTGACAAGTATGTTTCCAATCAATGCCATTCTTTTCCCAACCCCTGGGATTTGCAGTTTAAGGATGAGTATTTAGACTTCTTAGTCAGAGAGTTCTAATGCCTAACCAAACGTCCATAGTAGTCAGCCATGGCAGTTAAAGTTGAATCATAGCGCTATTATTAATTAGCCTAAATGGACTTCATGTTTCTTTGAGTGCATATACACTGTAAGATTAATGCACTTTAACACTACTTTAACTGCCATGCCTCAATGCTAGGGAGTTATTATTTTGCAAGGTCTTTAGTCATCTTTGTCAGAGTACTGCAGTCTCACAAAACTACAACTCCAAAAATTCCATAGAATTGAGCCATGGGAATTAAACTGGTGTCAAAGTGCATTAATTCTACAGGGTAGCATGCACCCTTCATCCTTCAGTGCAGGCATAAAACTATACCACACCTTTAAAATGAATTCAAGGGTTTCTTTTAACTTTTTATTTTAGTCAATGCATTAACATTTTATCTTTGAGATACATTTCTAAAGAACCTGGGAGTATACTGTTTCCTCATAATCTTTCAATGCTAATTTATTTGCATTAACAAATAGACTATATTAATAAGTGAAGTAAGATGTGAGACTGCCACATAAATTTCTTTTTCCTGATTTAAAAATCCATTCACAATCTAAAAGTAATTGAAAACTGAAACCGAGGATATAAACAAAACCAATCTAATAGTATGTACTAGGCATGGTTTCGAACCCAAAAATCGCGATTCTAAAATCAAATGGGGGGGATTTTTTTTGATTAGTAAAAGAAAGACTTACAAAAAAATTTCCAAAAAGTTCTAAAATGTAACTTAATTACTAACGAAATTCGTTAGTAGTTCGTATGCCAGCGCATGCGCATTCCAGATGGTTTTGGCCTACAACTCCCAGAAATCCTAACAACTGGTAAATTGGCTGGGATTTCTGGGAGTTGTAGGCCAAAACTTGAATAAATCACACTGAATTCTAGATGGGACTCTCCAAATAGGAAGGAGGGAGGGAGGGAGGGGGTATTCTATTCTTGGAAGCAGCAAAAAGGAGGAGGAGCCCCCTCGCTCCTTGCTGCCTCTCTCTCACCCCGATCCTGAGGGAGCGAGGCCCAAGTTTGCCCAGGCTGAGAGGAAAAGGAAGAGGCCTGAGGCTGTGAGGAATGGTGGGAGTTGAAGTCCAAAACACCTGGAGGGCTGAAGTTGGCCCCTCATGAAGCCTCTTCAAGGCTTTAGATCCTGGCAGGCAGAAGGGGCAGGGAGAGCCGTCCACTCCTCCTGCCTTGCCAGGATCTAAAGCATCAAAGAGTATTGGGGTGAGAAACCAACCTAATGTATAATAGAATGAATGCTACTGTAAGTGCCTAATATTATAAGTAATTCAACTGGTCATATACCTACATTCCATGCACATGCAATAATACAGCAGTAATAACAATGGGTATAAGAAGTAAAATTCAAACCGAAGTATTCTGACTGTGGTCCCTCCTCAAGCGGTGCAAACTGCAAAAGGCTCTTCTCTCTGTGCCCGGGGAAAAGGCAAAACCCGGGCACAGCGTTTGCTGCCTGGGTGCACACACATACATATTCTTTGGGGATTTGCTGCAGAATCCCGGGCTCATAGAGAAGATTCTGCAGCAATCCCCCCCGAATATGTATGTGTGTACGAGGGGAGGGTGTAGGGAATGACATCGGGGGGGAAGGGTTACAAGAATGTATACCCGTACATTTAAAACAGACAGAAAAAAACCAAACAGGCTTGATTGACTTCATCCGAAAGCAACAAATTATTAATGTTTCTCGGTCGGTATAGAATTGAATCTTGCTATCCTTTAGATCCAGTAGCCTTTCAGTACTATGTTCTTCTTTCTTTTTACATAATCTTTTAGGGGACTCTACGTATCATCAAAAACTTTTGCTGGGTACTTTCTCAGTGACATAGTCAATTTGTCCATCTCTGCTATGTCTAATAGCTTATATAACACCTCCTCCGTTTCCGGGATCTTCTTATCCCTCCAGTATCTAGCGAGGGTGATTCTGGCGGCGGTCACCACAAAGTAGATCAATCTTTCCAGACCCCTCCTCAGCTATTTTCCCTCTATGATATTCAAAAGAAATAATTCTGTTTTATACTCAATTTTTTTTGTGTCATGTCTTCCAAAAACTTATGAATTTCTTTCCAGAATCTGGACACTTTTCTACAGGACCACCACTGGTGGTATAAGGTTCCCCTACTTTCCGAGCACTTCCAACAACGATCATTACCCGTCTTGTATATTTTATCTAGTTGGGCTGGTGTCATGTACCATCTGTACACTACCTGATATAAATTCTCTCTCAGGGAGAGGGCACATGTATACTCCCAATTCTTTTTCCATATTCCATCCCATTTCTCTTGGCTTATCCTATATCCTAAGTTCTTATGCCACTTTTCCTTATAGTCCAACACTGGGGTTTTCTCATGGTTCTGTCTAATAATCAACTTGTAAATCTTACTCACTCTCTTGGCCTGTGCCTTAAGGAGGATTTTACCTCCCTCTGCGAGGCTGTCCTCCCAACCGACCTCTTTATCTTTTACAAACCTTGCTTTTATTTGATTGTACTGAAGCCAGCCGAGGTTTAAAGTTCTTATTTCCTCCTGGGATTTTAGTCTATAGCTATTGTTCTCTTTAGTGATTAGATCTCTATATGTGGGAGCCTCCTTTGTATCCCCTCTGTTAATATCAAGAGCCTCTATCGGGGAGGCCCATAGCGGAATTTTGTCGCAAACTATATCTCTATGTTTTTTCCATGTTTTCAGCAATGGAGCTTTTATAATATGGTTTTTGAAGTTTTGGTCCCCTCTGCATCCATCATAGAATAGGTAGGCATGCCACCCTTTCTTATTTTCCCAGCCTTCTAGGTCTAAAAGTTCCCTGTCTTTAATCTCTAGCCATGGTTTTATATTCTCCAGGCAATTTGCCTCGTAGTAGCTAGCCAGGTCGGGGAGCCCACAGCCTCCTTGTTGTGGTGCTGGTTGAAGGTATTTTGCTTTAATTCTAGCTTTTCTCCCGTTCCACACAAATTGGGCCAAATCTGACTGCCATTTCTTTATCAGTAGTTGGTTTTTTAAGATGGGGAGGGTCTGAAACAGAAAATTTAATTTAGGAAAGATCTTCATTTTAATTAATGAGATTCTGCCTATCCAGGAGATATTTAACTTTTTCCAGCTGGCGAGCTTCTCTCTAACGTCCTTCCAGCATTTTTCATAATTATTTTTTACGAGCTGGCAGTTTTTAACTGTTATTTCTATTCCTAGATATCTAATTTTTTTTCCTACTGGAATGCCAAATTTCTTTTCTAGTTCACTACCCTCCTTACTATCCATATTTTTAATTAGCATTTGTGATTTTTTTTATTTAGTTTAAACCCAGATACCTCCCCAAATGCTTCAATTTTTTTTATCCAATTGTCCAGATTCTCAGTTGGGTTTGTTACCATACATGCCAAATCATCCGCAAATGCGAAGATTTTATATTTCATTTTCTTAATATTCAGGCCTTTTATTTCCTCATCTTTCTGGATTCCCTTCAACAAAATCTCCAGTATAAAATTAAAGATCAGTGGGGAGATCGGGCAGCCTTGTCTTGTCCCCTTACCAATTATTTTTTTTTTGATGTTACTCCATTAACTGTCACCGTTGCTTGCTGGGTTTTATAGATTGCATTTATTGCTGTGGAGAAGTTGTATCCCATATCTAGTTCTACAAAAAGTCGTTCTATTATTCCCCAGTTCACTTGATCGAACGCCTTTTCAGCGTCTAAAAATAGCAATGCTGCTTTTGTCCCAATATTTTTGTCTAAATACTCTATTAGGTTCACCACCATTCTTATATTTCTTTTCATGAATCTTCTTGGGAGAAATCCGGTCTGATTTTGTGAGATCCAATTATTTAGAAATAACTTCAATCTTGCGGCCCAAATGTTTGCGTATATTTTGTAGTCTAGATTCAGGAGAGAGATGGGTCTATAATTTTCCACCTTCTCCGGATCTTTATTTTCTTTATGAATGACTACAATATCTGCCTCTTTCCACGTATCTGGGATCTCCCCTGATTTTATCACATCATCTATTACCCTCTTCAGATGAGGAGCTAAAATTGACTTCATAGTTTTATAATAGACATCTGTGAGGCCATCCGGCCCCGGTGCTTTCCCATGTTTTAAACTATCTATCGCTTTATAAATTTCCTCCAGTGTTATTTCCCCATTTAATTCCTCCCGTTGTTTCTCCGATATCTGGGGCAAGTGTTGCATATTCAAGTATTGCTGGATCTTTTCTCCCTCTGTGGTTTCTCCCTTGTACAATTCCTGGTAGAAGTTAGCAAATTCATTTACTATCTCTTCATCCTTCGTGACTTCCCTCTCCTTTCTTTTTATTTTTATAATGGCTCTTTTATGTTGTTCCTTTTTAACTTGATAGGCTAGCCACTTCCCTGCCTTATTTGCGTTTTCAAAATACCTTTGTTTGGTAAATTTCAACTTTTTTTCCACCTCCCTAGTATTGATCATTTTAATTTGATTGCTTATAATAATCCTCTTCTCCTCCGAGGCTTTGTCTTTAGAGTGAGCTTTCAGTTTTTTTCTATTTTGTCTAGTTCATTTAATAGATTATCCATTTCTTGTCTACTTTTTTTTTTCGCTCGCTAGGGCTATAAAATTTCCTCTGATCACCGCCTTACTGGCCTCCCATAGAGTTTTTATGCTCGTCTCAGGCCGTGTATTTATTTGGAAGTATTCTTCCAGGGCTTTTACTTTTTTGTATATCAGCTTCTGACTTAAGCAGGTTTTCGTCAGTCGCCATTTGTATACCCTCTGTCCTATCTTGAACGTCACCCCCACCGGGGCGTGGTCTGAGTGGATCCTTGGGTAAATCATAGATTTTTTGTGGATGGGGCTAACCTCTTAGAAACTAAAATCATATCAATTCGGGACCAGTTGGTCCTTCTGGCTGAGTAAAAAGTAAAATCTTTCTCCTTTTCATGTTGTTGTCTCCATATATCAACCAGGGAATTCTGACTTAGCATCCTAAAGAAATTATTTGGCAGTCTGCTCTTATTTTCTTGGCCCTTTGTTCTGGTCACTTTTTATCGTCTTTGGGGTTGCACACCCCATTAAAAATCCCCGCAGAGACTATACATTCATCCCATTCCACCGTAATTAACTTATCATTCAATTTTTCAAAAAAACCTGCTTTAGCGTTGTTAGGTGCGTATACACATACAATCAGAATTTTTCTCTCTCTCAATTTCCCCATTACTGCTATCATTCTACCCTCCTCATCCTTAAATTGAAATTTCGGGTCCAGCCTTGGGTTTACATAGAGGGCAACCCCTCTTTGCTTTTTTTCTATGGAAGAGGT
The DNA here is from genome assembly GCA_030556195.1 of Anolis apletophallus. Classification (NCBI taxonomy): domain Eukaryota; kingdom Metazoa; phylum Chordata; class Lepidosauria; order Squamata; family Anolidae; genus Anolis; species Anolis apletophallus. The sequence goes on from JARBWK010000009.1 coordinate 87,718,256, forward strand.
GAATAAGGTACCCAATTTCTTTTTTTTCTAATAACTCCACTCTAGATGTTTTCATATGGGTTTCCTGTAAAGCATATATTGCTGCATTTTGTTTAGTTAAATAGTGAAAGACCTGCTTTCTCTTCTCCGGAATGTTCATCCCGTTGATGTTCACAGAGAAGCAGTTTACCTCCATTCCTTCTTGTCCTTTGGTGCTTTTTATTGACTTTGGTCTTCTCTTTCTTCGTCTACCGCTGGTCCCTCCTCCTCCGATTCAGAGTCCAAGTCCGAGCCTTGAAACTTTATCTCTTCGCCGGGGTCTTCTTCCTCTTCCTCGATATCGAATTTCCTTTCCCTTTTTTCCTCGACTTTGTTTGTATGTCCTCCCTCATTTTGATTCTGATGACCTCTTTTTCTCCCCTCTCTCTGTTCTTTGGGGGAACATCCTTCCTCGTCCCCTTTTTTCCTAATTTGCTTGTCCGACCCTCTGGGGCTTTGATTTGATGGGTCCAGAATGTGTCGCCATTTTTTATAGAACTCTTTTGCTGCATCTTTGGAATCAATCCAATATCTTACTGTCCTGTAAGTGAACTGCATCCCATCAAATTTGTCCCATTTGTATCTTATATTATTATCTTTTAGTACGTCCGTTAAAAAATAATACTTCTTTCTGTTCTCTAATATTTTAGAGGGGATCTCCCGCATAATCTTCACCGGTTTTTCATTCACCTTGTATGGATTTGTCTGATGGTTCTTAAGTACCCTCTCCTTCAGCTTCGTTGAGTTGTACTGAACAATTATGTCCCTTGCCGACATGGTCCTTCTGGAAAAGGCCGTACTAACTCTGAATGCTTTCTCTACTTTCTCTTCTATTGTTTCTTCTTCCTTTTGAAGGAGGGTGGCCGTCATTTTTACTGCGAGGTCCATTGTTCCTTCATAAGACTCCTTGTCGAGCTCCGGAATTCCCCTTATTCTCAGAAGATAGTCTTTTTGGTGGGCCTCTAGTTGTGCATTTTTCTTTTGTAGTTCTTGTTGTAGGGAGAATAGTTCTGTCGTCCTCTCCTGCTCTCTCTGTAGTTTTGTCCTATTCTCTTCTCCTTGCCTTTGGATCCTCTCCAGCTTTTCGTTGAGGCCTATCATCTCTTTTCTTATCAGCGTCACATCCTTTTTCATATCTTTCCTTAGCTCATGGATTCCATCTTTAATTTGTCTCCTTTCTTCTGCACCTTTCCCTACCAGGTCATTCAGCCTCATAAGTTCCACAAACATTTCTCTAAATTGTGCTCTCATCTCACCCAGCTGCTCTCTCAGGCTATACTCCTCTTGATGGGAATCCCTTCTTTCTGTATTGTTCTTGAGCTCCTTCTCTGCCCTCTTTCTTGTAGTCATTCTGAATTGTTAGATGGGTCCCTTTGTTGCTAAATTATATTGAAAAGTATTGGGAAAATAATAAATTTATTCCTCTAGGTTCTTCTCTGATTCCCCTTCCTTGGCACCTTTGCTGGTCCCTTTGCCAGTGCTTGGTTTCTTATTTTCTTCTTATAGTTCTTTTGCACCCGGGTCGTCCTGGGCCGCCAATCCTCCTCCCCTCTCTCCTCCTCGCCACCTCGCCTCCTGATCACCGGAAGTACCCTCTTTTCCTGAAGCTTCGTCTCCTTGTCTCACTTCCGCAGTGTTTCTTCTCTCCCCCTTGTGGGTAGAGTGGGGGGGTGGCTTTCTCCTCCGTTAACCCGTCCTCTGGCTTGATTTTCCTATATTCCGGTATGTATTTCTCTTTTTTTTTTCTTTTTTAAACTCGTCCCCTTCCGATGCACCCTTAACTCACTGATCTAAAGCGGTCGTGGGTCCCGCCGTTTGCTTGCTTGTTAGGTGACTCAATTTAAAGGGCCAGCACTCTCTCGACCTTTCCTCAGCTTTGACCCAACCGGGTCTTATTTGTTGCTTTGGTCCTGGGGCTCAGCTAGTCTGTCCCCTCGGTCTTTAATTGGGATGCCCGGGAGTATGGGGTGTTGGGGCGTCTCGCCTTACGGCTGCAACGCCGCTCGCAGCTGCTGGTCCTGGGCCTCAGGCTGCTGTGCCGCGCGGGGCTCCCCCCGCCCGTTTGGACCGGGGTGACCCCCCCGCCAACAACCAGCCCGGGCTTGGGCACCCTCCCCTTCTCCGGAGGGTGTCGGGTTTGCGATATTTACCCCCGACCAGGCTTAGTTGCGAGAGCTTCTCCTGGAGCTCGCCTTTAGGCAGCCACCTCCATTCTCTCCCAGACCGGAAGTCCTGCTTGGATGTTTCTGTGAGATGCATTGGTTATGGACTTTTTTTCAGGCAGTAGACCTACAGTCACTATAAGCTTCTCAGTGGTGGCTCCTCAGATCTGGAACTCTCTCCCAAGTGAGATTAGATCAGCCTAGCCTTTAGAAAGAAAACAAAGATGTGGTTGTGGAACCAAGCCATTGGCCAGTAAAATAATGCAGTCCAAAGAATAATTAGGGAATATGTACAATGACAATTGGAATGGTTACAGTGTGATACTAGGATGTTTTTAATGCTGTGTTTTAATATTCCAATGTTGTTTATGTCTTATGTTTAATGGTTTTAATGATTTTAATTTATAGTTATATGTTAGAGTTTCATTATCATGATTTTTTTCTATATGTATATGGCATTGAATTTTTGCCATTAATATGTTGTAAACCTCCTTGAGTCCCACCTGCACCCCCGGGCTGTGAAAGGCAGTATATATAGTAAATATATGAAATAAATGAAACATAGTAAATAAATAAATTTTACTATGTCACCATAGAAACATCTCATCTTGCTATATTTCTCGATATGTCCTTGAGCAATTGGCCTCACATTTTGGTCCATGGTTATAGCTGGCCTGGGTGTGTTTCAGCTGTAGTAATTAACCAAGAACTGCAAGCCAGAACTATATTTTGAAATACACACTATGCAGCATTGCAAAGAACATGACTGTTGTTATCCTATTTCCAAAGAAAGCACTGGGAGGGAAATAGAGTGCTGTTTAAATATACATCAGCACACTGACTTAAAATGCTCTTGTTCTCACAGCATATCTCCCCCCCAACACACACACACACACACACACACAATATTTCATATAGGAATTTTTACAGGACAGGATCACCACATACACTGATGGCCTTTGGCTAGCTGATAAAGTCTGTCTGATTTCAACATATGGTGATGAACATCAAATTCATATTATGCAGAGCTCTCTAGATGCTAATTTAGTTTGCATTTGGCATGTCTGTGTGCATTTCAGAATCATGTGATTCAGGCCACTTGCTTTAATTTAACTGATAATATATGACAGCCTACTCTAGTGGAAGCACAGCATAATCTGAATTACTTCTGGGGGTTTTTTTTAAGGGAAAAAATAAATCGATAACGGTGCTGTGAGAAGTTCTGTAGCAGACAGACTGACGTTGTAAATGACCTTGCCCAACTTGTTCTGGTAATAGATATTTTTTAAAATTACATTAAAAATGTTAGAGGGAAGAAAATTCCAATTTATGACACTTCAACTCATTATGGATTATAAAGAGAAACACCCCGATCAGCATGTCTGTTCTATTTTTTTGATGGAATTCACCTTCAAATGAAAATGATCCTTACTTTAGATTCAGGGCTTGCTTTCCATTAGATAATTGGAACAACTGTTCTTAATGCTAAAGAGTGGACAGCTATATCTGACACCTCTGCTCCTTATGACAACTTCTCAGACTTTTCAGGGTCAGTCTGCAGGCATGTAGCGGGGGTGGGGGGGGGCTGGAGGGGCTCAGCCCCCCCCCCCACGAAATTCTCAGGGTGGTCCATAAGAAGGCCTTACTGGTACATTATTTAAACTGTTATGTGTATTCATATTATGATCTGATCAGTATGCTCAATATATTCCATATGCATGGGGGTATTGGGATAATGATACAAAAGGTTTGGTAGGGTAGACCCTCTCTCACTCAGGCTCAGCCCCCAATCAAACTCACCGCCCCCCCATCAGAATCCTGGCTGTGGCCCTGGGTCAGAGGGAACTTGAGCAGGTTCAACAGGTTGTTTCATAACACAGAGAGAAATTATCTACTTCTGATATAGACTCAAAGGACTTTGGAGAGACAACACATGAATATCCTATTGTTTTCTGCCTCCAGGAGGAATTCTTGGTTGTTATTCTTGAAGTCTTTCTTTCCAATCATGTTTACTATTACAGACTTGTCAATAATCTCCTTTTCTATGAAACTCAACTATCCAGAGGTTCTCCTTCATTAAACAACCCCAACCGTTTTTATCACCAGCCTTATTTAGCACTAAAATAATGTTAAGGGTGCTTCTCAAATGGTCCCCAATCAATTTCTCCATAGTTTCCAGAGTTCTGATCTTGTTTCTAGGGTGGCAATATTAAGAACACAACCTTATAAACATAGTATTAGAGTAGTTCAAAACAGACTCTATAATGCAGTTCGAAGCTGGCTCAAAGGCAGGGTGTCCACAAAATTTACACTTGCAATTAACGTAGTGGCAACCCTTCAAGCCAAAAATGGCAAGTTTTTAAAAAAACTCACCAGAAAATCCAGAATAAATTAGATAATGCGCTACAACCAATCAGATTATATCCCATGCAAGTCTTGAAACAGGGATATACTCTAATCATCTGCAGTGCATCTCAGTAGACTGGTTAAGGAGGGGAAGGGAATCTGCACTTTCTGGCAGCTGTCCAGTGCAGATATTGCAGTTCCTGGGTTTGGTTCTGATCAATGATAAATAGATACTGTGGATACCATCCCAACCTTGGACTGGTTCCTGGGATGTTTGTATAGGTGCTGCACAGTGAAACTGGATTACAGTTTGTGTAGAACCGCCCTTAGAGATAAGTCTCATTTAATTTTAATGGGCTTATTGTCAGCTAACTAGATATAAAATGGTAACCTAATAATTTTGCATTGTTCTATTCTTTTATTTTTGCAAGGGAAAAACTGCTGTGTTATAGCTAGCAATCACTGACTCACCAACTGAGTTTTATATTTGCTAGTTTTTGTTTGTTTGTTCTACCACATTTTACCTTCCTGCATTACCCCAACCTGCTACCATTCTACTCTCACTTTCTCTCCCTCCCTCCTCCATCAGAACATGCATTTGATCATAAACAAGTCTTAGCAAATAAAGCATTTTTTGCACTTGCTTTTTAAAAAAAGACTAAGCTTTTTGCGTTCGCTGTTAAACCATGTAGGGCGAGTGAGGGAGTCATGAGTTGCTGATAAACTTCTTGCCACTAATTCATTACTCTGAAAGGTCTTATATTTATGTTATATTCCTTGTGTCCCAGATGTGAGAGAAAGGGTGGACAAAGAATAAGTCATGTTTAACTATATTGTTCATATTTTATGTTCTTCCTGTGGTTATATTCTAACATATTGCTTGTAATTTATTTTACTATTAATTTTTGTTAGTCATGGAGATACAGAAATTGATGAAAACATGATATAAAAATAAACTGAAATGTAGTTGATCATAGGGCATGATATAACACAACAAAGGTGAAGTACATGAAAGTAACAAAAAGATTTGGAGCACATCCCCCCCCCCCTCTCTCTGGCATTACTTGACTCATCCCATGCTTTCTACAAGCGCATTGATGACGGAGGTTGGATGTGTCCTTCGAGCCTGTGCAATGGATTTTTCTGGTGGAGCGCAGCGTGCACAGAACTGGCCTCACCCTTTAAACCAAAGGTTCATCTGTTGGGGCCTAGCAAGCTTGGACGGTGGCAGCGAGGTCCTCAGGTCGTAGGTTTGATTTGAGTTTCCTTCTCTGGATGGTTGATCTTACTGGGTTAGATGAGCACCATCTGCCCAAGTTTGAAATTAGAGTTTTCCTTCTCTTAGGATAGTTGCCAAAAGGCTAGAGAGCCCATCCTGCCCATTGACAGTCTTTGTCAAACCCTTCAGTTGTGACCAGTCTGGCATGGGAGGCCCTAGCAGTGGCTATTTTGCCACCACCAGCATAGCTCACAACTTTATTAGGGTACGCAAGCCTCTCCCCCATGACAAGGGGGTGCCAATGGAGAGGAGCACATCTAGACATGTCCTAAAATGTGCGCCCCTCCAACATATTTATCTGGGATGTTCAGATGACGCCTCAGGTAAATGCGATTAAATTGATAGTGTATCAGAACCAGGCCTTCCTGAAAGGCCTGGGTTGAATCCACTATGGCTCCTTTCTGGACGGCTCCCTCAGAAGCTCTGGGACTTTCTAGGAGAATGTCTGCACATTTCCTCATGTTTTACAGGCTGAGTCAGCCTGGTAAACTCAGAGGGCTCATACCCCTTCCCCAAAACCCCTTAAAACTGGGGGAGGGGGAGTAAAATAACTTAGCCAGCCACCATGAAACTGCTTTTGGAGCTCTCCTGTCACATGTGAATGAAACACCAGGAGAAAGGGGGCAAGAGCGATTTTCTCCTGCCCCCTCCCTTCTCCTGGACCATCATTCATATGTGACAGGAGAGCTCTGGCAGCAGTTTCATGGCGGCTGGGTGAGTTATTTTAATTTTTTCCCAACTTTAAGGGGTTTGGGGGAGGGGGTGGGAGCTATCTCCTTGTCCTCCTAGAAGGAGGGCATCAGGACATCCGCCCCAGGAAGTATGTGCTTTCAGGAGCATGTGTAGACTTCAACCTGGATGCAATCAGGTTTTTAAACGCAATTTCTTCTGGGCTAAAGTGCTGTCTGGAACTGCCCTTGTGTATTAAAAATCTTTTTAAAAAAATATAAGGTTCAAGATGGGACACAATTTTGGTGAGTGTTAGAAGCAATATGTGCTTATATTCTGCCATTAGTTCAACTACAATAAGCCCATAAGTGTTCACTTAACAAATCCTATTCATACAGTTGTGACTAATAACTACATTTACTGCAGGCATGGGCAAACTTCAGTCTCGCCAAGTGTTTTGGACTTCAACTCCCATAATTCCTAACAGCTGGTAAACTGGCTGGGGTTTTTGGGAGTTCAAGTCTAAAACACCTGAGGGGCCGAAATTTTCCCACTCCTGACTAGGTGCATAATTGCTGTATGTTTAGAATGGGTTTAACAGGATAAATATACCAAGCTATCACATTACACAATATATCATCAAAAAGATGCATTCAAAATGATATCATTTCTAATTTTAGAAGTGATGAATTCTTTTTAAAGTAGCAGGGATTGAAAACATGTGTTTTGCTACCTACATTCTTTGAGTCATAGTATTTCTTGGGGAAAAGGTGAAAATTCAACTCACATAACAATGATTTGCTTGTCCCTAGTTAATGCTGTTGATAATTATAACAATTGCAGCATTTTATGGGCACTTCTGAAAAGTTGTTTCTCAGTTCACTTTGGAAGGGATGCTTCATACTATCTGTAATTGTTAAGAAAAGCACAATCCAACCATAGATCTTTCGTTTTCTCTGTCTCCCAAGAATACTTTCATACTGTGTTTTATATCTTTTTGCCTCTTATTTGTTAATTTCTTTTGGAAACAGCCCGAGGCATGAGATATTGAACAATTTCCATTTATATATATATTCACACACACACACACACCTGATTGTAGGAGTTAATGAAAATCTTCTCAATTATCCAACCTCATTTAATGAAAGCTCCAAGAAGGCTGCTGCTAATAAAACTGTCCATGGATATTTGAGTCCGTTTTCTTCATGCATTCATTGGATATGTTCAATATAAGAAAACAGAACTCAGAATTCAGAATTTTTATTGATTAGCCGAAAGCCATATCAAATACACACAGAACACAGACACATCGCAATAATTCTAAAAACAATCTAAGAAAATTTCTAAACCATTACATCATTTAAACCCCCGTTTTGCCCAGCAGAAGGTATTCTGAGGGAGATGGTATGTTCAATATAAGAAAACAAGATTTAGCCTGGGAGCATTTGCTTTCTGCCACATCCCCAGTTACTCCTTGAATACTTCCACTTCATTATCTTCATGGAGTTCACACATTTATTCCCGACACTTCAACTTTAGGATTACCAAATCAAAAGGATTATGATCAGGGGCTTCACACAGACAAGTGATTTACCCATGGATTCTGAATCTTTGGCACATTTTGCGTTCAGAGCAAACTAGTAGCAGAGGTTCAGACTATCCAACAGGTCATACTTGCTGAAGGTCACCTCACTCTTTCCACAGCTAGTTCAACACTGTAACCTGTACACTACACTGGTTCTCAGTATGTGACCTAATATCAGAAAATCTTATCATTGACCATTGGGGACCACTGCTCAGTAACAGAGCATCATCCTTGCATTCAAAAGGTCCAGGTGCAATACCTGGAATTTCCAGTGAGAAGGCACAGGTATCAGATTACAGGAATGTCATATTCCTGAAGAATCAGAGAGCTACACTATTCACAGTAGATAACATCAAATGTTATGAACTGGTGATCTGACTCAGTATAAAGCAGACTGTTGTGTTGTCATGCAGAATGAAGTATCTGCTCATTTTCCTATTGGCTCATAGCAATGGCAGAGCTCAGAGGTCTCCAGGGGTAATAATATTGGTATGCATATGGACTGGCCACAAAGGTTAACAATGGAATGGCATCAAAGTGGAATTTAATGGCTGAAGTTTCCACTATTCATTCCCCTTTGCAATTGTGCATTGGCAGGATTGGGAACTTTTTGCCCTCTGGGAACAAATGAGAATACAAAAACACATGTTTCTCATTCTTGATGAATGAGGAAAGGGTACTGTTTATATGTTCATTGTGTATTTGTGTGGTGTGGTGCACACATAGTATGTATGTATATGTGTTTATCTTGTTTTGGAGCCTGTGCCTCCCTGTAGAACACAGATTGGTTTTCCATAGGGCACAAATTCAAATGTTTCCCTCCCTCACATTGACTTTGGTGGGTGAAGGACTGGGCTTTATTCACAGCTTTTCTCCTACCTCTATTTCTAGTTCCTGGAAAATGCTTATGTACAAGCTCATTTGCTTTCATGAGCTGCTCTTATGAATTCAGTGCTCAGAACTATATGTCAGCAGGAATAGAGGTTTAGCAGCCTGAATGAGGCATGTGTATTTGAACCTGAAGGTGACAGGAGAATAATGTGAAATGACTTAATCTAGCTTCTGTATTATAAAGTAGGAATGTAATATAAAGCACTGAGGTAAAAATGGCTAGCCAGCTGAGCCTGGTATTTTAAAGTAATAGAGGGTATGCACCAGAGCGACAAGAGTCTAAGTCAGGTTAATGGTGATGGCAGGAAATAGACCGCAATTGTGGTATGAGTGATTGGCCAATGTGAATAAGAACGTGATTTGGAGGAATAAAAAGGTGCATCTCCACAGTAATTTTTATCAAGCTAATAGCATCTGCCTCCAAACTGTCTTGGGTTGGGCATTTTACTCAATGATAAAGACTGGGGTCTTCTCTTAAGCACCTCTTTTCCTGAGTAATAAAGATGTCACCTGAACTTTACCACCATGGTTCAAGAAGAAAGATTTACTCAAGAAGCAAAACATTCTGGCACACAGATAGCTTTTGGGTTTAAATGATTTTAAGTATCAACTCACCAATTAAGTCTTGAAAACTGTATAAATCTTCTATATTGTGTTGATGTTAATATTGATATTTTATTTTATTTTTCTTTAAAGGTAAAGGTTTCCCCTTGACAATAAGTCTAGTTCTGTCCAACTCTGGGTGTGTGGGTGTGTGCATGCTCACATCCATTTCTTAGCCAAAGAGCTGGCATTGTCCATAGATGCCTCCTAGGTCATGAGGTCTACAGGACCTTAAAATGGAAAAATTCTAATTTCAAAAGTAAATCTCTTTCTGCTAAGGGAGAGATCTCTTCATCTCTCTATTTCATACTTTTCTTCCCAAAACTCATCAGAATCTTTACATCCCCCATCTCCAGTGCAGCAATCTCACTGATGACTTCTGCTGTGCTTGGTTAATTCTTGACTATATGGACATTTTCCAAAGTTTGCTGAATCAGAGAAGGCTTAAAAATCAAGGATGTTCAAGTTGATCAATGCTGGCTTAAATGAATTTGGTCTTCCTAATCCAGATCTGCACCCATGACTGTCTCCTGCTTAAAACTAATCACAGGGCTATTACGTCATTGACAAGGTGGAATATATACAGAAAAGAGCAACTAAGATCATCAAAGTTCTGAAAAACAATTTGAGAGGAACAATTTAAGTAAATGGGTATATTTGGTCTGGAGAGGTCTTATGATAACCACCTTTAAATATTGGAAGGGATACTGGTATGACCACGGTATCCTTGATTCATATTATAAGAGGCTCCACTTAAGTTAGGAAGATCTTTTTTACCCTGAGAAATGTTTGACAGTTGAGTAGACTGGGTGGAAGATTTGCCTTCTTTGGAGGTCTTCAACATATTGGATGGTTTGGTTATCCTTTTCTGTATAGCAGGTAGTTGGACCAGATGACTCTTGTGGTGGAACTGAATGACTCTTGTGGATAGAATCAATGATCTCCTGAAAACTAAGATTCTTTTCTGTCCAGACTGCAAAATAATAGTGGACAAATTGGGCTTTTTGAAATTTAGAAAAATAT